>VDFB02373365.1:171979073-172069652 GCA_007258455.2 Sequoia sempervirens | reverse complement strand
CCCTGTAAAATTTTGAAGAGGCATGATTCGGGGAATGCATATGAGGTAGAGTTGCCGGATGGATTCAACATTTCCCCTGTGTTTCAACATTTCTGTGTTCAACATTTGATTTGGCGAGTATCATGAAGGTGGTGCAAAGGAAGTACCAATGATGGAACAATGTGGGATTCCAGCACCTACTTGAGGAAAGGAGGAGATTGAAGAAATCTGGATAGTGCGTGTGGGAAGAGTACCGAGGCAGGCGATATGAAGAATATCTGGTGAAATGGAAAGGAAGGCCTGTTGAAGATTCATCCTGGCTATCTAAGGCATCGGTTGACCGATTTGGGTTTTCCTCAACCATCTGAGAGACGGGTCACTTCTCAAATTACCCTGGGTGTCTGATGCAGAGCATCCAGTAGTGTAAGGGCAATCTTGCATCACCCAAAAATAGTTAAATTTCAAGTTTCTCAATTTTTAGATGTTTTACATTTTTGGATACCCTTTTCGTCATAATGAAATTCCCAATTTAAGGTTTTTATTTTTGATTTTTGGGTTGAAAGATATTGCAGTTTTAGTTTCCCAAATTTGCACCTAAAAATCTTTCGAGTTAGATTTGAGGCACTTAGAGCTCCCGGATCGGCCCTAAAACTTGCCAAAATTGGCATAGCAAGTTTTGAGCTCATTATTGACTTGAGACCTTTCCAATGGTTCAAACGGTTCGCGAATCAGAGTCCCGGATCAAAAGTTATGGCCCCGGGAAGTTGGCGCACTTTCTAGAAGATACAATTGCAAATGCTCTTTTGAAATTTGAACTTCATGTTGTAAATTTTCGGCGCCAAACCGCCTAAACTCAAATTTGAATGTTGTTTTGGCTCCAAACTAATGAGGAGCTCTATTTATGGGCAGGTTTCTAATTTTTGGGTAATTTTTTGGGAACAAACTCGCATATTGCGAAAGGGTTATTCTGTAGCTTTCTGTAACTTGCATGTGTTGTAGAACTTAGGGATTTGAGATCCTCTGCATGTAAGAAGCTCCATTTTCTGAATAATAAAATTATTCTCTTGTTTGTGGGTTATTTTCTAAGTCTCGGGCTGCGCCTTCATCACTTCACACCATTAATTCTCCATCAACTAAACACTTATTTATACCATCTTCAACGTTGAACACAATTAGCAAGGTCAACTATGCACCTCAACTGTGTAAATTCAAATTACATCAACACTAAGCATTCCTACTGTGGAAAGGAATGAAGGAGTACCAAAACACACCTTAACTTAGACCCAAATACACTCATACACACTACTTCACACTTTCACAGACACCTAAGCATATCCGCAAATAGTGTAAACAACCAAGGTAAGCCAAACTAGTGTTAACACCATTAAACAATTAAGTAATTGCTTCCTTTGATCCAAAGATGACTCATGGACCACACACAACACTTTAACATACTCTGGAATATTCCAAAAATACCTTGAAATACAATAGATTCCTTCACAAACAAATTTCACCTGAAGAACATACTCATCCTATGCAGCCAGTTAAACTTCCACACATTGCAACACCTGAATCCAACCTTGTAGAGCACCAAAACATAAACAACTCAGACTGGAGATAGATACTAGCAATAAAAGCATACTTCCAAATCCATAAGACTAGAAACCAAAGTGCGGAGAAATGCGGACAAAACCATTTCTCCCAGACACCACTGCTTACACATTTCACACACTAGTGAACACAATGTCCTCTACACAATGATCCAGAACCTGAAACTCTAGATATGATACCTATGGACTTCTCTAACAAACATATTCTAACTACACAAGTATATCTTTAGCACAAAAGAAATGCAGAGAAAAACCAAAACACTACTTTGTATGCTAGAACACCTCTCAACCACACTATTTCCTCTTTTATTCAAATTTTATCAAAAGCACTTGGAAACCAAGCTCTGGAGACATATTCTCATCATATTTAACATCTCCTCATCATCACTAAACTAACTACACAACACCTTAACCAAACAAAATCCTTAGACAAAAGCTTATCAAAGCAACACTAGAGGTTGACACTAGTGACTTTACTAATGACAACATAATGCAACAAATCAAAGAAACAATGCAATAACATATACTTCTAGAAACTTACAGAATTGTTGACATCAATGACAACACAAACTTCTCATACTTGCAACATTGAATTGTTTAGGGATTTTTAAGTAGAATTGCAATTGAATCCTAGTATAGGATATTTTATTGTAAGGAAATAATGTCGAATATCCATTGAGTATGTTTTAGGTTGCTATTCAGAAGGTATTTTCAAGATTTTATGACTCTGTTACCCCTATTTAATACACCAATATGAGAAATTAGATTTGTCACATGTCTAAGATAATTTAAAATGGGAAATGTCAATATATTTCTAAGTTATTTTAATGATTTGGTGTTAATCATGATTGGGAGCTTAATATTTACAAGGAATCTAGTCAATTATTATATTAATTTTACAAATCCTTGTCTGAATGTATGAGAACTTATCTACTATTCTAATATCTTATGTGAATTTTTTGTTATTTTTAGATATTTTTACAAGGTAAACCTACCTAGCTTTTGTAGATCCTAAAGTGTATAACGATGTTAAAATCCTTCTTAGTTGGCCAACTTCCTATAATTCTTAAGCACTAGAGATGGCTATTCTATAGAAAATCATAGGCATTAGTTGGAACAACCAATAGAATGGATACGCTAATTTATTGAAAATAAATTTGAAGATATGGAAAAGGTGATTGGTTCCCTAGTGGCTAAAAGAATTAAGGGTAAATAATATATGGAATACATACTCTATTGGAACAATAGAGTTGTAGATGAAGTCTCTTGGATGAATTCTACAAAATTTTCCAAGTTTGAAATTCCATTCTAGATTTTCCAAAAATTTCATGAGTTACAAACTCATGGAAAATTGCATTTACCCAACATGTCTAATGCAAGAGCACCATTTTCCATAAGCAATCCTACATCAATTAAAAATATTTACTTTCAGTTCTATTATTTTTGTTTTCTACTTGTGTTGGTTTTGGCTATTTTCTTCAAAAGGATTTTTAGAAATAGGATAAGAAAACTAATGATATCAACTTGTAGAGAATCTTAATGGGTATCTACAAGTTCAATTTGGTGAAGAGTGGATCAAAATTAGCTAAGTTATGGATTTATGAGATTTTGGTTTGCTTTTGATTACAAATTTTTAGGTTGTTATTGAACAAACCATTATGTGAATGTTTGGTCTACTTTGGGCCTTTGCAGATTTTTTTGTTGAACTAACCATTTTTCATCAGGTTCTAATGTGTTTGACTAGTTATGATGTATTTCCCCATATGACTAGAATTAAAAGGTTTGTCCATATTCATGAAAATCTCTTAGTAAAGTGAATTGGACTCTTTGTACTAGACCATATAATTTTAGTCAATTCTAATGACTTTCCCCACACCAACATGTATTGATGGATTCTTCTACATTTTTGGGAATTTTGAGGTGATCTAGCATGTGGGAATTCCTTGTCCATCTGCTTCTTTCAAAAACTCCTCACCAAGTAAAGTTTGTGGCTATAATAAAGTTGTTGAATGGGACACTTGAGATGGGGGGTGAATTAGTTGTCACAAAATTAAACCTTTAATTCAGTCACTGAAACTAATACTTAAAACTACTTAAATGATTAATCATCAAATGCCAATGCAGAAACTCAAATCCAAAACATAAACACAATAACACCAAATTTATGTGGAAAACCCAATGAGGGAAAAACCACAGTGAGGATTAACTCACAGTATAGAGAATATCAAAATTCATTACAAAAAGGCTCACTGCCTGAAGTAAGGCTCACTACCTGAAATAAGGCTCACTACCTAAAATAATGCTCACTGCCTGAAATAAGGACTCATTGTACGGAATAAGGACTCACTGTCCAACAGGGCTACAACTCAAAGGGATCACTACCACAAAGATACAAAGAAGAAAAAGAAGAATTGTTACAAAGAGACTACAATCCCAATGCAACAAAGGATTCCACCACAATCACTCAATCAATTTGCATTAATGATGGAGTTCACCTTCTACTCATTGCATCCGAAAACTCAACATTAAGCTTCACACTAATCTCCCAAACTCGCAACACACACACACACACACACACACACTTACTAAATAGAATCAATGTTGCATCAAACTACACTTTCTCTTTTCTCTTATCACTCTTCTTCTTTGCTCTTGCCTCCTTGACTTCATCATTAACTCATATTGCATTTATACTATCTTCAACTTTGAAACATATCCAAAGTTGGCCATCCAAATCAAATTCAAATTAGGTCGGCACCAAAACATCCTAGTGTGGAATTAGAATGAGGGTGACCCAAACACATGCTTCAAGGGACCCAAAAAATATCCAACATGCTTCATCATCCACAAAAGTAGTATTTCACATAAGGTCAGCCAAACCAGTGTAAAACACATAGAACCATTAAGTACGAATCTTCCAAATGCAAAAACTATCTTCAATAGAACTAGGGAAACACAACTCTAGAATCACAAGTTATAAGACTTCAACAAAGAGAAATCAAGACCAACACCATTTCTCCCGGACCTCAACCAGAAACATAGAAAACCATAGTTCACAACTGGTTAGTACAACTTGCACTGTACAACGAATTAGCAACTAAAAATATGGATATAACATCTACTAACAACCATGAACAACATGTCTAAACTGCACAACCATAGGAGAAAATACGAACCAAAAACCGGAGCAACCATTGAACACATACAACATATCTTTATTACAATTTTCTCAATATCCTCGACATATACAATCAACAACAACTAGTAGATAACTAGTTGACTGGTTGACATCAATGACAACACTAGCAATCTTTCCACAACACTTTCATTCTTGCAATAATTTCCCCCTTTGTCATTGGTGGAAACACATGATGTGAAAAACCATCAAATATGACATTAGCTCTAAAGACATTTTTTTGTTTTCTCCCCCTTAGAAGATAATCTCTTATATGCTTCTTCTCATTCTCTTTTCACACGCTTCTTCTCTCCCCTTTTGACATCAATGGAAAAGGAAAAATAATATTTTCCATTAATCTCTCCTTTGATATGACAAACACAATGACAACAACTAATACTACCTGCTCCCCCTGAGAGGTAGCCACCAAAACATCAACCCAGAAGAAAGATAGACCCATAGATCCACAAGACTAATGCATCTCCATATGCATCTAGTTCAAGAAAGGAGGGGCAATAACACCTAACTTCTCCTAGAGATACTCAAAAGTATCTTTAGGAAGATCCTTCATGAAAATATTAGCAATTTGATCCTTCGTTGGAACATACTCAAGCTTTACTTCATTTTCCATGACCTTCTCTCTCAAGAAATGATATCTGATAGATATACGCTTCATCCTCGATTGCATCATAGGATTCTTAGAAATGTTAATTGCACTTGTGTTATCACAAAAAATAGAAATGGGATCATCATATAGCACTGTGATATCTTTCAATGTTTGTTTCATACATAGAACTTGTGCACACCAAGATGCAACAACAATATACTCAACTTCAGCAGTAGACAAAGAGATTGAATCTTGATTCTTACTTAACCATGCCACCAATCTACATCCAAGAAAGAATGCACCACCACTTGTACTCTTTCTATCATCTACGCATCCAGCCCAATCTGCATATGTATAGGAACTAAGTGTAAAGTCATTATCTTTAGGATACCACAATCCATAATCCATAGTTCCATTCAAATATTTGAATATTATTTTAATAGCAGCAACATGTGTTTCCTTCGGATCTTCTTGAAATCTAGCCACATTACAAATTGCATGCATGATATCTGGTCTAGTAGCAGTCAAATATAATAGTCCACTAATCATAGATCTATACTTGCTTTGATTAGCTTTATTTGAATTATCATCTTTACCCAACTTTCAACCAATCACCATAGGAGTACTTACCGGTTTGGAACCATCCATCCCAAACCTCATCAACATCTCTCTCACATACTTAGACTATGAAATGAAAAATCCTTTCTCTGTTTGATTAATCTGTAGCCCAAGAAAGAAATTCATCTCCCCAAACATATACATTTCAAATGCTTTTTGCATCTCTTCCACAAAAATCTTGCACATATTTTCATTTCCTCCAAAGATAATATCATCAACATATACAACTACAATCAAGATTATGTCATTTTCAATATTAAAGTACAAATTACTATCTGCCACACCTTTGTTAAATCCTTGTTGAATTAAGTACTTATCTAACCTTGCATACCAAGCTCTAAGAGATTGCTTCAACCCATATAAAGCTTTCTTCAATCTACACACCATATCTAATTAATCTATTAACTGAAATCTTTCTGGTTGTTCCATATAAACTTATTCTAGTTCACCATTCAAAAATGCTAACTTGAAATCCATCTGATAAACCTTAAAGTCTTTATAAGCAGAAAGTGCCAAGAACATCCTTATAGCTTCCATTCTTGCTACTGGGGAAAAAGTTTCCTAAAAATATATGCCTTCTACTTGTGAGTAGCCTTTACACATAATCCTCGCTTTGTTTCTAACAACTTCTCCATTCTCATTCAACTTATTTCTACATACCCATTTTGATCCAATGATGTTTTTATCTGCTAGTCTTGGGACCAATTCCCAAGTTTGATTCTTCTCAATCTACATAAGTTCTTCCTTCATTGCTTCCTTCCAATTTTCATCTTTACAAGCTTCACATACAGTCTTCGACTCAATCTTAGAAAATAAACACAAATTCACTTTAGCAACAACTTTGCTTCTAGTTAATACACCTTTTGTCTTGTCTCTAATAATCTCATTTTCTAAATGATTCTTTTGTACATATTTTGGTGTCTTAGAGGACACCACTGAAGCATCTTCTTCTATTTCATTTTGTTCATCTTGCTTCTTTTGCTCATTATATCGTGTTCTTCCACTATTTCTTCTATTCTTGCACAATCATGCTCATCAGATACATATTCATCAATATTAATAGAATTCTTCATTATCTCATCAACCATTACATTCGAGATCTCTACAATTTTTCTCAGTATTTTATTGAAACATCTGTATTCCTTTCTTTTAGTATAATATCCAAGAAAAATACCTTCATCATGTCTTGCATCAAACTTACCCAAAGTTTCATCTCTTTTGATATAGCATTTGCTTCCAAATATCTTAAAATATTTAACTGTAGGAATTCTTCCATGCCATAGCTCATAGGGAGTCTTTGTACTATTTTCTCTTGCTTGAACTTGATTGAATATATAAAAAATAGTATGAATAGATTCTTTCTAGTAAAATTTTAGTATACCAGCCTTAGTAATCATTAATCTAGCAACTTCTTGAACTATTCTATTTTTCCTTTCAACAACTCCATTATGTTGAGGAGTTCTCGGAGCAGATAACTATCTCTTTATTCCACACACTTCACAAAACTTATTAAACTCATGGGAGGTGAATTTTCCACCTCTGTCAGATCTTAAGCATTTTATCTTCAAATTCACTTCATTTTCAACCATTCATTTGAATGACTTGAATCTATCTAATGCATCTGATTTCTCTCTAAGAAATGTAACCCATGTATATATACAATAATCATCAATTAAAAGCATAAAGTACCTTTCACCAAGTAGAATTCTCACTCTTATAGGACCACATAGATTTGTATGAACTAAATCTAGTAGTCTGGTAGTAGACCGTTCTTTTTATTTGTAATGATTTCTTGCTTGCTTTCCAAACTGACAATTCTTGCAAATAGCATTAACAGGTTTTGTAATTCTTGGTAAATATCTCATAGCCTAAACAACACTAATCCTTTCCAAGTTATCAAAATTCATGTGTCACATTCTCCTATGCCATAACCAACTGTCATTTATCTGAGTCATAAAGCATCGTCCATCATCACCCTTAAGTTGATAGATATTCCCTTCATATTTCTTTCCTGTAGAAATCAATGTTCCATATACTTTCCGGATCTCACATTTCTCATCCTTAAACACAAGATCATATCTTTTTCTGCACATCTAACCAACACTTAATAAATTATGCCTTAAACCCTTAACATAGTAAACATTGTCAGTATGATACTTGCCATCAAAACTTACTGAACCTATCCCATAGATTTTAGCACCAATATCATCTCCAAACATAACCAAGTCTCCATCATATTTCTCAAGCTTGGAAAACTTACTTTTATCACTATTCATGTGATGTGAACAACCACGATCAACTACCCAAAAATTCTTCTCTTGTTTAGCATGTAGGGAAGAGATAACCGTACCTTCATTTTTTCCCTTCTTCTCTAGAGGGCTTTCTTTTTACCTATTTTTTAGAATTAGTAGAAGTACCTTCATCCTTAATCGCCAAGAACAAGCATTAATTTTCATCTAGATCTTCATATTATAAATCCTCATAAGAAATACTAGCATTCTCATTCACATAGTAAGCTCTGTTAATCTTCTTTCCTTTCTTTTTGTTCTCATATCTTTGTTTATTTCTTTTAGCTCTTTCTAGACACTTTGTAGCATAATGACCTATTTCTTTGCAACTAAAGCATTTAAAGGGAAACTTACCTTCATACTTACCATAGATTTTTATTATTCTTCTTACAAAGTTAGCTTCTATTTCATCAAATTTCTCTTCATTCGGATCTTCAGCTTTTGTAGCTTTAAAGATAGTCTCTTATTTGCTTCTATTTCTTAGACTCGACTTCCTCATTTCATAAGTTGTCAAAAATATTAATAGCAGATCCTTAGTACAAGTCTTATAATCTATAGTCTGTTCAATAGCACTCACCTTCTCACTATAAGAATCAGGAAGAGTTCTAAGAATATTCTTTACAATCCTCATTTCATCAATAGCAGTACCAAGTCCTCACATTCTAGCCACTATCTCATCGAATCTTTGTACATAAGATTTAATATTTTCATCTTCGGACATATGCAAAAGATCAAATCATGTCTCCAAATTTTGTAGTTTCACCTCTTTAACTCCTTCATCACCATCACATGCTCTTTCTAAAGCATCCCAAACTTCCTTAGCTATCTTCAAATTTTGAACCTTAATCAACTTGAAATGTACCAAACTATTCTTCAAGATAAAATTCACCTTATTGTTTGCTTCATGTGCTTTGATCTCTTCAGGTGTATTCATACCATTACCAAGAGGATTGTAAGGATTCTTGTAAGCTTTCTCCACATCATATCCACAATACTCCAGATATTATTCCACCAATACTTTCTAGATACTGTAATTATTTCCATCGAAACTCGGATAATCAAAGACCATTTTTCCAACCATCCCGAACCTTCCTCAAGCAGTTAATCTCTTCACCAAGGAACCAAGCTCTGATACCAATTGTTGAATAGGACAACTAAAAGGGGGGTGAATCAGTTGTCACAGAAGTAAACCATTAATTCAGTCATTAGAACTAATACTTAAAACTACTTAAATGATTAATCATCAAATGCCAATGAAGAAACTCAAATCCAACATATAAGCACAATAACACTATATTTACATGGAAAACCCAATGAGGGAAAAACCACAGAGAGTATTAACTCACGCTATAGAGAATATCAAAACTATTTACAAAAAGGCTCACTACCTAAAGTAAGGCTCACTGCCTGAAATAAGGCTCACTTCTTGAAATAAGGATCACTACCTAAAATAAGGCTCATTGCCTAAAATAAGGATTCACTGTCTGGAATAAGGACTCACTGTCCAATAGGGCTACAACCCAGAGGGATCATTGCCACAAAGATACAAAGAATACAAAGAAGACTTGTTATAGAGATACTACAATCCCAATGCAACAAAGGATTCCACCATAGTCACTTGATCAACTTGCATGAATGATAGAGTTCACCTTTTGCTCACTGCATCTGAAAACTCAGCATTAAGCTTTGCACTAATCTCCCACACTCGCAACACACACACACACACACACACACTTATTGAATAGAATCAATTTTGAATCACACTGTACTTTCTCTTTTCTCTTATTGCTCTTCTTCTTCGCTCTTGCCTCCTTGACTTCATCATTAACTCATCTTGCATTTATACTATCTTCAACTTTGAAACATATCCAAAGTCATCCATCCAAATAAAATTCAAATTAGGTCGACACCAAAACATCCTAGGGTGGAATTAGAATGAGGGCGACCCAAACACATGCTTCAAGGGACCCAAAAAAGATCCAACATGCTTCATCATCCTCGAAAGTAGTATTTCACACAAGGTCGGCCAAACCAATGTAAAATATAAAACCATTAGCACAAATCTTCTAAATTCCAAAACTATCTTCAATAAAACCAAGGCAACACAACTCTAGAACCACAAGTTACAAGACTTCATCAAATAGAAATCAAGACCAACACCATTTCTCCTAGACCTCAACTAAAAACATAGAAAACCATAGTTCACAACTGGTGAAAACAACTTGCACTGTACAACGAATCAGCAACCAAAAATTTGAATTTAACATCTACTAACAACCATGAACAACATATCTGAACCGCACAACTACAAGAGAAAATCTGGACCAAAAACTGGAGCAACCACTGAACACATGCAACATATCTTTATTACAATTTTCTCAATATCCTTGACATATACAGTCAACAACAACTAGTAGATAACCAGTTGACTGGTTGACATCAATGACAACACCAACAATCTTTCCACAACACTTTCATTCTTGCAACAAAAGTGTATTGAACCTTTAAAGGTCTAATCATCCAACTTAGATGGATAGTTTCAATAATGATGTCATCATGATGTAATCCAATTGCAACAGGATGATGATGTCACCATGTAAATATTGTGAAGCTCAAGACTAGTAAAATGAATATGAAGCAAAATTTCTAGTTTGAACTATTCATTTGCAAATTTTCCACTTGCTATTACATCTAGGGACTTCTAGCTTTCTATTGGATTTGTGGATGTTCAACCTACTACTGCATTTCAAAATTTCTACAATGTTTCAATTTTGTAATGACCAAGATCAAATTCAATTTGACTTCCTAGCCACTGTCTGGTATAATAGAAATCAATGCACAAATTTAGGGATTTTTTGGGAAGTTGTAGAGAGATGATAGAGATCAAGAAGAATTTGATTGTACTCCTATAATATATTTTTTCCAAACATTAGGGTTTCAATTTATGTTTTATCTAAACATCAATTCTATTGTTGCACATTGAATTTTTCTATGTGATTGGTCTTTCATATAAGATTCCCCTATCCCAACCATATTAGTGAGCATACAAATAATATACTTGAGGAATTAAAAATCCTTCTCTACCACTTTTGATTACATGAATGTATTTTTCTATAAAAAAATAACATGGGGTTGATGAGATGCTAATTTTACTATGTATATTTCCAAAAACTTTAAAGATTTTTAGGTTTGGGCCAATTATTTTTATTTAGGTTCAACTTGAACTCTCTCTACTACCACAATATTCCCAATATATCTAATATAATTTTTTCCAAAAGAACACTTGGAAGGATTTACACATGATCAATTTGGTGAAATAAGTTGAGGGATTTGATCTCTATAAAGGTGGTGTTCTTTCTAATGATGTCTAGTTATATAGATGAATATATCATCAAAAAATACATGATTGCGTTTTCAAAGAAATAATTGATTTTTTTTATCTATCAATATTTTAAATGTACATGGGGAATTACTAAGGCCAAATGACACCACTAAGAATTTTTAGTAGCCCTCATGAGTTTAAAGTTTAGTCTTAGGAATATATGATCTTCATGAAAAATGATATGGTGATACCTAAATCATAAGTTTATTTTTGAAAAGAAACATGCCCCTTGTAATTCATTGAGTTTCTCATCATTAATAGGATTAGGGAACTTATCCTTGATCATGATTTTGTTTAATTACAAAAAGACCTACACATAAATATCATGAACCATCATTTTTATAAACAAGGAGTATAAGGGAAGAGTATGGACTAAAACTAGGTAAAATAATACCTATATATATAAAATCATGCATTATATATTTAGTATCACTCTTTTTCACATAAGGGTATCAATATAATCAAATATTAGGTGGTGTGCTACACCCTTAATATTAGTGTACATAGAGTTATGAATAGTCGGCTTGTGGCTTATTAACTCTTAATTAATTCATATTATCATTATTATATTGTTATTTAGTTATTTGGGTTGTCCTAAGGCTTATATAGGGCTATCTAAGTCATCTTGGGTGATATCCTATTCATTAAAAAGGTATATATAGAAGGTAGTGAGTCTTATTTCATCATCAGATTGTGAGTTAAATTTGCATTGGAGATATTTGGAGGTTTGACCCCTCAGGATGGCTTGTTATTCTCAGTTATTATCAATTATTTACAACACACTTCCTATCATATTCTTCTATTGTCCAACTTATTCCATTATAAGTGGTATCAGAGCATGATCTTGGCACTGTAGAGGCAAGGAATTTTCTTAATATTGGAGGTCATTTTAGGAAGAGAATATCTCTTTGAATTTGGAGAATTTATCTCTAATTTTTAAGTTTTTTTTAAGAACATATTCAAAAATCTACAATCTAGGTTTTAGAGTAATTGGAGAAGAATTGAACGATTTATTACAGAATTAGGGTTTTTGCCCAATGTATTTGGAAAGTGCATATATCCCAAATACTATAGGATTGGTTCCTTATTTTTAGTGGATTTTTGAATGAATAATAGAGGATACTATACATTTTTTAGAGAATTTGAAGTAAAAATAAGTTATTTATTACAAAATTAGGGTTTCCAACAAATTCACTCTCAAGGTTACAAATCTACAAATTTCTTGGATTTTTTTCTAGGTGAGTGGTATCTTAGACCTATTAAGTTACAATAATGTTTTTATAGAAGTTAAATTTAATTTGTTTGATTTATTTCAAAATTTATTGCTTTACATAATGATAGGCCCTCCAACAAGAGGCAAAAATAATGTTGTCACATTGGGAAAATATCTTGATAAGGAGGGGGTAATACTCAAGGTCAAGGAAGAAATTTCATTAGTGAAGATGGAGATGAGTGGCCTAAGAGGAGATATATTAGACATATGAATCATGTTAAATTCTTATATGAATGGACCAAGAAAGGAGCTCTCAAGTAACCAAGGTTAATCATTTAGGTCAACTACTCTTGATCCAAATATTAATAGTCATATGAGATCTAGGAATTTGATACCAAAGGTGGATATGTGCAAGTTTGATGAGAAGGATCCACTAACATGTATAAGCCAAATGGAGGATTTTTTTCTATGTACACCAAGTCCCAAATAGAAAAAGGTCATAATGGCTTCCCTATCTCTAGAACCAAATCAATTCATTTGGTATAGATGGATTTTTACTCATAAAAAAAAGGTCTCACTATCTCATGGTCAATTTTTATAAAGGATCTCCAATCATAGTATAGCAACAATGTGACAAAAAAATTCTTTAGCCAAATAGCTAAATTTACTTCAAAAAATAGGATAAATCAAGGATTATATTCAATAATTCCAAAATACATCCTTAAGAGTGGATGCAATTATAGAGGAGAACTTGAATGATTTATTTTTGTGTGGTCTCAAGGACCACATTCAACATGAGGTATGCATGTTTGGTACTAGCTTTATATCTGTCTTTTATCTTAGCACACAAGGTAGATAAGTATTTTATTCCTAGAAAGAAAAGGGCTAATTTGATAAGAGAGAAAGGATATTTAACACCTCTTCCTCAACCTACTAGGTTGATCCTGCAAAAAATTAAGGAGACGAGAGGAAAAGGGTTGTGTTTCAATTGTGATAGCAAATACAATTGAGGACATAAATACAATGAAAATAAATTGTTCTATATTGAAGGTTCGAGTGAGGAAGAAGAGGAGGAAACAATATTAGAGGGTGAAAGGTATTCAAATGAGGAATCACATGATTCCCAACCAATCATTTCTTGTCATCCACTTTCAGGTTTTAGCGCTCCACAAACTCTCAAGGTAGTGGGTTTCTTTAAGAAGCAAAAAGTAACAATGTTGATTGACTTGGGTATTACTCATTATTTCTTCAACAAATCATTGGCTACTTATTTAAATGGTTTTATATATCTAGCTCTAGAGTTTCAACTCTTGATTGCAAATGGTGGTACTACTAGTTGTTTGGGAAAATTACATAGCATTAAGTTATCAATGGGAGATTATCACCTTGATAGCCAAATGTATGTTATCTCCATGGATGCAATAGATATTGTTTTGGGAGTAAAATGGCTTAGTACATTGGGAACAACTGAGATGAAATTCCAAGAACTATTAATGAGATTTCAATCAAAAGGAAAAGTAGTAGAGCTAAGAGGACTAAAGGAAAAGTCCCCACTAATGGTAAGATCTCATCAAATGTAGAAGTTGCTTAAGAAAGGAGTCGATGGATTTGTGTCCCAATTATGTTCATTATAATCCTATCAATCTAATGCTCCCACACATCTAGATTTACAAGTAATTATTGATCGCCACTTGATGGTTTTCAAATATATTCCTAAAAACTTCCTCTGAAGAAGGATCATGATCATGCCATACAAATAGTTCTAGTGAGCCAACTACCCAATATTAGGCCTTATAGGTACCCACATATATAAAAATGTGAGATTGAAAGGATTGTTGAGGAGATGCTAGAGGCAGGAATCATCAAGCATAGCCAAAGTGCTTACTCCTTGTTGGTGTAATTAACTATTTAATTACATCTTCATAAGTTTACTTAGGCTTTTATTTAAGTCCTAGGTTGCATTTTATTATCCTTATCTAATTGAGCTAACTTGTAGCTCAAGTTAGGTTTAGGGTTGTGCATGCTTGCTTTTATAAGCAAGCCTCATCTTGTACATTTGTATCAATTGAATTCAATCAATCTTGCCTGTTGATATAGCAAGCATTCTCGCCATTATCTCTCTCTTGTGGAAGTATTTTAGTCTAGCAATAGATTCCTAGTTTTTCACATGGTATCAGAGCTTCTAGGGTTGCGGGCTCCTTCCCAGATCTGAGGGTTTCATTTTTTTGGCTTGAAGATTTTTGTTGGGTGCAGATTGGGGTTTCAATAACCTCACGATTGAGATCAGAAGGTTTCGCAGACAAATTTTGACTGTAAATTCGTCTATTTTGGGTAAAGTTGTTTTTGAAGCAATTTTTTTTTTGCTGGAACAATCTTCTCAGCAGTACGATTTTTCCATTTTCGCAAAAAATATTTTTGAGAAATATTTTCTATGGTATTTGATTTCAAATTTGGGGCAAATTTTTAATATTTCGGGCTAGTTGTATTGCAATTTTTTTTTTGTTAAATCTGGCAAAAATATATTTCAATATTTGGGCACAATAAATCTATGGGGTTTATGAAAAATACGGTCGGCATTTGCGGAATATTCCACTGTCAATCCGTCTAAGAATATTGGACGTAGACATTTCCATTATTGCAGGGTACATCGGCCCAAGCTCTTCAGTGGATGGTACCTAGCACCTTCCAAATTGGCAGTTGAGAGCCTTTATCTCATCCGATCATCAGTGGATTTGTACATTATCGGTGGTACTGTGTTTTCTTCCTGCCGGGTACGATCTTCGATGCTATCTTTGTTGGTACGAGGCTCCATTGGCACTGGCTATCATCGGCGATCGGGAGGTATATTCTCTGGCTTACTCAACAGATCTTTTAATTTGTGGATGTCACATTAGATCTTGCGTACCCTAGGCCAGTGGTTTCCATAGATAGATTTGGCACATTGGGTCATCTTCATCGAGTACGGCTTTATCGGTTGTCAAAGTCCATTGGATCTGCTTTTTCTGGGGTACTCGTTAGCTATCCGACCTAGTTCATTGGTGCCTCCATCGGCAGGTATTTTCCTTCATCGGCTAGAGATCCAGTGTACGGGGTCTTCTATCGGCGAGTAATTTCTCTCATCAGCATCCACAGGCCTGGTACGAATGCTTTGGTCGGTCCTTGTATACACATCGTCCGGTTGGGTCAAATCGGGCAGTCTACATTTTTTGACAGGGTCTCATCCATCGTAGTCCTAGTCAAGTGGATCGGCATTCATTAATGCCTCAATTGCTATTTGCTCTTAGATCACCCACGGTCAAGGTCGCTATCACAGTTTGAGGCTGACTTCATTACCCGGAGGTATTTTTCTGATGTCCGATCCATCTGCGGGTACGAAGATCTTGCATCGGCAGTACAGATCCATCGGCGTATTCTCCAAAAAGTTTCCTTGCATGGCTTTTTTTTCCTACTTTTGGTTAATTTTTTCAAAAAGAGGGCAAGATTTTTTTTTTTTTAAAAAGGCTTTCTATTTTTAAAAAAACTGACGGGTTTTTTGGAGATTTAAAAAAAAAAAAAATTTATAAAACTTATTCATTTCCAAATAAAGAGAAAAAATCCAACCGACATTCAGCCCCAAGATATTTTGCAGCAATTTTTCACCTCCAAAGCTGCGACAAAGGAGTTGTTTTTTATTTTTGTGTAGGAATTTGTTGTTCTTCTCTCATCATGGATTTTCCAAAAGTTGTACTTCTAACTCCATTTAATTATCAAGAGTGGAAATATCAGATGGAGTTACTACTGTTAAAGTTGAAGCTGCAACGGATTACTTTTGGTCAAGATCCAGAACCACAGGGAGCAAAAGAAAAAAGAAAATGGTTTGATAGAAGAGATGAAGCTCTTGGTAATCTTCTTCTATCCATTTCTCCAGATCTTAGATATCATGTTGAGTCTTGCACACATCCTCATGAAGTTTGGACTACTTTAGAGAGCCTCTTTGGTAAGCCAGACAAGCTAAGGAAATTTAAGTTGGAAAATGAACTGATGAGTCTTAATCCTTCAGATTTTGACAATATTCAAGACTTTTTCTCTAAGCTCAACTCTCTCAGATTGCAGTTATCAAAATGTGGGGTTGTTAAAGAGGATGAACAGATGATACTTTCTATTCTTGCTAAGCTTGGTTCTTCATATTCTGTGTTTGTCTCTACTTTCTATGCTACAATGGATGCTCTTGGCGATACATATAAAATTCCTTCTCTTGATGAATTTGCTGCACAACTCAGAAGGGAACAAGAAAAGTTGATGCACATGGGTACATTGAAGTCTTCAACATCTCAAGCTCTCATTGCGAATGATACAAAGGCTTCAAGTGGCAAAGGAAAGAAGCACAAAAAGGAAACCAAGTCAAATGAGCAAGGTAAAGATTCTCCTTCACATGGCACTCCTAAGTCCTCATCCTCTTCAAAAGAGGAATCAACAAAAAAGAAGTCCAAATGTGCATATTGCAAAAGGTTAGAACATGATGAGCATAGATGTTATAATAAGAAGATTGATGAACTCACCCACCTTCTTCAAAAGAATAACATTCAGTTTCCCTCATCAGTGTCTTCTACTTCTTCTTCACCATCACAATCGGTAGCTCCATCATCATCACAGTCAGAGAACACAACATCCACTTATGGGCTACATAACATGAAAGGGCATGCACTCTTGGCCTCTACAAGTCCTAATTCTCAAGGATGGCTTCTTGATTCAGAGGCATCTCATCATATGGCATCTTCACAGGAAATGTTCTCTTCTTTTGAGCCTTGTAATTCACCTCACATTCTGATGGGTAACAACACATTCATGATAGTAAGTGGGAAGGGTTCTATTGGTATTGGGGAAGGGACTTTCAATGATGTGCTTTGTGTTCCTTCTTTGACCACTAATCTCCTTTCTATTTATCAAATTACTCATGGGGGTCAAGGTAAAATAGTTGAGTTCACTCCTGATAGGGTGTATATAAGGGACTTGGAGACTAGGGATATTGTTGCAATCGGGATGGTTGATAATTCATCTCGAGTATATTCTTTTTCACATTTTTCTTCAGAACCTGATAATGTTCCTTTGACTGCATCACACACTCCATTGAGTGTGACACATATTAGTGAGGAGAAGTTTGGTCATCTACACCTTGGTATTTTAGAGACTAGTGCTGAGCTTCCTACACCTCCACCTCCTGCTTCTTCAGCCATTGTTTCTTTTGTTCAACAGGATAATCATAGTTTTTCAAATCTTGCTTTGTGGGATGATTATTTGACAGGGATTTCTACCTTGTTCCTAGAGTCTCATACTACAGATTTGGAGGACACACTTGAGGGGATTTCTCTCCTCTTTGATGACAGTTTCAGCACAACTATTACACCATCTTCTTTGTCTTTGGAGATTGATATTCACGAGTCTCCTCCATCACTTGATTTGTCATGTTTCTTGGTTGAGTTTGGCCATGATTATGTTGTGGCTCATTCAAGCTTGGAGGCTCCTACTCAGTTTTCAGAGGCATACATGTTGAGTGTTCATTCTTCCTCTTTTCAGTTGGATATGGAGTGGCTTCTTCATCAGCTTATGGATTTGTTTCTTCCTAAGGGGAGATGTGTTGCTTGCAGACATTGGGTCATCTTTTGTTTTCAAGCATTCTTCATTGGCTTTGGAGCTTCTTCAGCATGCAGGGGATATCTTCTCTCATTACTTCCCTCTTATGGGGGGGTAATTTATTGTATATTCATGATGGATGTAGTCCTTGGGGGGTATCATTGAGTCCTCCATACATCATGTTTACATTCGTCATGCCTTTTTTCTTGTTTTCTCTCTTTTGGAGAGGGGTTTTCTTCCCACTGGGTTTTCCCCTTTTCTCTGCTTTATAAGAGATTGCATTTCATTTGCATCTGTAAATGGGAACCTAACATGGCCTAGTTGTCAGGACCCATAGTAGTTTGCATTATAATCTTCTCCCTAAGTTGCACTTATGGGGGGGTGTTGGTGTAATTAACTATTTACTTACATCTTCATAAGTTTGCTTAGGCTTTTATTTAAGTCATGGGTTGCATTTTATTATCCTTATCTAATTGAGCTAACTTGTAGCTCAAGTTAGGTTTAGGGTTGTGCATACTTTCTTTTATAAGCAAGCCTCATCTTGTACATTTGTATCAAATGAATTCAATCAATCTTGCATATTGATATAGCAAGCATTATTGCCATTATCTCTCTCTTGTGGAAGTATT
Organism: Sequoia sempervirens; assembly: GCA_007258455.2. Lineage (NCBI taxonomy): Eukaryota > Viridiplantae > Streptophyta > Pinopsida > Cupressales > Cupressaceae > Sequoia > Sequoia sempervirens. The sequence goes on along the minus strand of VDFB02373365.1, from coordinate 172,050,541 downwards.
TTAGTCTAGCAACAGATTCCTGGTTTCTCACACTCCTCGCCCATAGTGTCGGTGCATAAGAAGGATGAAACTTGGAACATGTGTCTGAACTATAGAGTGCTCAACATGTACACCATCAAAGTTAAGTTTCCTATCCGAGTAATTAATGATTTTCTAGATGAATTGAATGGAGCTATGCATTTTACAAAGTTAGATCTTAAATTAGGTTATCACCAAATTCAAATTAAGGAAGAAGATATTTATAAGATAACATTTAGGACTCATGAGGGTCATTATGAGTTTTTGGTGATTCCATTTGGTCTTACCAATGCATCATATAAATTTCAAAGTGTAGAGGAGGAAATTTTATACCCTTGAGTCTGAGGACAAGCAAAGTCTTCAAGGAGCAAATTTTCCTCAACTACCTCAAGAAACAAAGCTCAGGTGATAGGATAAACTGATGAGAGTTCCAAAAACAAAAAGAGTAGGTCACAAAGGTCTTTTTGATAGGCTAACAAGCTCTCAACTAAGGAAAATGGTACAACCCAAGGACTACAACATGACACATGTGCATCCCAATGGTGTGTTGGCATCTCGTACAAATTGAAACCTAAGACTATAAAAAAAACAACAAAATGACTTAACTCTATTTTGATTGCTAAGAACTCTTGAAATATGGGAAAGTAACATAGTATAATAGAAGCTAAAGCAATATAAACTAGATGAAATATAAAATAAATGGAATGTAGATGATAAAACTAAGGAGGTGAAAGAAAGTTCTCACAACCACCCAAGTAATGAAGCCTCTAGCAAGAAAATGTCTCCAACACCTGCACACATAAGAATGAGAGAAAATATTGGGGTTGTTTAGGGGATTGCCTTAGTCAAACCCCTATTTCGATGGTTCCACCTCCATGGACAAACAAATAGATAGATAGATAGAATGATAAATAGACAAGAAGATAAATGTATAGACAAGGGATGTGATAAATCCAAAGATTATCAAATACATAAGACAAATAGATATACTTGCAAGGCTTGAGGAAGCCAAAGAAAGAGAAATAAAGAGAAAGTTTTGAGAGGCAAAAGAGTTGTAGAGAATGTTGTGAGAACTTGAGAATGATGTAGCAAGCTATAGATAGTTGTGCATGCTTGAGAGAAAGAGAAAGAGAAGAGAGAATGAGAGAGAAAGAGAGAAAAAATCAAGAGTTCAAGAGAGGTGAAAAGATAGAATTTAAAGAGAGAAAATAATTGTAATGCCCTATCTTGTAACCTAAAGAATGTTGCATTGACTACAATAGTGTAATAATAATTTTTTTTAAATGTAAGCATTTGCTTAACTAATTGCAAACATTCCCTAAGTAACGCGACGACACACTACTTGAAAATCCCATAGATGACAAAAATATTTAACATTGCATGTATTTAATTTTCATAAACTTAAAAGCATACATTGAATAACATTTAAATTACATGAATGAAGATATAATGTACATAAAAGATTCTTTCTAACATTGCATTTGAAATAACATTACAATACTCATTTTCCAAATGAGGTAGGTCAAATATAAATGTACAATTACATATTACAAATGTTCACCTCGTTAAGAACTGAGGAGTGATACATATATAAAATTTCCACTTATATAAATAAGAAAGTACAAATATCCACATACGAGCTCTCCATCCAAGAAATACTCGTTGCAACGAACAAGAATTGGGGACCCAACGGTGTAAGATGCACGTTCCACCCAACCATGTGGTACCCGTAGGTCCACCCCCCTGTGCTAGGAGATAGTAAAAAGGTTCCCTAGACATAACCTACAATCCCTAGACACAAGTAAAAACATAGACAAAAATATACAAGTACAAACTTAACTTATTGGTTACATTGCTTCCAAAACGGAATGATCAAATATACTAAGTTCACAAGGTCACTGTTATTATAGGTGGAGTGTCATCACAATGTTGCATAGGTTACCCAAGTGTTTCTTCCTAGGTTCTGGCCCCCAACTTGGGTTACCCTGGTAACCTCTTACGAAACTTGGCCCCACATGCAATCTATTGCGGTATCGAATATCTTTTAAAATAACAAGATATCGATTTTCCATTCTAGGACTTCTCGACTCACTCTCAAGTCTATACTAGCCCTTGATTCCATGAACAAGGCATAATTAATCTAGTTAAAGGTTTTAAACTAACTAATGTGTTGATTTAGTTTTCACTGTTTATCTAACTCTACATGAGCTACCCAGGCACCACTTTGTGTGTTGGCCCCCTCACAAAGAGCCACTCCCCTAAGAATAACACAAGGGATCTAACTCCTCTAACTAAGGTAAACATGGTGCACATATAGCAACAACAAGTAACAACATAACACAATAGACATCATATCCTGTTCATAGAACCAAAAGTCTAAAAACCATACAAAACCATGTGCACTACCCTAGTTTACTCGAAATATGAAACCAACATATATAACAATTCCCTCATTAAATAAAAATATCTAGAAGACTTACTAACTCAGTTAACCCAAATTTCCCAATTGACATAACAGGAGAAATCGTAACTTAAAAATCATTTCAAACAAGTAAATAAACTATCGTTAGGATTTCCTATATCCAATAAACTAATTTAATTAATTAATAAAGTATAAAGCTTTTATTTTCCTTATTTAAAATTAATTTAAATAAGCTTTAAATTAAAAGAACATTAATCTAACACTAATTTCACAAAATAAACCTTTCATAACAAATAATCAAACAGACCTGACAAGACAACTAAAAATACTAGACCTAAACTGACAACATACTGTGACTGGGTTTGAGACTAGACTAGGAAAAACCTTGTTACTACCTCCCAATCAACATTATTGTTGATTCTTGACACGCTCATACCTGTGAAACCAGGTGGAGTCAGTGTCATGTACCTACAATCCTGCAATCAGACAAATAACATACATATATATATACTCCATTATTCAAACACACCATGGGGAGAAAATCACAGAAATCATAGGGCACTCGCAAGCGAGTGATGCAACTCCATTCTCCACACCAATACATATCACATCAAACTGACAAAATAAATAACAATTAATCTACCATAAACATATATATAGCAGTAACGTCTGAAGTAAACATCTATGCTAACATAAAGCATATCAGAATAATTACCACCATACAATATATCATCACATCACAAAATAAATCCACCATCACTTTAATGCTAGCGATCAGCACATCAAAACAAAGTACCAGGGTCTATCAAAGTGAATACATGCTAACAGAAAACATAAGCAAAATGGAGGGGTACTACAAGAATGGAAAAGAAGGTTCCTGAGCCGTTTCCACTGACCAAGGTAGGTGACAAGTGGAAACATGCTTAGAAATGATTGTTTGAACATTTAAATATTGTGGGACACTAGTGTGGTGCACAAATGTTTGCATGGTGTGCTAGTGTCTAGACAAATCATGCTAAAAAATGGTGGGAATGAGGAAAACACAAGGTTTAATGCAAAGCTAACACAAGAAGATAGCTTTTGAAAAGGGGTTTTGAGCATCCTGAGGGGAAAAATATTGATGCAAGGGATGAAATGATCCTGCACAAATACTAAGGGAGTGGACACTAAAGTGGATTCAAAAGTGTAGGTGAAATTGCAAGGGTATGAAATTTTTGACACTACACAAAGTTTGATGAATTCCATTTTTAAGAAATTCTTGAGGAAGTTTTATTAGTGTTCTTTGATTATATATTGATTTCTAGAAAGACATGGGAAGAACACTTGCAACATTTATATCAAGCATTACAAGTACTTGAAGATCATCAGCTCTATGCTAAGCCATCCAAGTGTTCTTTTGGTCTCAATAAGGTGGAATATTTGGGACACATAGTTTCACATGAAGGAGTAAAGGTGGATCCTAACAAAATTAAGGCTATCATGGAATGACCTATTCCCAAAACCATTAATAAATTGAGGGGATTATTTTGATTGACCAGATATTATAGAATATTTGTGAAAAATTATGGTTTAATATAGCAACACCTCTCACATTTGATTGAAGAAGGATTATTTTCATTGGAATGACTTTGCTAATGCAACATTTGAGAGATTGAAGGAGGCTATGTGTAAAAATCCAATGCTTTCCACTCCAAAATTCACCAAAGATTTTATTGTAGAATGTGACACTTCAGGAAATGATATAGGATTGGTACTCATGTATGAGGGTCGACCAATTACTTTTGAGAGTTGTCAATTAAAGGTTAAGAATGAACTAAAACCTAGTTATGAGAAGGAAATGATAGCTATTCTTCATGTAGTAAAACAATGGAGGCATTATCTAATGGGTAGACACTTCAAGGTTAAGATGGATCATGATATCCTAAAATATGTTTTAGAAAAAAGATTATCTTCTGAAGAGCTACAAAAATGGTCACTAAGATGTTTGGATATGAATTTTAGATTGTATATAAGAAAGGAAAGGAAAATGTTGTGGTATATGCACTTTCTAGGAAGGATGAGAAAGATGAAGCCTTATTGTGTGTCATTTCAATATTACAAGAAGATTGTGTGGAAGAATCCATACCAGAGTGGAAAGATGATGTTTCTACAAGTAATCTCATTCAACATTTAAAGAGTGGTCCTAGTAGTTTAGATAAGTTTTATTGGAAGGGAGATACTTTGTGGTATAAAGAGTGATTGTATCTCTGTAAGAATTCCACTCTTAAACACAATATTCTCACAAAACTTCATGAGCCTCTAGTTGGTGGCCATTCATGATTTTTGAAGACATATCATCAAGTCAAGAAATATTTTTTTGGGAAGGTCTAAATCAAAAAAAATTGGTTGAATGTTTGGTTTATCAAAGAAATAAAGGGGACACATTTAAGGCACCAAGTCTCTTGCAACCCTTAGTTATTCCTAGAAAATTTTGGGAAGAGGTATCCATGGACTTCATCATAGGTCTTCTGATATCTAAAGTTCATAATGTCATCATGGTAGTAGTAGATTTCCTCACTAAATATGCACATTTCATTGCATTATCACATCATTTTACAAGTAAAGTGGAAAAATATTTTTTGGAGAATATATAAAAGCTACATGGTACACCTAAGGTTATTGTCAGTGATTATGAGATCCTATCTTTACTAGTCACTTTTGGAAAGATTTATTCTGATGTTTGGGTACTCAATTGGCTCATAATTCTTCATACCACCCTTAATTTCATGGGAAATTTGAGGTTATCAATAAGTGTTTGGAAGGATATCTACGCGGTTTCACTTCAGATAAATAGTCTCAATGGGTAGATTGGCTACCACTACTAGAATGGTGGTATAACATTTCCTTTAATGGTTCATAAAAAATTTCTCCATTTATGGAAATATATGGATATCAACATCCTTCCATCACATCATTATTTAAGGTTTCACCAAGAGTTCAGGTAGTGGAGGACTACTTGCTTCATCAACAACATGTATTGTCACCTAACTCAAGGAGAATTTAGCCATGGCACAAAATCGAATGAAGCAATAGGTAGACCAACACCGTTGTGAAAGAAGTTTTGAAGTTGGGGATTAGGTCTTCTTGAGATTGAAACCTTATAAGAAAATTTCACTGAAGCTACACAAAAAGAACAATAAGTTGTCTCTAAAATTCTATAGCCCATACCAAATCATGCAAAAGATACTTAGTGTTTCCTACAAGCTAGAGTTGCCACCAACAACAAAGATTCATCTAGTTTTTCATGTTTCTTGTTTGAAGTAGGTAATTGGGCATAACATTCCAACTTAGAAAATATTACCAAAGATCAATGAATAAGGAAGAGTCATATTGGAACGAAAGTATATTCATCAAACACACACAAATAATATAAGGACTAGAATACTCATTGAGTATATCATCCAATGGAAGAATTTACCCATTGAAGATGCCACATGGGAGGATGAGGAGTTCATGTTGGAGTTGATAGTGAACCCCATAGCTCCCAGAAATCCCTACAACCAGAACACCTATCACAAGCAAGAGATCAAATCAACTAATTTGCTATGCAACCAAGAGAGAAAAGATTGAATCCAAAAGAGCAACTGATTTGCTATGTATTAATCTAAATGGTTTTGAATTTGAATTATTACAATGAATGTGCAAGATTTATAAAATCATGTAAAAGCAAACCCTAAATGAGGATTTGACTAGATAGTGACAAGTGTTCTAATCTCATGCAATGAGACAACTTGTCCTATATTTAATTCAAACTAATATTAAAAAAGAACTCCTAAGTTTAGCTTAAGTGAATAAAGTAATAGGGGACTTAATAATTAATTACTGATTAATTAATTATCAAGTGAAGTCTTAATTACTCCAACACCCCCCCCTTAAGATCAACTTAGGGAGAAGCTAAAAAAACCTGATGTAGAATGCAATTATGGATGCATGGATGGGTCCTAGATACAAGTCCTAATGAGGTACCCATGTACAAATAAATGAAACTCTCATAACTAGAGAAAGGGAGAAAACCGCATGGGAAAAACTCTCCAAAAGAGAGAAAAATAAATGACTGCACCAGTGAAAGAAGGTTAGAAGGATGACTCAATGTGACCCCCCAAGGACTACTTCCATCACAAGAGAACAATAGATGTCTCCTGATAGGAGAGAGAAAAAGAGGATATAAATCCCCCCATAAATAAAGAGCTCTCGTGCCAATGATAAACAAATGAAGACAAAATATGATCCACTACCTACAAACAACATTTCTCCCCTTAGGAAGAAATAGATCCACTGATGAGTGGAGAAGCCAATCCAAAAGGATGAGTGAATTAGGAATCCAAATCCAAATGATGTGTGCCTTTGAAAACTGCTCACGTATCCACATGTCAAAAATCTATGATGTTGATCCAAGATCTTGTGAAGACTTATATAGAACAAGCTGGAAAGGCAATGAAGATGGTGGGCCAAAATAATTGGTGTGGCTATCAACAAAGAGGAGATGAATGTCCTCAAGGAAATCCTCCAAATTTGCAATCTAAGACTCTACAAACAAGGATGATATGTCTGTAAGATATGAATCCCAAGTAGCTATTTCTGGAAGATCTATGTCCTGTTGCACTAAATCAATAGGGGCCAAAGATTTGGTGATGTCAAACTAATCAACAACAGAGGATGATGATGTAGTGTTGATTTGAATAGTGGAAACATTAATACAAGTCTTTGAACCATCAGAACATGCAAGAACTATGATATACTCAAGCTCCTCTAAAGTATCATCATCAAAGGGTATGGAATCTGCATTTGTAAGAGGGATGAGATAATTTGTAGTAGGATCCTCTAGGTATGGAGAGATATGAGGGTCTCCACAGATCTCCCAAAGTCATGTCAAAAGTATGTGGGGACATTCAATGTCGGATACAACACACATAGTGTCAAGATCAACACTAGAACATATAACCCCTATAATATGATCTATGATGATTCCCTATGCTAATAAACTCCCTAGTGTGTCTGGTGTAGGTATGAGTCTATATATAGATAAGGAAAAATATCAAGCCACCTGAGATGTGTTAGGATGCCATTTCACCAAGACTCATAGTTATCCTTATCCAAGTTGATCATAGAATGATGAATAGAAAGACCCATGATACTCACTCAAATAATAAAATAAGAAACTAATGACCTTAGTACTTATAAAGCAAATCAAATGATGTCATCTCACGTAAACATATCCTTTCCAAGTGCCAAGACATCCAAGTAATTAAGCAAGGTGTGAAAACACAAAATATTGAATAAAATGTACTTGGGGTAGATTATGGAAAAGTGCATGAATAGATCTAAAGATCTCTAAAATACCCTTCCAATGCTACTTGAATAGTGAAAATCAGAGATACAGGAAAAAAATTGTGAGCTCAAAAGTGAAAAATGAAGATATGACTTTGACTAAGAATAACACTTGAACATGCAGAAAAATATAATAATGAGACCTACACCACTAGAAAGTACTCGGAACCAACTTTTCGACGATATCTTATTTGCCCAATTTTGACACTGTATGCAAAAGTTACACCAAAAAGAAAAAAATTGCTCCTTTAGGGAAAAAAGGCTTAGGAGGGGGCAAAGGGGGGACATACAACTAATGAAATCATGCTGACACCAACACTTCATGATGTTAAATTTGACAACTTGCTAGCCTTCAATGCAAAAAAAGACCTGTCGGAAAAAAATTTGATGCTATAAAAATTCACGGTTCGAGAGAATAATCAGAATGACATAATATTTTTTTTGTAGATTCTGAGTGCTAAAGTATTCAATAGAATGTTTGGTGGGTTGTCATTTGTCGCTGAGTGTTGGATTTTACTAAGGTTTATGTCCAGTTCCAAGCCACTGCTGCCAGATATTTGTTTTTTGGTTGGCATTAAGTTTGAAGCTACCGTTGTTTTCTTGGAAACCGTCGATTATTGATTGGGCTAGTAATTGATAAAGAAAATCCATCAGTGAAGAAAAAAATTTTGCCAGTCAATGATGTGACCACTGTAGTACGCAACGAGTCTTCATAGGGTTATGACCCCTACCAAACCTTTAATATTTTTTTTTATTTCAAAAATCTCTTTTTGAACCTTTTTTTTTATTGATGTTTTTTTATAATGAAAATTTTCTAGAAAATTTTAAAAACCAGACAAAAAATAAAAAAACCTTTGTATGCCTGCCTTTGGATTTTTAGAAACTGGCATAAATTTCAAGACAGCACAGCCATATGGAGGGCCCGACTGCTAAAAAATAAATTCCTTTTTCTGCATCTTCACAAAAATTGATGAAACGATAGGTAATATTAGGGTTTTTAGTCATTCTAGACGCAATAGTGATGCCCGTTTTTCCTTAGGATGAGCTGATTTTTCCCTCAAGGCTGGATCCATCAAAATTTGGATAGGAAGCTATAAATCTGAAGCTCTGATACCATGTTGGAGTTGATAGTGAACGCAACTTCTTCTGTATAGCATTCCAACACACCAAATTTTGGATACAACACCTCTGAATAACTCTAATCAACATATCTGAAATGCACAAGCAGATCTTCAACCTAGAAGAAATGAAGAGCAACACAAGAACACACCTATACAACCCAAAACACCACTACAACACATTGTTTCCTCTTTTTATCATTTTTTCTCAAAATCACTTGGAAACCAAGCACCAAAGACACATCCTCATCATATTCAGTACTTCCTCAACCATATATAGAAGCTTATCAAAGAAACACTAGAGGTTGACACCAATAGCTTACTAGTGACAACATAATGCAACTAATCAAAGCATGGATAACATCAACTACTCATACTCTTGCAACAATCTCACCCAACAATAGACGTCAATGGCAACATAGGCTTGTTGACATCAATGGAAACACTAATTTCTCATACTTGCAACAATCTCCCCTTTTTTCATTGATGGAAATACATGACGTGAAAAACCATCAAAGACACAACAACAACTTTGATCCATACCTATTTCCTTTTTTCTTTTCTCTCCATGGTAACTTGTTCTTTTTTACATGACTTTCTCTCCCCCTTTGACATCAATGGAAAAGGACAACATAATTGTATCATTTATTCTACCTTTGACATCAATCAACCTGCTTACTATTGCTCTATATACCCCCCCCCTTAATTATGAGCACACACCAAACTACACCAAATCAACAACCATTGCACAATGACAACACACACTCTTTTGATTGCAACAACCAACAATGTTGCTACCTACTCCCCTTGAGAGGTAGCCACCAACATCAGTCCAAAACAAAGAATGAATCTTGAGATCCACTGGATTGATGCATCTTCTTATGCATCTAATTCAAAGAAGGAGGGGCAATGACCCCCAACTTCTCCCAGAGATACTCAAAAGTATCCTTAAGAAGAGCCTTAGTTAATATATCAGCAATCTGATCTTTTGTAGGAACATATTCAAGCTTTACTTCATTCTCCACAACATTCTCTCTCAAAAAGTGATATCTAATTGAAATATTTGTTGCCTTGAATTCATTACTAGATTCTTTAAAATATTGATTAAACTTGTATTATCACAGAAGATAGAAATAGGCTAATCATACACCACTCTGATATCCTTCAATGTTTGCCTCATCCATAAAACCTATGTGCAATAAGATGTTGTTGCAATGTACTCATCCTCTACAGTAGATAAAGAAACTGAATCTTATTTCTTACTTAGCCATGATGCCAATCTACACCCAAGAAAGAATTCACCACCACTTATGCTTTTCCTGTCATCAAGACAACCAACCCAATCTGAATCTATGTAAGCACTCAAAGTGAAATTAGTATCCTTTGCATACCATAAGCCATGATTTGGAGTGCCCTTTAAATATCTAAATATCCTCTTCACTGCTGCAATATGTGATTTTCTAGGGTCTTCTTGAAATCTAGCCACAAGATAAAGTGCGTGCATGATATCTGGTCTAGTAGCAGTTAGATATAGTAGTCCATCGATCATTGATCTATAGTTTCTCTGATCATCCTTACGAGATTCATCATTTTTGCTCAGTTTGCAACCAATAACCATAGGAGTACATACCGGTTTAGAGTCTTCCATTCCAAACTTCTTCAACATTTATTTGACATACTTTGATTGTGAAATGAATATACCTTTGTTTGTTTGATTGATTTGTAGTCCAAGGAAGAAATTAATCTCCCCAAACATAGACATCTCAAACTCTTTTTGCATCTCTTCTACAAACTTCTTACACATAGATTCATTACCTCCAAAAATTATGTCATCAACATACACAACCACAATCAAGATTTGATTTTTTTCAACTTTAAAGTAAAGATTACTATTTGTGGTACCTTTATTGAATCCTTGTTGTATAAAATATTTCCCCAACCTTGCATACCAAGCTCTAGGATATTGCTTCACTCCATATAATGCCTTCTTCAATCTGTAGACCATATCGAATTTTTCTGATAACTAAAATCCTTCTAGTTGTTCCATGTACACTTCTTCCAACTCTCCATTCAAGAAAGTAGACCTCACATCCATTTGATAAAATTTAAAGTCCTTATGTTCTGCAAAAGCGAAAAACATCCTGATAGCTTCCATTGTTGCCACTAGAGAAAATGTCTCCTCAAAATCTATTCCTTCAACCTGTGAGTAACCTTTACACACAAGTCTTTCCTTGTTTCTTACCACTTCTCCATTCTCATTTAGTTTGTTTCTGAACACCCATTTTTTTCCAATTATATTTTTATTTGTAGGCCTTAGGACAAGTCCCCAAGTTTGATTCTTCTCAATATGTATTAGTTCTTCTTCCATAGACTTTATCCAATTTTCATCTTTGCATGCCTCAATCACTATTTTAGGTTCAACTTCATAAAGTAAACACAAATTTACCTCTTCTTTAGCAACTTTCCTTCTTGTCAATACACCTTTTCTTTTGTCTCCAATGATTTGTTCTTTAGAATGATTGCTCTGCACATACTCAAGGGTTCTAGGGGTAATTTTCGGAGCTTCTTCCTCTTTAATTTGCACTTCCTTTTTATTATCCTTTTTTTTTCTCTACAAATAGGCTCATTTGATTCATATCCATCTATCACCATCGATTTTTGAAAATATTCATCAATCTTAACACTTACACTCTCAACAATCTTTCTTAGTCTTTTATTGTAGCACCAGTATGCTTTGATTTTAGTAGAGTATCCAATGAAGATGCCTTCATTAGACCTCGCATCAAATTTTCCCAAGTTTTTTTCATCTCTTTTGATAAAAAAATTTCTTCTAAACACTCTGAAGTATTTGACGGTAGGGATCCTTCCATACCACAACTGATAGGGATTCTTTGTGTTGTTTTCTTTTGCTTGAACTCTGTTAAGTATATAAACAATATGAATTGCTTCTCTCTAGTAGACTTTTGGCAGATTTGCTTCTATCATCATAGTCCTTGCAGCTTTTTGAATAGTCCTATTTTTCCTTTCAACCACTCCATTTTGCTGAGGAGTTCTAGGGGTAGACAAGTGCCTTTTTATGCCGTGATTCTCACAAAACATGTTAAATTCATTGGAGGTGAACTCTCCACCTCTGTTAGACCTCAAACACTTGATTTTCATTTCCATTTCATTCTCAACCATAACTTTATATGCTTTGAACATGTCTAGGGCTTCATATTTTTCTTTAAGAAAAGTAACCCATGTCATTCTAGAATAATCATCAATCAAAATCATGAAATACCTATCACCTTGAAGACTTCTTACTCTTGTAGGACCGCAAAGGTCTGTATGCACCAATTCTAACAATCTAGTAGTAGATTTTTCTTTTCCTTTGAAACTTCTTGTTTGCTTGCCAATCTGACAATCCTTGCAGATAGCATTGATAGGATTTGTAATCTTTGGTAGATCTCTCACTGCTTGGAATGAATTGATTTTCACTAGATTATCAAAATTAATGTGACACATCCTCCTGTACTATAGCCAACTTTCATTAATCTAATTCATAAAGCAATGGCCATCAACACCCTTAAGTTGATAAACATTTCCATCTATCCTTTTTCCAAAAGCAATCATAGTTTCAGACCCTTTTCTAATCTCACATCCATTATCCTGAAACATAAGATTGTATCATTTGCTATACATTTGTCCAACACTCAAAAGGTTATTCCTTAAACCCTTAACATAGTAAACATCATCAATATTACGCTTGCCATCAAAACTGATTGAACCTATTCCACATATCTTAGCACCTGAATCATCACCAAATCTAACAATTCCTCCATCACACTTTTCAAGTTTAACAAACTTACTCTTGTCTCTAGTCATTTGGTTAGAGCATCCACTATCAATGGTCCATTTAGTTCTTATCTTGTCTAGCATGAAAAGAAGATATCAAGTACCTTCATTCCTTTCCTTTGTCTCCAAAGGGCATTATTTCACACATCTTTCAAAGTTAGCATAATCAAATTCATCATCATAAATACTTGCATCTTCTCTAACATAATAGATTTTCTTAATCATTTTACCTATGTTCCCTTTGTTTTTGTCATTCACTACTCTATTTGGACATCTTGAAGCATAGTGACCTATCTTTCCATGTAACTGAAAATTTTGAAAGGAAATTTACCTTTGTACTTACCAGTACCCTTTTTCATTATTCTCACAAAGTTAGCTTCAACATCATCAAGATCCTCCCGATCTGATTCTTCAATCTTCTTTGATTTTCTAGCCTTAAAAGAAGTCTCAACTTTTGCACCATTATTTGTACCAAATTATCTCATTTCAAATGCAGTTAGAGAACTATATAATTGATCTCTAGTATACTAATCTAGATTTACAAATTCATCAATAGAAGAAACTTTGTGACTCTACGCTTTAGGAAGGGTTATGAGAATTTTCTTTACCACTTTTTATTCTTTGAATTTTCCACCAAGACCTCTGATGGAGCTAACCACTTCATCTACCCTCTACATGTAGCTTGCAATGCTTTCATCTACATAAATTCACAAGTTCTCAAATTTGATCTTTAGATTTTGCATCTTGGCTTGTTTAACCTTATCATCTCCTGCAAAAATGCTTTCCAACTTTGTCCAAGTTTCTTCAATAGTTTTCAAATCCATAACTTTCACTAATTCATGTAAGAATACTTAAAATATCATACCTTTCTTTACTATTGGTTTCATAGGCCTTAATTTTAGCTTAAGTGCTTAGACCATATGTAGGTATAGTATATCCATTCTGAACTGATTTCTAGACATCAAATCCCAGATAACTTAGAAAAGCCTTCCATCCTTGTTTTCTAGAATGCATAGTTCATTCCATCAAACATAGGGATCTCCTTCTTGTGTGTCATCCTAGATCTACCTTAAGTGGTTAACCTTTTCTCCAAGGAAGCTTTCTCTTATACCTATTGTTGAATACACAAGACAACTGAGAGTGGAGGTGAATCAGTTGTACCTTAAAACTTCAAAACCCTCATACACATTTAAATCCACATTCATTAAACCCTTAAATCTATTATGATGATTTAGAATGAAAAGAAAATAATAGTAACTAAAACAACTTAAAACCATACACAAGAGAACACTAGATTTATGTGGAAAACCCAAGAAGGGAAACACCACAGTGAGGATTAGCTCACAATATAAGTAATATCAACACCAAATACAATAGGGCTCACTGTCAGAGGGCTCACTGCCAGAATAGAAAATAAGATAGAGAAGAAATGTTACATAGAGAAATATATCTCAATGCAATAGAGAATCCACCACAATGTCATCAACACCTTCATAGCCTAATTGAAGAATTGTAGACACCTTCTGCTCATTGCATCTAGTAGTCTAACACATGAAAGTTCACACCACACTTCTCAATTTCACACTCTATAACTACAATTCGCATCATTCGCATCTCTCACATCTATCTTATCATCCCTCAACAAATCAACTCGTATTTATACCATCCTCAACCTTGAAACCCTTCTCCAAGGTCGACTATGCACATCAACCGTGCAAATTTAAATTAGGTCAGCACCAAAAGATTCCCGCAAAGGAAAGGAATGAAGGAATACCACAAAAATCCTTAGCTAGGACCTAAATCCATCCTACATACCACGCCATTCTTCCGCAAACAAATAAGCACCTTCACAAGTAGTGTAAGCACCAAGGTCAGTCGATACCTTTGTAAACAACATTAATATTTTAAGTACACACATCCTTTAATTCATCTATAACTTGTGGAAAATAAATTTCACTTGAACACACTCTGGAATTTTCCACAAATGCCTTTGAATCCAACAAACTCCTTCACAACAACTCCTACCTAAAGAATGTGCACACCCAATACACTCAGACAATTTTTTCATACACTATTACTTGAGAAAGTGACTTTCAAAGCACCATACCTCGAACCACCTTGACTAAAAAAGGATACCAACACAATCAACACACCCTCAAATCTGCAAGAATTGAAACATAACTATAGAGAAACATGGAGCAAATACATTTCTCCCAGACCCCTCTATAATACACAGTTCACACTTTGGTGAACACAAATTCTTTTGTACAATGATTCAGCACACAAAATTCTAGATACAACACCTCTAAACTCTGAGCAACATATCTGAAATGCACAGGCAAATCTTAAACCTAGGAGAAATGTGAAGCAACACAAGAACACACCTCTACAACCCAAAACACCACTGCAACATAAATTGTTTTCTCTTTTTATCAAATTTTCTAAAAGCACTTGGAAATCAAGCACCAAAGACACATCCTCATCATCTTCATTACTTCCTCAACTATATACAAAAGCTTATCAAAGAAACACTACAGGTTGACACCAGTAGCTTACTAATGACAACATAATGCAACTAATCAAAGCACGGATAACATCAATTGCTCATACTCTTGCAACAATCTCACCCAACACTAGACATCAATGACAACACTAATTGCTCATACTTGCAACATGTACCATATCTTGTTATATTTTTATTTATGGATTCATTATTTATATTAAGGTCATCAACCTTACAACCAACATCGACTAGCATTTTCATCTTGTAAAATTTCTCATACAATGTAGATTGCATTTATTTGAATTATTTAGCCAAATTTTATAAAGAAGGCTAAGGGTGATCTCGAGATAGATGTAACCATAAACCATAGTGGAAACCTAGGGTTACTAGAAGGTGTACCTAATTTATAGATCAAAATGGTTATATTTACAATAGGATAATAATAACAAATCTTAGACACACTTATTAGGATCTCACCTAATTTAGAAAAATAATAGTATGTAAAAGTAAAATAGTGCAAGGAAAAATAGTTATAACATTATATGATTCCAAGATTATCTTCTCTTTATTAAAACATTAGTATATGAAGTCCTCACAAGGAGTGACTTTTGAGGTACAATCAATGTGGGATAAATTGTAGCTATTTACTATTATTATAACAATGCTTAGAATAGAAAAGGGTTAAAACATATGGGTCTTGATATAGGAAAAAAATAATATTTTATAATTACCTTTTATGGTTAGAATTTACAATGAAAAATATCCTATATAAAATTGGAATAAAATTTAAATTTACTTATAATTTATTAGTAAAACCACAAAATTAAAAACAATACATCTTGTACTCTAGTTTATTCATAGTAATAAGTATTATGTGCATTTAACAAGTGCATCATTAAATAATTAATATTGATATAAGATATACTACCATCATTATATAAATATATATTTTGACATATTTACCACTTAAAATATAGAAAATAAACAAATAAATATTTGAAGTATGCAAACATCCCCAAATATATGACATCAATGGAGTTGGTAAACTAAAAACTAATGTCACCAAGTGGTCACTAGTAACCTCTTCCATCAATAAAATAATTAAAACAATAAATTTGTACTAGAATATTGTGCATTTATTTTATATATAAATAAAATTGAAAGGATATTACATAATTCCTTTGAATTACTTATTATATATTAGATTAAAAAAATCAACAAAAAACTTACCATATTTATGTGAAAGCTACACCCCTCTAAAAAATCATTTAAACAACCAAACATACTTAAATAGATCCTAGAACACATTGATCAATTATTTTATTTAAGCTTTATTATTATTTCAAAAATACTCTTTGGTAAACAATACTTATTAAATTTCTATAAAACCATATATTAGGAAAAAAATAGTCTATAAGTTATATGTTATTTATGATGTATGCACATACATCATTATTTAGTACTTAATATCTCAAGCTATTATTTGAGAAAAATTAACATACACAACAAGTAAAATGTTCGAATATAGTGCTTCATATAAGAATCCATGGTTGTGTATTTGAATTTTGGATAAATTTTGCTAGTTTTAGTAGCATTGGGTTCAATTTCAAAATTGTAATGCTCCTCTCTAATAAAAAACTGATTGAGATGACCTTGTTCATCTGCTCCAAATAAGATTCATCTAAAATTAAACAAAAAAATGAGTTAATAAAAAATCAACTATGAACATAAAAATTGCACAATATCAAACCATTTATGACCTCATAAAACTTCTCCTTGCCAAGGAAACTAAATCAATATTAAAGAGGTCAAAGGGAACTTTTTTGAAATTTTGATCAATGTTAATTATGTCTTTTTTCAAATTTTTATATACAATTATGCAAGATACATTCTTATTATTTTTCTTATTTTGGGGACATCCTTATCTTATATACCTTGACGATTATCTCTACTTTATATACTTTACATGCCTATCATTTGATATTTTACTATTTGTTATTTATTGACCAACTTCTATGTTTATCACTTCAATTATCCTAGATTTAATACATGATTAATGTATACTTACATGTGTTTTTTTGAGACTAATCATTTTATTATCATGCATCGTTACTTATGAAATTTACTACATTATGCTATATGTGCTCATATGCTTACATGTTACTTGATTACATTTTACTTAAATTCATGTATCATTTTTCTATCTCAAATTCCTTGCATTTGATGGATAAAACCAATTGAAGGGAGCATATACCATCACTATCACCCTTATTTTGATATTTTATATAATGCTATGTGCCTATACAAGGACAAAGGCATACCAAAATGGATCTAGATTGTATTTCCATGCCTGCACATAGGCAATGTTCTATTGCACATTAGGCCATGAAGTAGACCACATCATTACCATTGAGTAGTCCATATTAACCACTTCCAAGGGGATCAAATTCACACAACCACATTGGGTAGAGTATTGCTATATCACTTTCTATAGGTGTAATTCCTAATCTTTCTCCCTTTCTACTTTCTCATTTTTTCAAGATAGTTAAAGAAAACTTGTTATTTGTGCCTATTTTATTTATGTGATAGAAGTTACTCACTACACAATTTTTCTCTATTTTATGGGTTCCTATTGAGCTCTCATGTGAAGGAGAGGAAAATTGAAAATCAAGATTCGTCCATTACTTTACATGAGTACTACCTCCTTTATTTTAGATATTTAATTTTCATGCTAGTTAAGAATGTCCACAGAATTTGAAATAGATGGTTAACACTAGATTAACATACCTCAAAGTGATTATGAAGGGATCTCGTTCTGGTGTAGAAGATGTTTTAAAATAGGACATGCTGCTGCACAATGTGGATTTGAGAAAAAAACTAAGAAGGCTACGTGGTGGAATGGTGCTTCACAACAACATTATACGGTTGAGAAGAAATCTGATCAACATAGGAGTTTTTTTGAGGTGGTTGCTTCTGAATTGCAGGGTCTTGGGACATCCTCTCAGGATGTCCCAAATGATAGGGCTGCTATGGCTTCCCCTATTGAGCAAGTGACTAGGTCTCAAGCGGTCAGTCCTGGTGTTAGCGCCATGGCTTCCATGTCTAGTGGCTCTTCAAATAAGTCTTTGCCTGCACAAAGGAACATTGATGAAATCTCTAAGACTATGGCGATAGGCATTCATCTTCGGGATAATAGAGAGTTGGCTTGGCTTGATAAGGCGGCACAAGTGGAAGAAGGCTAGATTACTGTAAATGGTAAGAAAGCAAATCTCTGGGCCTTCTTTTGACATGACTCTTTGCTCCCACAAGAATAGTGTTAAATGTAAATCTTGAATGATCTTGTTTAGGAGCTGGTTTTTGGCTGGCTGTAGGCTATCTTTTCTGCAACCTTGTTCTTTTTTGTAAAGGGTTTCGGGTCCCTTCAAAACTTCGTTTTTACCTTTATCAAAAACATACCTCAAAGTGAGGGAAAATGTGATGGTGAAATTTGTACATCTTGATGTCAATCCCCATTTAGTTTTGGGTACCAATATTTGCACTTCCCTACCTAGGGTAAATTTGACAATGAGAAGTATCAATATCTAGGGGCTCAAGGTTGAACCCAAATTCAAAATTTTAAAATCTAAATTATCAATGTCCTACCCTTTTCACTAGCCATTGGATGACAACTTAGTAGACATTTGTGTAACTTATTATTATGTCAATATTTAAATGCATTCATTAGTGTAATTAATTCACATTAGACAACAATCTAAAAATAAAGAGAATTAGAAAGAATAATCATTCTAAGAACATTTCAATTTGGATCATTAAAAGGAATTAGAATTTACGTATGGGTCATTTGCATACTTGTTTATGTTGTCTTTGGATATTCACTCAAGGTTGTAAAATTAGTTCATTAACAGGGTTAACATAGGAAAGCTTGACCTTAGCAATTTGGTAACTTCCCAAAAGACATTTTTAAATATTACTATCCTTATATTTAATTAGATGTTTCAACAAATTAGGTTATAGTTCAGTCTGATGTGTAGTAGATTAGACCTATATAGTAGACTATAGATCCACATTGCTCAGGGTCAATCCAAACCACTTGAAATTAATCCACAAGAAATCCTAAGTGTGTCTTGACTATAAGAAAGTGGGCATATTAATGATAATATTTTATGAACATTAGTGAATTAATTCCACATATCTTCACCTTCTAGATATTTTGAGATCAATATAAAAGCTAAATTCTCCTATCATTCTCATGTAATTTTAAAATATTATTATAATTTTCTATTTCCTTTCAAACTACACAATTATACCTAGTGATGTATATTTGCTTGAAGGATTTTATTCAATTGAATCAATTTCACTAGTGATAGATTTGGTATCGTTCAGATTACATGTTATGATAGATTGAATACAATATCCATAATAAATTTGGTGTCATGTCTATCATTTACCTTCTATATTTTAACATCAATGTGAAAGTCAAATATTCCTTTCATTCTCAATTAATTTAAAAATATTATTATAATTTTCTCTTTCTTTCCAAACTATGGAATTAAATATAGATTAATGTATGCTTCATTGAGAGATTTTATTCAGTTGATAGATTTGGTATCATTTAAGTTAGGCATTGAAATAGATTGGGTGTAATGTCCTCATTAAGATAATATTTTAAATTTGGTGCCATGTCCATCATTTACGTGGACGATACCTTTCTTAAAAACAATGCAATGCCCAACCACTCTTTTCACGTGAATATACTTGTGTGATGAACAGCTTTTGTCATGTAAGGTCGAAGCAAGATTAATATTATATAAATCAATAAATCATTTTCTACATGATTTGTTTAGAGGTTCTCAGGCTATAAATGGATCATTTATGCATTCATCATGACACAACCTAAACTGGGATCTTAATTTATGAATATTATAATTAAGATCTGTGTTAAGGCAAACAGCTGATAAGTTTTGCTTGGCTGTCAAGCCCAGAAACTCCATTACAGGTGTCTCTGCAACAAAAGAATAAGGAACAGAAGAGCAGAGTTCATATAGTATGGATAAGAAGAGCAGAGTTCTAATAGTGGGGGGTACTGGTTATATAGGTAAAAGAATTGTCAAGGCCAGTTTAGCACTTGGCCATCCTACTTATGTTTTGTTCAGACCAGAAGTGGTGTCTGACATTGACAAAGTGCAGATGCTGTTATCCTTCAAACAGCTTGGGGCCAAACTTGTTGAGGTAAAGACAACAAATTTAAGTTTAGTGTAGATGGTATCAGATCCTGCTCTTTAAATGTGGAAGTTTAGTGTAGATGGTATCAGATCCTGCTCTTTAACTTTGGAAGATTTGCAATTCAATTTCATGGTATTGTGCAGGCTTCATTGGATGATCACCAAGGCCTTGTGAATGCTCTGAAACAAGTTGATGTTGTCATCAGTGCTATTGGAGGAGGTGTGGTGGACCATCATATACTTGATCAGCTCAAACTAGTGGAGGCCATTAAAGAAGCTGGTAATATTAAGGTAAGAGGATTTTATCTATATCCAGGCAAAAGTAGATAGACAAAAGATCATGGCATTATGAATAAGATAATGAAAGGAGGAGAGAATTGCTTAATATTGCTTAGGTTGTAAGGGTGTAATATAAAAAGCAACAAATAAAAGTATAAGATTTTATAGTTAGAAAATTTTAAGAATATATATAAATATTTAGTTTGCATATCAAATTTATTTTATAATAAATTAGTTGATATGATTTAAGAAAATTTCTATTTATTTATAGAGTATATTTATATATTTGGTGGATTATGCATGGTATTTTTAAATATCATTTTATAATTTAAAGAATATCAATGATAAGTAATTGTGTTATCTTATCATAAATTTAATTAGAATTAGAATATCAAAACATTACATTCAACATATAATTTGGAAAAATATTTAGTATTAAGATAATATTTATAAATAAAATCATTATTTTTCCAAATAAATCTATTTTTTTGTATTTGTTAAGATCTAAACCTCTATAGCCCAATCATTACATTCCAATAATTATATGTATGTATATATGTATGTACTTATGTACATAAGTACATACACATATATTAGCAATTCATTGTGGAAGCTATTACAACTAGTATTCTTGTACACACTTAATGGAATTAAATCTACATAATAAACCCATCATAAATAAAGACATGAAATTATCCAAATATATAATTGTTTCATCTAAACTAAAAGTGATTTAAAAGAAAAATGTAAAATGCTATATATATAATTTTTTTCCTTTGTGAAAAAGATATTTGTTCAAAATTATTTTGGATTAAAGAAAACCCCCCATCAAGATGTAAAAGGAAAATTATATATGAGATATAGGGAGTTATTTAAGGAGAATAACATGGAAGTAGTTAATTTTCTTTGTTAGAATCTAATCTTGTAGATTGATGGAGTTTATAGGAATATATTATTTCAAAAGAAAACATAAGACCCCTAAATATGTCTCAACAAACAATAATATGCATACTACAAGTCAAATCTAGCCCCTATTCCTAAGGCCAATGCAATCAATGAAACATTCATCTACAAATTTTTACCTTGTCACCACTGATTTAGTAGGAGGTGCTAAATTTATCTCATTGTTTTGCAATATTGTCAAGGGTAGCCTATGGAATTAGCAAGTCCAACTACTCCAACATTGAAATTTTCCAAGAGATGTGCATATATTTCCTTATAATTTATTTAGGGACAAATTTAGTAGTTGCAAGCTACTTAAGATCCCCATTCTTTATGTTTTTTCACTACTCAGATGGTTGTTATCAAGCATATCTAGCCTCTCAATTGAGACCAAGTTAACTAATTTTTTTTAAAAATCATGATAATTTTGTTACCAAAGACAACTAGCTAGGTAAGATTATTGAGTTAGCTAATGTTCATATACATTTGTTAAAGTATAACTCCTAATGAATCGCGTGATATTATGATTTCTTGGAAAAAATAGAGATTTCTTCCTTCAGAGTTTGGGATGGATCCAGATGTTATGGAGCATGCATTGCATCCTGGAAATAGTATATTCATTGATAAGAGAAAGGTTCGACGTGCCATTGAAGCAACAACCATTCCGTACACATATGTGTCTGCAAATATGTTTGCTGGGTTCTTTGCTGGAGGTTTAGGACAATTGCTAAAGAATGCCCCCATGATGCCTGCTCGAGATAAAGTCCTCATCTATGGAGATGGAAATGTTAAAGGTAATACCTCTTGGAATGAATGATTTATTCAAACAAAGATAGCGAGGAAGACTCATATTTATTTTTTATACATACTATATTTGCAGGTATTTATGTGGATGAAGATGATGGTGCAACATACATAGTCAAATCGATTGATGACCCTCGTACCCTCAACAAGTCTATGTTTATTAGACCACCAAAGAATATACTTTCACAAAATGAAGTTGTAGAAATATGGGAGAGATTGTCAGGACTGAAGCTAGATAAAATCTACATTTCTGAGGACCAACTTCTAATTATGGAAGGTAAACCTTTAGTATTTGAATAAGGTATATTTTCTATTTTAAACAAATAAAAAGAGAGAAAAGAGATGAAGTCTAAGAATTTTATTAAGAGACATCTAGTTACATGTTTTAAATATTTACAATGAATTAAAAATACTTCTCTTAACTAAAATTATGAAAAATTAATCCATTTGCATATATATAATCTATTTTTAATTTTTATAATGCATATTATTTACAAAATTATTTTAATATTTTTTAAAAGCATATGCACATTTTATAAATTAGGGATTCTTCCATTTATAAATGTACATATATGAGAATATGAGTACACATGAAAGTGTAAAGAAAAATTTTATGAGATAATTTACATAAGAAAAAATTACTAATGTAACGATATTATGTGCTTTCTCATTTTCTAAATAAATTTATAATTATTGGTTTGTATTTATAGTGATTACTTTTATAGGGTATATTATGAATTCTTGTGCTTCTCATATGGCATGATAGTCCATGTTCCATTTCTAAAAGGTTTCAAAACTTTTCAAATATGGTACCAAAGCATGTTGTTTATAAAAAAATGTATGTAATCATAATCTAATTAGTTTATTTATCTTAATTTTTATCTCTTAAAGTGACAATTCTATGGATTTTTTGATGTCTTGTTTAGCATAGATCCATAAATAATTTGTGAATATTTTATCAAAATGTAGTTTTGATGCTTCAATAGCATCACTAATTGAATTTCCAATGGATCCAAAAGTATAGTACAACTATATTTTTTTAAGACAAAGAATATATTTTGATATGTATACAAGGCTACTGATGACAAATTATTTAGAGGATTAAAACTTAGGAACCAATATTTCATAAAAAAGGTTAGCATTTATAAAGAGTATGACCATCATCCAAAAATTATTTTTAAATCAATATTTACTAGCAAAGATCTCTACGAAATATCCTTTTACATAGGTGCACATATCATTTTCATGGATGCATCTTCTAGTTCTTCCAAGCCCATAGATTTAATTCCTCTATAATAGTTGCACTCAAAGGAACAAAGCCAATATTTTATTATAGAGAGAAGAGATATAAATTATTGTATTCTCCTTGATATCCTTCACGCATGTATGCATTTTCCAAAATCTTAAAATTTAGATTTTCTTAGTAGTTATTACCATGAGAACCTCTACTTCCTTCAGAGAAGTATTCACTTTGGATTCAAACAAAATATATCTAAAAGAAGATTCATTGTGTTTCCCACGTTCATCATGGAAGCCAAGAAAATATTTTTTTGTTTCTTACTCATGTAAAAATTTGAAAAAAAAATCATAATTAACATTGACCAAAATTTCAAAAAAGTTCCCTTTAACCTCTTTGATATTGATTTTGTTTCCTAGGAAAGGAGAAGTTTTATGAGGTCATAGATTTTTTATATTGTTGTGCAATTTTTATGTTCATAGTTAAATTTTTATTAACTCATGTTTTTGTTTAATTTTAGGTGAATCTTATTTGGAGCAGATGAAACGAGGTCATCTCTATCAAATTTTTATTAGAGGGGATCTTTACAATTTTGAAATTGGACTCAATGCTACTGAAGCTAGTGAACTTTATCCAGAAGTCAAATACACAACCATGAATTCTTATATGGAGCGCTATGTTTGAATATTTTTCTTTATATATGTTAAGTTTTTCTCAAATAATAGCTTGAGACATTCAGTATTAAATAATGGTGTACACATACATCATACAAAACATATAACCTTTTATAGTCTATTTTTTCCTAATATATGGTTTTATAGAAATTTTATAAATAATGTTTACCAAATAGTAATAACTTTTGAAAGTATTTGGTGAAGTTGTTTTAGGAACTATTTAAGTATTTTTTTGTTGTTTAGATGATTTTTTCTAGAGGGGTGTAGCTTAAATGTGATTAGATTTTGGTTGATTTTTTAATCTAACATGTAATAAGTAAATTCAAAGGAAATAATAGCAACCTTGTTTAATTTCAGACAATCTGCAATACTGCAATATTAAGATACAGGAATTTGCAACAGTTATCAAAAACCAATGAAGTTTCCTCCATTATGATGGTTCAAACAATTTGATCGATCCATAGACAAGGGCGACAGGAACCTTGCAAACTCATTCCTCATTCAAGTAATAGGATTCAAAGCTTACAAGCACCATTGAAAGGAAACAGAGTTTTATGATGGTTCGAACAATTTGATCGATCCATAGACAAGGGCGACAGGAAACTTGTAAATTCATTCCTCATTCAAGTAATAGGATTCAAAGCTTACAAGCACCATTGAAAGGAAATAGAGTTTTAATGTATTTAAATCTATGCAAAAAAACTGAGTACAAAGATGATCAATCCTCAGCCAATCGACTGATTACAATGACAGTCAACCCCAATCGATCAATCCTTCGCCCTATTCTTTTCCCTTATGCTCTGTTCTCGTTATCTTCTACCACGCAACAGATCGGGGTCTTTCTCCTGTCATTTCCTCTCCCCTCACACTCTCCCCATCGTGTCTTTTTCTTTGTTGCCAAGAACAGTTCGCCCTCTCCACTGCTGAACCGGTTTCTTCCAAATAAAAGAACCGTCGGTCTCCCTCTTCTTTTTGGCAGAATTCTCACTCCAACTGTCACAGAACTCGCCACATGTCACAGGGATAGAAGGAATAAGGAACCGGGAAACAAAAACTGAAAATGCAAAACCAAAACTGGAACGATGCCCCTCCATCAGGCTCCCCGGTAAAAAAAAATCATGAACTCTTGTTCATGAGGTCATCTATGGAATGTTCATATTTGGAGATTTCAAGTGCGGACAATCAGGAAGCATCCTTCAAAGGATGATTGCGCCATTTCACCAAGTACTTTGAAATACTATTTGCCGCGGGTTTGTCTCCACAGATGTTTATCTAGAATGCATTCAATTTCCAATGGAATTGATTTGGTCACATGCTGGTCTTCAATAGATTTCAACTCTAACTCCGTTGTTTCTTCATCTATAGCACCTTTGCATGGAAACAAATCTGCTACATTGAAGATAGGTGAAATCCCCAAGCCTAGAGGACGGTTAATCTAGGAGGCATTCACTGAAAACTTTTGTAGAATCTTGCAAGGACCGATTTTCTTCTTTTTCTCCTAAGATGAGCTAATACAAGATCACCCACCTGAAAATGAACCTCTCCTCGCTTCTTATCAACATACTGTTTGTATTGATGTTTGTATTGTTGATTGCTTCCTTCAATATTCAGCTTAACCTTCTTATGAAGGTCATGAATGACTTTGGCAAAATCTTCACCATCTGCACTTCTTTTCTCCCTGTTACCAAGACTTCTAAGTTCCAAGACACCCCTAGGATGCATGCCATAAAAAATATAAAAAGGACTGAAACCTGTACTTCTGTTTGGAGAATCATTAAAAGCAAACTCAGCTTGGGCTAGAGCCATATCCCAATTACCAGGTGTTTTCCCATCAAGGCACCTCAACAAATCACCGAGACTTCTATTTACTACCTCAGTTTGGCCATCCGTTTGGGGTGATAGGCTGAGCTGAAACTAGGATGTGTTCCCAACTTTTTCCAAAGGGTTCTCCAAAAATTCCCTACAAACTTTGTATCTCTATCCGATACTATGCTCCTTGATTTAACTAATCCATAATTTATGTAAATCCAAGGCCCAAGAATCACTTTTAAAAGTGGTAGCTACATAACAATTTTTAGATTGTAATGGGGAGAGACAAATGTCAATCATCCAAGTGAGATGAGCATTGTAACTTTACTATAATTAAAATGTGCATTCTTTGTACAAGGGATTATAAAATCTTTGAGGTGTAAGAAACCTTTTTGAGGAAATAGAAAAGTATTATGAGCACATGTTAAATATATATTTTATTATATTTTCATATTTTCCTTTTGAGAAATTAGTATAAGACATTCCTTATTGGATTAACTCAAATTATCTCATGTGTTTCATTTCTTACTTCAAGAAATATGTATTTACAAGTATACATTTTATATGCCCTTGTTAGGATAATATTAGTTGGTATTCAAGTAATACTAAAAAATTGTATGTTAAACATATTCACCTTAATCTAAGGAATGTTTCATGCGTAATATATGGAGTGACTCATGTTGAAAAATATAACAAAGTAGAGTTTGAATTATTCTTGTTAGGTGCAATCTAATAAACCTAAGACTTGCAAGACAATACCATGAATATTAGGCTACTAAAATATAATTGGTAATGTGAAATTACATTATTATTTTTATGTTTAAAATTTGACTTTATGCATAATATAGACATCAATATAAGCATTTACCAATTACCTAACACACATTCTAAACTCAACATTGTAATTAGAGTAAGGTATTTAAGTTTAATCATCCACAATGAATGTAATGTCATAGAAGATCAGCATAGTTTTTTATGTATATCCTTCATCCTCTATTTATAAATATGCATGGATTTATATCTATATAGTTGAAAATCCCTCTCTATTTGGCTTGCTATTTGTCAACATAATTAAGATTAGTGACAAGTAAAATTAGGTCTATAATTATGCCAAAAGTGCTTAGTTCAACTAGCAAACAATTTCAAAATAATTGATCAAATTAGACAAATAATAAATATTTTATTCATCTGAAAAAAGCATATAAGTGATTATCATTTGAGGGATCCAATAGGGAATACCCTCTAATCTTGGTAAAGCTCTAAGAAGAAGGATAGATGATCCCTCTCTCATGTGTTGGCACATTTTTATTGTATTTGCAAGAAGTTTCCTATAAGAGTAAAGGTACAAAGTAGGAGGAAATAAATAAATAAATGACTCCATTACTAGGGACTTGATTTTAACAATTTTAATTAATCATTTAAATCTAGGATTTCCTATGGTGAATAATTTAGAGAATTTATTGTGAATCTTTATTGAGTCTAATTATGTTATTGATGTATTTGTAGTTGTGTCATTTTGGTGTGCAGTTATTGTTTGGCGAACTACACCCACAAATTTGGTATTGTTGCTGGAACTAGATAATTCTAGCAGGATATTCGTTATAAATATGCATGGGCTTTTATTTATTATATGCCCATTGTTAGCTATCCATTTATGCAAAGTTTATCATAGAATTTAAAATCATTGAGTGACATAGTTTTAAAATATTATAGGAATAAGTTGATAAAATATTTATAAATAAATCAAGGAAATAATCTTCAATGCACAAATTGTCTCTAATGTGTATGTGAATGACCCTTATGATTTCCCTTTTGTAAATATGTCTAGAATATTTCTAGGATTTGTATGAATGTTATGGGATTATATAAAACCCTTCATTGGTGTCACATAACTATAAAATATAAAGGAGTTGTTATGTTAATATATAATGATAGATTTATTTTAAACCATTTTAATATTATTTATTGTTGTGCAAAGAGGAAAGCCTTCAAATAATTTGGGCTAATGTTTTATATATAAAAAATAATCGGGGATGACCCTGTAGTGTGACGGTAAATCACAAGCCCTGTTGAGAGGGCCTTCACATGTTTGAGTCTCACCCGATTCTTGCAGGAAGGAAGGACCAAAAAACGGACAGAGGTTGGATGGGCGCACGTTGAACGAGGAGATAGTCGCTGGTCGTGGGTCGTTGGGTGTAGACTACGGACAGATAGGGGGTCGATGGTAAAAGATCCACGGTGGCAGATATTACCCGGCAGCAGGGAAGGAGCGTTGTGTGTGTGCTGGCAGGGGAGGCGTGAAACAATGGCAGTTAGCGGATGCCCCGGGAGTTAAAAGGCGGGTGGAGAAGACAAGGAGAACGGAGGAGAGAAGATGGCGGGGAAAGGAGGAAAAGACAGGCGTAAGGTGGATGAAGTACAAAGGGGGAGCGGAAGAAGATAACTGCGGGAGGAAGGAGATGAGGCGGAGAAGAGAAGTGGAGTAGAGAGGAAGGCTGCGGGAGGTAGGAGGAGAGACGGTGAAGAGAAGGAGGAGAAAGAAAAGGAGGCGGCTGCGAGAGGGGTGGGAATGGAGGCAAAGAAGAGAAGTGGAGAGAAGAAGAGGAGAGGTTGCGGGAGGAAGAAAGTGGAGGCAGAGGAGAGTTTGGGTTGGAAGGGAGAAGATGAAAGATGATGCAAGAAAAAAAGGGATTGATCTTTTAATTTCTATAACCCAGCAACAAATTAATTGCACAATAAATTTACAGAAAGAAATATGATTTATAATTGGATCTTCTATTCAGTCTAACAGCAAACTTTTCTTTAAAAAAATATAATATGAGTCGTAGCAAACAATCTTACATTTATAGAGCCTAGCTGCTTTACTTAGCGTGCAAGAAAAGAATCTTTCTTTATTTTATTTGGTTTTAAATACACATAAAATCACTCTTGGAATTATTTTATTCTCACAAACTCGGAAACATTCTATTAAAGAATAAAAAACTATTGTTGCTGAAAATCCAACTCGAATTGCTTTAAAGCATATCTAACTCGAGTTGATCTAACTCGAGTTGCTTTAAAGCGATTTAAAGCATATCCAACTGGAGTTGCTTTAAAACAACTCCACATCCCACCTTTTGAGCTACAAAAATCAACACTCTCTCTTCGCGAGGAAGGTGTTCTGCACCACACCCAACTTGTCCCTGAAGAATTCAAACTTGCTCTTCATCAAGGCCTTCGTCAGGATATCTGCTATCTGTTCGTTCGTAGGAATGTAAATGAGCTTCACTATCCCCTTCTCCACACAATCTCTGTTGAAGTGGTACTTGATTTCAATGTGCTTTGACTTGTCATGAAACACTGGATTCTTAGAGAGTTTGATACAACTCTGATTATCACAGTAAATGATTGTAGGATCCAACTCCTAATCAAAGAGCCCAGCTAGAAGTTTCTGAAGTCAGATAGCCTCACATGTAGCCATACTGGCTGCCATATACTCGGCCTCTACAGAACTCGGTGCAATTGACTTTTGTTTCCTGTTATACAAGAGACTGCTCCTGATCCCAAACTAAAACTGCACCCTAAAGTGCTCTTTTGATCAGCTATACTACCTGCACAATCTGCATCGGTAAACCCCTCGAGCTTCACTCCATCCTGTTGAACATACTTCAGCCCATAATCAATTGTGCCTCAGAGATATCTCAAAACATACTTCACAGCTATCCAGTGCACACGTTTAGGTTCCACCATAAACTGAGTGAGTGAGTTCACTACAAAACAAATGTCTGGCCTAGTGTTGACCAGATACATAAGAGAGCCTATCAACTGTCTATATAAAGTTGGGTCCACTACCTCTGATCTAGAAGCATCAATCTTCTTCCAATTGGTCACAAGTGGCGTTGACATAGGCTTATAGTTTTCCATCCGGAATCTCTTCAAAATATCAATTAAGTACTTCCCTTGTCCAAGGAAGATCTCTCCCTCTTTCTGCCACAACTCCAATCCCAGAAAGTAATGCATCAACCCCAAGTCCTTCATCTCAAACTCTCCTGCAAGATCCCGCTTGCAGTGTGCTATGAGCTCTTCTGACCCTGTGAGAAATAGGTCATCAACATATAACAACAATATGAGAAGTTCGCCCTTCACCTAAACATAGTATAGGTTTGGATCCGCCTCACTCTTGATGAAGCCCACACTCTGCAAGTAACTATTGATACATGAATACTATGCCCTGGGAGCCTATTTGAGTCCATACAATGGTCTTTTCAACCTGCATACATGAGAATCCCTCTCATGTGCTTCAAATCCTTTTGGTTGCTCTGTGTAAATCTCTTCTTCAATCACCTCATTGACGAAGGCCATCTTTACATTCATCTGATGAATCCTCCAACCCATCTGTGCTGCTATAGAAATGATAGCTCTTATGGATGAGTACCTGGCTACTGGAGCGAAAGTCTCATCATAGTCGACTCCTTCCTTCTGAGAAAACCCCTTAGCCATAAACCGGGCTTTGAACTTTTCCACACTACCATCTGCAGCATGCTTAATCTTATACAACCATCTTGAGCCCACCACAGATTTATCTTTTGGTCGTGGTACTACCTCCTACACACTATTCTTCATGATGGAAGAATACTCTTCCACCATGGCATCCCTCCATACTTGGTGTTTGGACGCCTCTTGAAAGCTGGAAGGCTCTACTTCAATTAATTCACTCATAAGTGCCACATACTCATAATAACGTCTGGGAGCCCTTATCTGTCTGACTGAATCTTGAGGATCACCTACATATTCTTGAGTCTCTTTCAATGTCTGCTCAGCTGCCCTATTTCTCCTTTTCTCAGTAATAGGAATCTGAGGTTGAGGAATTATTTGTTCCTCTATTTGATCACCCTACTTGGCCTGCTTGCTCTACTCTCCAGCTTGCATGACTAAAGTTTGAGGAATTTGTGCTACCTCAACCATGGATGATTGTTCCTCCTCATTCATCAAGTTGCTTGACTTCTGAAGAGCCCTCTCTTCTTCAAACTTCACATATCTGCAAACCACTATTTTCCTGAGAGCATGAATGTAAACCCGATAAGCCTTAGAAGTTTCACTGTACCCAACAAGGATACCCTTCTCTGCAGTAGGTTCCAACTTGGTTCTCTTCTCAACAGGAATGTGACAATACAAGGCATCCAAAGATGTGAATGTGCCCCAAACCTGGTTTCTTACCAGTGAACGCCTCTTCTGGAGTCAATTTGCCCAACATTTTGTGAGGGCTCATATTCTACAAATACACAACTGTATTGCAAGCTTCTGCCCATAAGAACCAAGGCAAATTCTGATCATGAAGCATGGCCTTGGCTGCTCCAACTATAGTCCTGTTCTTCCGTTCAGCAACCCCATTTTGCTAAGGGTTGTACAAAACTGTCAACTCTTTCTTGATACCTTCCTGAGAACAAAAATATTTGAAGGCATTTGAGGTATACTTGCCTCCATTATCAGACCTCAATATCTTGATCTTCCTCCCTATTTGGTTCTCCACGAGAGCCTTAAAGTCTTTGAACCTACTGAAGACCTTATCTTTATTCTTCATGAAATATATCCACGTTTTCCTGGAGAAATCATCAATGAAGGTAACATAATACTCATATCCATTCAAGGATGTTGTTGACATGGGCCTACACACATCTGAATGTGCAAGATCCAAAATCCCTTCGGATCTAGTGTCACTGCTTGGAAAACTGGAATTGGCATATTTCCCAAGAGCACAACACTTGCACACATCATGCTTTTATGTCTTCATCTCAGGCAGCCCCATCACTATTTCCTTAAGAATATTAAGTGCTCCATAATGAAGGTGAGCCATCCTCCTGTGCCACAATTCTCCTATCCCTTTACAGCTACTAACCAACGCATGTGTTGGCTCAAACTGTAACCGAAACAAGCTGCCATGCCTGACTCCAATCACTTTTGCAATTATGGAATCTTTGGGACAAATATAGACTTTTCCCCTCTCAAAGGTCACGATGTAACCCTTGTCTTCCAAAGCAGAAACTGAGATTAAATTCTTTGTCATGCCAGGGACATACAACACATCCTCCACCAACAAAGGTTTTCCAGACTCCCTCTAAAACTTGACGGTGCCAACACCAGTTGCATGGTACTTGGCATTATCTCTAAGCTCAATATAGAAATTCAGCTTCTTCTCCTCCAACTTGGTGAAACATTCTCTGACTCCTGTCATGTGGCGTGAAGCCCCACTATCAATATACCATACCCTGTTGGCAATTGAACTTGAGAGACAAGCAATGAGTGAAAACTCATTCTCAAATCATGATGCAAACTCGTCCACCTCTGTTGTAGCAGCAACTTGCTTATTCTACTTGTCCTTATTTTTCTTATTTGAACATTGATTAGCATAGTAACCCATCTGATGGCAGCAAAAACATTTTATCTTGCTCAGATCTTTCTTCTTCCCACTCTTTATTGGACTTCTTCTTACCCTTGCTTGCAAGAGTAAGATTTTCTTCATCTTGACCCTTCTTCGTTTGATCTCCTTGATGAAGACCTTCATGGATCTCCTCCTGAACAAAATCATCCCAAAGTCTTGCCCAATCAGGTAGCCGATCTCTGCCGACAACA
Source organism: Sequoia sempervirens (assembly GCA_007258455.2). Lineage (NCBI taxonomy): Eukaryota > Viridiplantae > Streptophyta > Pinopsida > Cupressales > Cupressaceae > Sequoia > Sequoia sempervirens. The sequence goes on along the minus strand of VDFB02373365.1, from coordinate 172,017,703 downwards.
CACTTGACAAACACTTCCCAATGCTTCGAAAAACCATTCAAGGCTATACACACCAACTCATCTTCATCAATCATCTCTCCAACAGCAGCAAGCTCATCCCTGACCTATGTCAGCTTGGACAAGTAAGAGGTCACACTCTCGCCTTTGGACATCTTGGTATTATGCAATTTTTCCTTGAGCATCATCTTACAACTCTGATAGTCGCTCTGATAAAGTTTTGTGAGTGTATCCCACATCTCCTTCATGGTGTCTTTCCTCGATAAATGAGGAATTAAATGATCTCTTACTCCATCCAAGATAATCCTTTGAGCCTTGGCCTCTTTGACTTCATGCGAATCTAAGGCAATAGGATCATTTGTTGGTGGTGTCACTTCTGTACTAGCATAGATCCACAACCTATTCTCCTTGAGAACGAATGTAATTTGAACCTTCCACTGCAAGAAGTTAGACGCACCCTCAAGTTTGTCCTCGTATCGAACACTGGTTGCCATGGCCACAAAAGAACTAGAGACGAAAATTTGATTTTTTATTTTTATTTTAAATCTGCGTCACAAATATTGGCTTTGTATTCAAATTTTACAGCTATGATACCATGTTAATTTCTATAACCCAGCAACAGATTAATTGCACAATAAATTCACAGAAAGAAATATGATTTATAACAATTAACACAACTGGGTTAATTAACAACTAATAACAGCGGAAGAAAAAATAATAACAAGAAGCCAATCAAAAAAAGATAATAATACAGATATACCCAGGAAACCCCAATGCGGGGAAAAACCTGCAAATGTTGGATCTTCTATTCAGCCTAACAACAAACTTTTTTTTCAAAAAATACAATATGAGTTTGCTACAACAATCTTACATTTATAGAGCCTAGCTTCTTTACTTAGCGTGCAAGAAAATAATCTTTCCTTGCTTTTTTCTGGCTTTAATTACACATAAAATCACTCTTGGATTTATCTTATCCTCACAAACGCGGAAACATTCTATTAAAGAATAAAAAACTACTGTTGCTGAAAATCCAACTCGAATTGCTTTAAAGCATATCTAACTCGAGTTGCTTTAAAGTGATTTAAAGCATATCCAACTGGAGTTACTTTAAAATAACTCCACATCCCACCTTTCGAGCTACAAAAATCAACAATACCAGATAGACATGGGGATGAGGTCCCCCATAAATTGTGGCCTTACTAGTTCAAAGCTCCAGTCAAAAGCGATCACCGATCAAAAAATAAATTATCCCATTTGTGAGTGGGTGGTAACTCTATTGAAATAACATAAATGAAATCTTAATAGATGGATGGTAGAATATGGTTGATTAGGAACAATCTTAAGGTTGGTTTTTGAGCTAAAAATTAGGAGCAAAACATGGAGAGTAATCTAGACATAGGTATATCTTTAGGACCTCATAGAAATTATTTATAAGCAAGAACATTTGTAAGGGCTAATCATTTTCATGAGAATGGTTATTTTTCTAATAAGTTTTAAGTTTATAATGAGGTTGATGCTAGTGTTTATAATGAGGACAATGTTGATGTTAGTAATGAGGCATGTGTTTCCCATTTCAAAATGATAGTATATGAGAAAAAAATAGTTATGAAACAAAATGCTAGAAATAACAATGTGAATAGACTCTAGCCTGATCATTCATTCCTAGCTCCATTAGACCATATTCTATACCAAAAACTCATTCTTTGAACTAAGCCCCAAAATTAAAAAACCTATAAAACAAAGGGATTATTAATTGAGGAAGAAGAGTTGTATGAGACTGAAGTAGAATATGTTCAACTTAAAGTAGAGGAAGAGGAATGTTTTAAATATAAAAATAAAAGAAAGAAAACAAGAAGTAGAAAAACTTTAGGTTACCATAGCTAGACTTCAAGTCACCATAAGAGCATGTGTTAGAATACCAAACCATGTTTCAAGAAAAAGACATATGGGTCATTAGAGAAGAAATATGGTAAATCTCATAATTAGGAGAAGAGTCCCTATAATCCTTGTACCAATGTAAGGCCTTATTTATCAATAGATATGTATACTAAAAAATTATTTTTAAGCACTTCCTTAACTATCACAATCTTGTGTTGAATGAGATAAGAGGTAGAATCCCACAATTTCAAGGAAACAATATCATTTTTAGGAAAGACCATTTGAGATCATTCATCAAGATTGTAGATGATTTTAGCATTATGGATTATAATGTAACGATGAAGCTATTTTGTATTCACTAGATGACATTCCAAGATAATGGTATAAGGGTCTCCTACAAAATAGTATTGTAACCTAGAGAAAAATTTAAGCCATTTTTAAAGAACAATATGGAAATAGAATAAGCCTTTTATTAAAAAAATATATATATGGAAATAGAATAAACCCAAGATATACCATGGATGAATTCACCAACATTATACAAGGATCAAATGATTTTTTTTTTTACTTCAACATACTAGATGAATTCACCAACATTATACAAGGATCAAATTATTATTTTTTTACTTCAACATACTAGATTCATGCGAAATTAATAGTAAGAATTCTAAAACATATGAGCCAATGAGTTCATGTTCTTGGTTATATATTTTAATTATTTTGACTTTAAGATAAGATACTTTAGAGAAAAAAATCCCTTGAATCTAAGGGAGTTATATAAAAGTCAGAAATATAGAAATAAACGATAAAGACTAGGGTAATTTTCCCGAAAGAAGAAAATCCGAATTCTTCAATATGATAGAATTTTAAAATATAAGAAATCTCCTACCATACATGAAATGATCTTTTTTGTTGACTATTGGCATTTGATAATTGCAACTATGTTGTATGGTTGTACAAATTATGTATGACTCTATAAGTTTCATACAACTATATGAAATATTATCTTCTTATATTCCTCCAAGGCCTTCAATTTTATTTTATTTTTAAAAAATTGATCCTAAACATGCTCATGGGTAAGTGCACCAAGATGGTTCCTAAAAAGGGGGCTTAAGTGGTCACTTTTTCTTTGAAATCAAGAGATATTGACTTTGGACGTGAAATTGAGGGTACTTACACTCAAAATTTTGAGATGGAACAAAAAGAAGGATTCAAGTGCTCTGAGTCTACTTTCTAAACTACTAATTTATTTTGAAAATGGTTGAGATTAAGGGGTTCAAACAAGGGACATACACAAATTCGTGTTGTTTTTGTTAGAAAAATATAACATAGCAACTCTTGTATGACCCTTGTAAGGTGAACCTTTTTTTAGTATTTTTAAAATCATTATGGTCAGAAGTTAGCTAACAGTATGTAGTTGATGCACGATTTTTCTGATAATGTTTTAATGAATATTTTATTTTTTACTAACTTTCGAAGTGGACACTTCCTAAAAAACAAAATTTTGGCCGTGCTACCCCTACAAATTTTCCAGCACTTAATAGTTCTAGCACTTCATGAGTTTTTTCCTAGTTTTATTTTATATGATGATATATCACTTATTCTTGAGTTGAATGTCTAGTTTTGTTTTATATGATGATATATCACTTAATAGTCCTAGCACTTCATGAGTTTTTTCCAATTCTACAGAAACATTGGGATCAAGTTTAGTGTGCACATAAATTTCTCCCATTGTTAACACCCTAAGGATCCATGTGCTTAATATTTCCCTCAAATTATCCTCAAGTTGCAAGTAGTTGGCATAAATGCATTTCTCAAATTAATGTAACATGCCCATGTGTCATCTAATTTTCTTAAGATACTTGTTTATCTATAACCCAACAAGCCATCAACAAGGTTGATCATCTTTTTCTTTCCCTCCTCTTTAGCTTCTTTCTCTGTTTCCTTATTGTGTTTCAATTGTTCCTTCAATTGCTTTATTCTTAAGGAGAGTGTCTCCCTATCCTATAATTTTGTATCAAATACACTTGATTGAGGAGTGGTAGGATTTGAATTGATTATTTGATGAGGAGGGATTAAGAACTATACCCTATTGTATTTTTGCAACAAAATTACATGATCCTTTTGTAACTTGTCAAAGTCAACCTACAATTTCTTCTTTATTGCATCATTGAATAAAGAAGTACTTACTTCCAAGGATTTTTCTTGAGAAGCACTTGTATCTACAAGTCTCATGACAGTGATATTACCTATAAGATCCTTGACATCCCTTGCAATTTTAGGTTTATCAGTTTTTGGATCAAATACTCATATTTCCAATGTTTCAAACCATGTGCTAAATATAGACCCAAAATATAATTTTTTGACTTGCTCCTTAGATGTTAGCACTTCCTCATTAATTTCTTGCCTCATGATGGTATCCAAAGAAATTTCTAAGGCAATATCCTATCTTGGCAACAAAAGACAACCACTTTCTTACACAATTATTCTTCTTTCTTTATGAGTGATATTGTTGACACCAAAGTCAGCCTCATGCATGACCTTCTTAGTTATCTCTTACATTTCTTCTTTTGTTGCCTTCTCCCTTTCTTTACTCATATTTTAAAGGAAAAGATCCATTTTTTTCTTAGTTAGGAAGTCCTTAAATTCTTTGGACTTCACAGAATTTTCATTTATCAAAATCTCAATACAAGCAAGGGCTCTTATGTCACTTTCTACATTACCACCAACCCTTAGGTAAACTATCATTTTGTCTTGCGAAGGATCATCATTTTGGAACTGAAACATAGAAAATAGGTTGGGGGTTTGATCAATCTGGAATGTAGACCTATTTTCCTCTATTTCATTAGGAAATGAGATCTACACAAAGAATTGACTTACAACCCTTAGGTGAGTCAACTCAATGAAAGAATCTACTGATTTCCTTATGCTTGAGGATGAAGGTTTCAACCTGAAACTTCCATGCGGGTTGTGTTTGAGGATGGATGCGATAACCCTAAGGCGGCTGCTGGTATGGCTACGACAGTTTCATTGGTTGGGTTGGCAGCGGCGAAGTCTGTTGGCTGCCCCTCGTCTGTGTTGAACGACAGTGTTTCTGCAGCCGGTCTGCAAGCTACTGGAACGGCCATTGGAGGTGGTCAGGGCAGCGTTGGCCTTGTGTATACGATGTCTAGCGGAAGGAAAGTTCTTGGGGTCAGCTCTATGGCCAAAGCCAAGAATTTTGCGGGTCTCAAGCATGGGTCTTTTGGCGGATTTATCCCTATCAGGAATGTTATTTCAGTGAAGCTGAAAGATGAAACAGTAGAATAAATTGAGGAGGTTGTTGTTGATCTTTCCCTTTGTGGGGTGATCTGTCGGTTCTAAGGTTTTTGGCCTAACCTCCCTTAGCTGCATTCCTGGATCTCTAGCGAATGGGAGCCTTTAATTTCGGGTAAAGTTCACATTTATCCCTTGGCTAAGGGATTTTTTGCTGCAAAATTTGACAATGCTCAGGACATAAATGTAATCTTGTGTAAAAAAAAATTTAGCTAGGAAGATAAATATTTGTTGATGATCAAACCCTGGCACTCTGATTTCAACCCTGTTTCTGAAACTTTTAACAAATTCTCGATTTGGGTTAGACTGCCCAATATCCCCCTTCACCTTTGGCATGACTCTCTTCTAGAGGAAGTGGGTGATGCCCTTGGTGATTTTTGATGGTGGATAATGAATCTTTTGACATTCTTCATTCCACCTATTCTCGCATTCTAGTTGAAATAAATGTTTCAAAAGGGCTACCTGCTGAGGTCCTACTTAAATCTTCTAAAGGCTCTTGGGTCCAATCTTTGGATTATGAAGGGATACCCTTCCAGTGTAGATGATGCTTCAATACTGGACATGCTGCTACACATTGCAAATTTGAGAAAAAAACAAAGACAACTACTTGGTGGAAAGGTGCCTCTCAACAACATTATAAGGTTGAGAAGAAAGTTGATCAGAATAAGAGTTTTTCAGAGGTGGTTGCTTCTGAATCATTGGGTCTTGGGACGCCCCCTCAATCGTCTCAAATGGCGGGGTCGCTAGGGCAACCCCTATTGATTCTAAGACTGCCATTTCAGGTGAATGTGCTTCGGCTTCCCTTTCTGGTGGTTCTTCAGAAAAGTCTTTATCTATGCAAAGGATTCAAGATGATACTCCAAATTATCTGGCTGTTGGATTTCATCTTCATGAAAGTAGTGAGCTGGTTTGGCATGGTAAGGCGGCGCAAGTGGAAGAAGGTTGGATCACAGTTAAAGGGAAAAAAAAACCTCTAAGCCTTCTTTCGACATGATTCTCCGCTCCCACAAGAAAAGTGTAAAATGAAAATCTTGAAAGGTCTTGTTTTGGAGCTGGTCTTTTTCACTGGCTGTATGCTGTATTTTCTGTAGCCCTGCTCTTTTTGTTAAAGGGTTTCGGGTCCCTTCAAAATCTGTTTTTTCCTTTATCAAAAACAAACTTTTACAGATTTGAGAAGGGCAGAACACTACTTACTAGTCACCAAAAGGAAGTTTCAAGAGGCTATCTGGGACTCATTCGCCCATGGGTGAATGGGTCTTTTGTTAGGATTTTTAGAAATCTTTCGGAAGCCTTTGATGTCACTGTGTAGCTTCTGTTTGATTCAGGTTGCAGTGTCAGAAAGTCAGAAATCAGATCTGTATGTGAGTTTTCGTGGCTTGATGACAAATTTTGCAACTTTGATAACTTTTCCAATCTTTCACTTCAAAAGATCTTTGATATCCTTCTTCAATCTAAAATTTGCAACACAAACACAAGAGGGGAAAATTGTTTATTTTTTGTGAATGGGGGTTTGCCTTATTCAATGGGGGTTTGCCTTATTCAAACCCTGTTTGGGTAATTAAACCTTGAATTGAAATAATGAAATGTGAAAGGAATGATGAATGAACAAGCAATGTTGCAACTCACCAAACCTTTGGAAATCTGATATTGATCTTGCATGAAATGGCTTCAATGGATGTGGATCTTGATGCTTGAGATATTACTTTGAATGCTTGCTTGATCTTTGAAACCTACATCACAATGTTAGCTCCAAAAACATGCATGATGCTTAAGACCTTCACATGGTGCTTGAGATCTTGAATGATGCAACAAAATACAAGTTGATAAATCTTATCTTGAATTCCTTGACAATAATATTAGCTCTTGTGAAGTCACATAAAAATTATAGGTCTTGAAATGATAAAATAACCATATATTTATAGATATGTATCCTTAATTTCCTGAAAATTAAACATTACAAGTCGACATCAAAATTTTAATTTAGAAATGTTAAAATACCACCAAAAACATATTTTAAATTTAGGTTTAAAGGCTTAGGGAGGACCCATTTTCCAATGGGCGAATGGGTCTCAGGTCCCTATTCCTAGAGCACACATTGCTCAAGGCAAAGTGTTATGTATTGACATTAATTATTGTCAGTTTTCCCCTTTGGAAAATATAATTTATTAAGCTTGTAGATGTAAAATAGGGCTTATTAAAGCCTAAGCCCAATTTAATTAGGAGGGCCCAAACAAAGTGTGAAAATGTAAAGGAGTACATTTTTCTACACTATAGGAACCTTGGTGGAGAAGCAAGGAATTAATTCACCCCCTCAATATCCATTATATTATCTCCTATCACCCTTGATTCAACATAACCCATTGAATAATCCACCAATGGATGAATACCACATGGTAGTCAATCTTGGAAGAACATTTTATGTTTATGACACCTCATATTTTTGAACAAGCTATTCAAATTATTGTTTTTTTATCATGATTCTTCTTTGATTGGCCTTTGTGATGGTGTAGAAACCCTAGTAGAAAGAATCACAATATTGAAAAGTTGATCTTATATCCTAATAACAAGATATTTAATCTCCTTATATGCTCCTTGGTAGCTTGGATCAATTTTTTTCTTTTTTCTTCTCCCCTAATAATTACAATCCATACATTTTTCCTTCTCTAAACCTCTACATTAGTGGCACAATTCATTATTATATCTTCATTTCTATCAAAATTATGGTATAAGTTGGACATTTTCACCCCTAGCCCAATCTGATCAATGAAATGTTTGGGGTCACAATTACTCTTGCTATCTACCCTCATTCCATAATATTGTAATAGAGGATATTAAAACCCCAACCCCTCCTTATTAGTGATTAAAAAATCAGGGAAACAAGGATCCCTTCTTGTGGGTTCTTAGATTTATCTGTCTCATTCAAATACCACATGATCTCAAGAAATGCAACTCTATCTACAAGACTCACTTGGAAATGAGGTTGTATTCGAGCAACATAAACTCTAATGACTAGATGGTATTGGAGTGGAGGAACCAATCACCTCAATTATGGTTCACTCATACCTTAGACATTTATTTTATTTAAATTAAACTATAAATTGTTTACATTTCCCACACTAAGCATCTAATCTATATAAATAAATCAGAACTTCTAAATGCAAAATATTTTTTGGAAATTTAACTGTCTAGTACACTTGAAATTCAAGCTATGACAACTAGAATCACTTGTATTTAGTGCAAAAGCTTCACATATCTTGAAGCATCCTTCTCAATCCACCTGCCCTTGTTTTATTCAATTTTGTTTCCTCGCCTATACCAACCACCTAGAAAAAAGACAAGTGTTAGTGATAGATTAAATTGGAAAATTAAAGAAATTTGGTACTTCAAAGAATTCATTTTATTCCAAATTTTACCAATATTGAATTATATGTTGTGTTGAATACAACACGCTAGCTTGTACAAACAATAAACAAACATATTAAACTTTACAATGGGAATTTAATTTCCAATTTAACCTATCACTAACACTAGTAATATATATTGAAACAATTATATCTATCGTTTTTCCATTCTGTTGGAATTGTGAAGCACTGAATGTTCATTCAAATATATGAAAAACTCATCTCTCTTGGAATATGAAAGAGGCCATAACTTGCATAATCAATAAGGGAAGAGAAGACATACAAGAAAGACACCACATACCATTGTCATACTTTTGTTTATATCATTACTTGTATAGAAAACTGAAAAAATATAGATTATTGCAAGACACGTTGATTGCAAATCATAGTGTGCATCAATTATGCAAGAATAAAGGTTAAGAAGTCAATGAAAACCTTGGTGATCACCTTGATTGACCAAAAAATAGCAAGTAATCTCCCAAAAAAATGCACCTCCCATAGGCATGTAACATACAAAAAAACACATAAAAACATACATAACATGATGGGATGACGTAGTGCGGGGCCTGCCAAGACGGGGGATAAAATTGAAGAAACTGGCAGACGAGAGGAAACGTTATGATGAAGGAAGTGAGGAGATAACAACGATGTTAGATTGTGTTTCTTGTGTTGTGGATAGGAGTTTCACCATAAAACTTGCTAGCCTAGTGGCTTGCATGAGAAGCTATCCCTTTCCCTGGATTCTATGCACCCATTGGCATTGTAGGCTGACGTGAGTAAGACATGCATTGTAAATTGTAATAAGTATTGTTTTTCAAGAACATGTGTTTAAATATGATAATGCACAAAATAATTGCAGGTTGGAAAACACTCTGTGTTATGAGTTATTTCATTTTGCATGCTTGAACCTAAAGGGTGAAGAGTATGGGGAGGAGTTGCAGGTGGGGAATACACAAAACATACCAAATTGAGGTGAGGGCCCGTGACTAATCAATTGGGTTGTTACTTGTAAAGGGTTTTAGAATAGTATGTGGGTTGCAAGTTTTATAACACTCAATGTTTTCCAACCTAGAATTTTACAAAACAGTATGAATGTAATCAAAACCTTTTCTGATTAACATAGTAACAACCCAATTGGTTTGTCACCCCTCAGCTCAATTTGATTAGACACCCAATGCTTTCCAACATGCAGTTATATATAGATAGTATGAACGTAATGAAGAAGTTTTGTTTAGTACATAGTAAGAATGCAATGAAGATCACCTTTGAAATTTATGCAGACCACATTGAATGAGATAGATAAAAGATAATGTATCGAGTGAAGAGATTCTCCCTATTGTTGAGAAGTTGATGAGGGTACATGTGCAGTATGTGCAATAGGAAAATGGCAACACAAAAATCGAGCAACATGTAGTAGAAAGTGTGTAATGGGAAAGGAAATTGCTCTAAAGACACTTGAAAAGAAGCAGACCAAAGTGAATGAGATAGATGATGTATTGACTGAAGATATTGTTCTTGTTTTTGAGAAATTGATGAAGGAGCATGTGTACTATGTGAAATGGGAAAATGGCAATGCAAAACTAGAGAAGCAAGTACTAGAATGCATGGAATGAAAAAGGAATCTTCTCTAAAAACACTTGAAAAGAAGCAAAGCAAAGTGAGTGAGATAGATAATGTATTGAGTGAAGAGATCGTCCAGGTTTTGAGAAGTCGAGGAAGGTGCATGTGTAGTATATGAAAAGGGAAAATGGTAATGCACAATTGGAAAAATTGAAGAGGTTTTGTATTGCACAAGAATTTGTGCAGGCAAAGAAAGTGATAGATGCTGCTATGGGTGGAGTTGAACAAGTAAATTCAAAGATTCTTGAACATAAAAATTCCATGGAACACATAGAATTGGAAATGGATGAAAAGAAGGTAGAGACATGAAAGTTCTATGCGAATACTAGTTGGGAGGTGTTAATAGGTAAGAGTAGTGGGGATGAGGAAAAATGCATGGATGGTCAACTTGCAGATACAAAAGCACTAGTTGGAAGTGTTGAAATTGAAGGAAAATAACACAAGACTATAATTAACCACTTAGAAGAGGAATTAAGAGATAAGAAGAAGATTGTATCGTCAAAAGAAAAGGAGATTAATTAATGATGTTGAGAGTTCTTGAGAGATTAGAAAATGAACATTTGCAAGAAACTGAAGGCCTTCATAAGTTGAAGTCTGATATCATGCACCTCGAGGCTCAATTACTAAATTTTCAACTTACCAATAATGATCCTATAAGGCATATTGAAAGATCAAAAGTGAAACATGTTGCACAACTTATAAAAGTCTAAATTACATGAATGGTAAATATTAAAGGTGTCTTTCATTACACTTCTACTATGTAAATAACAAGAGGTTTTAATTACATTAATATTTTCTTCCAAAATTGCATTCCTTTCCATTACCACCTAAATTGGATGGTACTCATGTAGGTAGAAGCTAATCTCCTGAAAAATGCACCTATGCATAGACATTATAACATAACACCGCATCCCCCATGCCAATCTCTCGATAAAACACACTGACAAAGATACTTGATGGACATAGCGGACAACATGATTGTAATGAAAACCTTTAGTTTTGCAGACAGTGAGAATGTAGTGAAGTTCATTCACATTCACAATTTAAAGCAACACTTACTTACACTAAAAGTTTCATTTCAATTTCCTCATATGATTTACAAACAAATGCAGAATATAATTGCAGGTTGGAAAACACAATGTGGTTTTCCATTTGTTTCATTTTATACGTTCAAAGCTAAGTGGTGGAGAGCATAGGGAAGAGTTGCAAGTGGAGGTTTCATAAAACTAACTAGATTGAGCTAAGGGGTGACTAACCAATTGGGTTGTTACATCTAGAGGGTTTTAAAACACCATGTGGGTTGCAGGTTTCATAATACCTAGTGTTTTCCAATTTCATTACATTCTTACTATCTAATTCACAAAATGTTCTCAAGACAATAAAAAAACATACCAAATTGAGGTGAGAGGTGACTTAGCAATTGGGTTGTTACTTGTAAAGGGTTTTGTAATAGTATGTGAGTTGCAGGTTTTGTAACACCAAGTGTTTTCCAACCTGGAATTTTATAGAACAATATGAATGTCTTGAAAAGATTTTGTTATTTAGATAGTATGAAAGTAATGAAAGGCAACTTCAAAATTTATAACAAGTCTTACATAGAGTAAAAATTGTGTTTCAATTTCTTAATATGATCCAAATATACATGCACAATATGATTGCAGGTTGGAAAACACATTGGGAGGTGAGTACATATTTATGAAACCTCCAACCCACACAATGTTGTAAAACCCTCTACACACTGACAGCAAATGAAAACCCTTGTTTTCTTGTCAATGAAAACCCATCTTCCCAACGAATAGTTGTTCAATTCTTCACAGTCCCTAGATAGAATGGAAAAATGGCATATATTTTTGGCAGATATGCATAGCTACTAGCTAGCTTCCCATGCCTATCACATGCATTTTGGTAGGGAGAATGGCCACTCTGCTTCGACCTTCAAACCCCTGCAACTCCCTTCTGAGCTCGCTAGCAACCTTCAAAATGAGAAAGTTAAAAATGGCAACATTATGGGCTTTATGTGGTTTTAAAATATATCATTTCATTGTATAAACCACATTGTGTATCCCAACCTGGTTATATATTCTACATGGTTTCTAGTTTTTCTAAATGTTGGTCAGTTATTTCACTCATATTTCCACAATGGGTTGTCAGTTATTTCATTCGGCTTCCTCAAAAAGTTATGTTTTGTGAGAACATTAAAATGGAAAAATTAAAAAACCCTTAACACAAAAACACATAAACAACTTTGCATTTCAAATGAAAACCCCTTTTCACAAGGAAAACCCTTTGTTTTCCCGTTAATGAAAACCCATCTTCACAATGAATAACCATTCAATTCTTCACGGTTCCTAGGCATAATGGAAAAATGGCATATATTTCTAGTAGATATACATACCTACTAGCTAGTTGCCCATGCATGTCAAATGTGTTTTGGTAGGGAGAGTGGACACTCTACTTCGGCCTATGAATGCTTACAACTCCCTTTCATGCTCTCCAACAACCTCCAAAATGTGAATGTCGAAACTAGCGACGTTTTGGGATTTTTGTCCATTCCAAATTATGATTTTGAAATGGCAATGTTTTGGGCTTTTTGTCCATTCCAAATTATGATTATGAAAACCCGCCGACACTGCCACATTTTTTTGGTGATGAGACAAGTGACAACACTCCAAACAGCACACCTAAACGTTTGTCAACTCAGTCCATCAAGTCTTTCCGTCGGTGCATTTTGTTGGGAGAGTGGCATGGGGGATGGGGTGTTATGTTATAATGTCTATACATAGGTGTGTTTTTTTGGGAGATTAGCTTCTCCCATATATATTTAAAAATTAGAGAAATATATATAGGTCAAGTGGTTCCAACTTGAATCAAGGTAAAAACCCTTTTATCATCTGTTCATCTATTTATAATTGGCTACAAAAGAATAAACAATTGCAAAAAGTAACACTAGTAAGAGCAAGAAGATATCAAATGCACCAAGTACGAACACAACAATATTACTATTGTTATAGGACTTGTATAGTATTGATTTGAGGTATGTTTCATAATATTATAACGAATACTAAAAAGGCACACAAAAAGCCACGTCTACTGTCAAATGTCATGCTAATATGCACACAATTTAACCAAACATTTGACACTTGAGTGGATTCCTCAACCTAAGCCTTCTCTTTTCTCTGCCTTTGGAACCCAGGGACTATGTTGTTGAATTGGTAGCACAAGAGATTCAAAGTTTCAAATATGTCCAATAGACTCAAAATGTAACCACTGTAATGGCACACTTATTAGGTACCTTTTTTTTTCCAAATTACTTGCATTGAAATTGGCCAAAGTTTGCAACTATGAGCCTTCTTAACCATGCAAACTCAACCAGATTCATCTCAGAGAGCCTTAGAAAATTCCAATATTATATGCATTTTTAGTTGTTCAAACTACCACAAATCTAATCCTGATCTATTTTGACTTTTCCTTTTTGTTTTCTAGGTGGAGACTAGTCTGAATCTGGCGCCTACTCCAAAAGGTACAACAATGTTAGTAATTAGAGAAGATTGTGATATTGCTATCATGATTCAACCGTGTAGTTTTAAGAGTCAAACTCGTTGATCCAAGTTTCACGAGTAGTAGTTCACAAGAACCCATCTCTCATGATAATAAATTACAATGTGATTTTTAGCACCAACTATTCCCTTCTGATGTATTACCATGGATGGAAACATATATTTACGATCACATCCATATCAAGTCATGGCCTCCATCTCAACCACGGAAGATCGAAAACATAACCCAATGTGACCCCTCTGGTGAAAAAAAAAACACTAAATAGTACTTTTCCCATATAGAGCACTACTTTAACAAAAACAAAAAAAATGATAAATATGTGAGGGAAGAGAGAGATGCTTATGCCCAGCAAATGACATTACCTCCCAACATTATTGCTTGTGCCTGGAACATGAATTTTGCTATCACTAGTTCTCACGCCCAGATCATTAAGCTCTATTCAGCAATGATTTTCCCGCTTGATAATGAAAGACTCCATACTGGTATTCATCACTACCTCTCTGCATTCAACTCATATCCAATTGTAAATGAATGAGGCCTGCCACTTTGAAGATGCCCCTGGATAATTCAGGGGTGCAACTGTATATTTTCTATGCAACTGCCTTACTCCCTTTTTTAATTAATTTCCTCCGACTGCGACCCCATTCATAGTAACTCCACCTCTCACATGTTAACCCCCCACTACTGACCTATTGCACCCCTTTGTAAAATGGTGAATTGACTAAAATTGACATCAGTGCTTTGTATAATGAAATCACTTTTATTTGTGGTTTTAGTAGACTGTTGATACTCATGTTGAATTTTTCTTATTCTACCAAATGTTAAGAAATTTTGGGCAAGCCTCTGTCGTTTATTGATAATTGATTAAAGTCTAAATGCATTTATTGATAAGAAAAAAGCAAGTGTAACACCATTTTTAACATTTATTTATGCACATCCCTAAGAGCACACTGTTGATCTATCCATTGTTAATCACTTGTTTAGATCTATGTGTAAGCCTACAAGCAATGATGATATTGAATCTACGCATATTCTTACTTAAATTTTATATTTACACTTAATCCATTGGAGAAGCTTTGTTATGCATGAACATAAGCCAAGGCAATACAAACAACAGGGTCATGAGCATGTGATTTAATTCACTTCTAAATTTGGGAAAGCATTTAAGCTAGCCCTTTGTAAAACATTTTCAAGGCACCATCCAAACCGGCCATCTTGGCCATCGTGATCATAAAAGGCAGACAAGCATTTTAATATAAGAATTCTACTTTGGTGTGGGCACCACAACACATTTAAACTACAGTTTTATCTCTCACATTCTCTCACAAACCAACATGCAAACTGAGGCTTTTCTTCCTTTGAACAAGAATTTAAAAGAAATTTGCTCATAATTTTTGTCATGGAGTTTCCTGTTCACTCAACATAAAGATGTCTTCTGAAATCTAGCATTCATAAATAAAAGTTTCTGAATATCTTTCTAACACTCATAGATATCAGTTTCTAAATATCTTTCTAACACTTTATTTGGAATTATCTTTGCTAATTTAAATTTAAATAAAGTGTGTTTTCCTCAACAATCTTTAATATTTGTACCATGAAACATATCGCTTTGTAAAATCCTTATCAATACATGTAAGCATGATTGTTCTCAAGATCAAGACACAACTAACTAAAGCTACTATAGTGTATTACAAAAAAATCTATTATAATAAATAATCATATGCATAAATCAAAATCTAGAACCCACATAAAGCCTGGTAACTATATTACTAGGGTAACTAAGGCAAGAAAGTTAACTAATATAATTTACTCCCAAGTGAAAAGCATTCAAGTTTTCCATTACCAACAAATATATATTAAAAACACTTTTTCCTTCTCTAGATGCTAGAAAAAAACTCCTCATCAGCTAGGCTATAGTCGCTATCATAGAAGTTGTGTATCTCAAAAGACTGAAAGAACCACATCACCTTAATCATACTTCATCTAGGGTGTTTTGTTACTAGCTATTAAAATAATATTAGCTTTCATTATAGAGAACTGATCGGGTGGCCTTACATTTCTATATTGAAATAGGGTGGGTGGTACATAACTACAAAGTTGAGGAATCTAAAATTAACAAAGACAAAATGAGCATTTTTTTTGTTGTATTCATTTTAGTGTTAAGTTGATTCTCATTCATTTAACTAATCCCTAGTTATTGGAAATCTAAGGCCCAAGAAGCACTTTTAAAAGTGGCAACTACATAACATGTTTTAGATTGTAATGGAAAGTGACAAGTTTCAATCATCCAAGTGAGATGAGCATTGTAACTTTCCTATAAATATAATGTGTATTGTTTGTACAAGGGGTTGAAAAATATTTGAGGTGCAAGAAACCTTTTTACAAAAATAGAAAATATTATGAGCGCATGTTAAATATGTATTTAATAATATTTTAATTTTTTACTTTTGAGAAATTAGTATAAGATGTTTCTTATTGGATTAACTCAAATTGTCTTATATGTTTCATTATTTACTTCAAGAAATATGTAATTATAATTATATATTTTATATACCATTGTTAGGATTGTACTAGTTGGTATCAAGTAATACTATAAAATTTCATGTTATGTATTCATCTTAATAAGGAATATTTATGCATAATATATGGAGTGACTCGTGTTAAAAAAAATTATTAAGTAGAGTTTGAATTTTTCTTGTTAGGTGTAATCTAATAAACCTAAGTCTTGTAAGATAATACCATGAATATTAAGCTACTCAAATATAATCGATAATGTGAAATTACATTATTATTTTATGTTTAACATTAAACGACTCTATGCATAAGATGGGCATTAATCTAAGAATTTTCCAATCACCTAATCCACCTTCTAAAATCAACATTGTAAATAGAGTAAGGTATTTAATTTAATCATCCATAGTGAATGTAATGGAATACAAGATCATCATAGTTTATTATATAAATCTTTCATCTTCTACTTATAAATATGTAGATCTATATTTTATATTTGAAAATCCTTCCAATTTTTTGGTTAGTTGTCAACATGATTAAGACTAGTGAAAATTAAAAGAGGAGCTATAATTATGCCAAAAGTGCTTAGTTCAACTAGCAAATAGTTTCAAAATAATTGATCAAATTAGATAAAATAAATACTTTATGCATTTGAAGAAAATTTATAATTGATTATCATTCGAGGGATCTAATAGGGAATACCCTCTAAACTTGGTAAAGCTCAAAGAAGAAGGATAGTTGAGCCCCTCTCATGTGTTGGCCCTTTTTTTTATCTTGTTTGATCACAAATTCCTATGTTTGTTGCTTTGAAATATTACATACCTCTAAGATTGTATTTACAAAAAAATTCCTATAATAAAGGTACAAAGTAGAGGGGAAAACTAATAGAAATGAATCCATTACTAGGGAATTTATTTTAACAATTTTAATTAATCCTTTAAATCTAGAATTTTATTTGGAGCAACTAGTTTAGAGAATTTATTATAAATCTCTATTGAATCCAATTATATTATTGATGCATTTGTAGTTGTATCATTGGTTGTGTTCTTATTGCTTGTCAAACTACACCTATACATTTTATGTTGTTGCTGCAATTGGATAATTCTACTAAGATATTCATCATAAATCTTAGTGGGTTTTGCTTTGATTATATGTGTATTTGTTCAAAGTTTATCATAAAATATAAAATAATTGAGTGACATGGTTTCAAAATATTATGGGAATAATTTGATAAAATATTTGTAAATAACTCAAGAAAATAATCTTCAATAGTTAGCCAACCATGTTCAAGAAATGGATTGAACAAGGTTAGAAGGGAGATGTCGATGGGAGGAGCGGGTACGTTCTGTCTAGTGTGTGCTAGGGTTTGTAGGCCATAGTCACGCTTGTCTGTTGCTCTTTCTTGGCCTTGGGAAAAAGGTGTGAGCTATGTTGGGTGCTTTGGTAGTTGGTTTCTTTATGCAAACTACGTGGGAATCTTTGGTGGTGGGTTTCTTTGTGCAAGCTTCTTTTTTTGGTGCTTTGTTTTAGTATTCTCCTTGGTGTCATGTCATTCGGTCCTCTTTTCAGTGTTTTTTGTGGGATCTTGGTTGTGCAGCCCACATGGACCATGTAGGGGTTTGAGGGACCCTTGGTTGTTATCCTTTAAAGAAGCTATTTCCAGTGGTGATTCTTCATCATCTGAACATGAGGATGTTGTAAATTTCCTCCTACACATGCAGCAGAGGAGTTGAAGAACAATCAAGTTCAGGGTCTACACCCAAAGTCTAATGGGTGTTTGGAAATAAGTAAAGATCGTCTAGTGGTGGTGATCAACCTAGTTGCAGTGGCTGAGGGCATGCTATATTTATCTAAGCATTCGCTAATCTACAAATTTATGGGGTTTGCATTTCCTTGCTTTATTTGGAGAATTGGGTCAGTAACAACTGTAATCCTGAATGAGACTTAGAAATCATTCTGGGTGCTAATATTTTTTTCTTTGCGGTCTTCTCTCAGATTACAGATCGTCATATGGTTTTCAAAGGGGGCCTATACTTTTACAATCAGTTGGGACTTTTTATAAAACCATGACATCTGGGTTTTGATCTGACAGAAGAGATTTTGTCAAGGATCCTAGTATGGATTCATCTCCCTCGACTTACAATGGAATTTTAGTGCAAGGACATCATGCACTCTATTTTTGTTGTTCTAGGGAAGCCCTTGGGTCCTTCCCACCAGACACTTGATCAAAGGGTAACTTATTTTGTTCGCTTGGGTGTGAAAATTAATTTAAATAATACTTTATTAGAGTCTCTTGAAATCAGGTTAAGTAGCATGTATTTGATTCAATAGGTGGATTATGAATCCCTTCCTTTTTGTTGTCATACTTTCCATGAATATGGGCAATTACAAAGGAACTATTCCAATTTGAGAACCAAAACCCAACAACCTCCATTTGGTGTGCATACAAATAATTCCAAAGCCAAAGGTAAAGATCCGATTTACAATGAGGAGCTTGATCCAAATGGGTTTGTTCTCGTGAAATCCTGGTTGAAAGTAAAGATGCCAAATTGCCAAAATAACGTCATGCTCAGAGAGTCATTTGGCAACAAATTTGATGTTATTGAAATTTTTGAAGATTTAGATTCAATGGAGCATGATCATAGCTTGGGGACTCAATTTTATCAAGGATTAGATCATGTTGGGAAATACCCTCAGTGCCCTACTCCAAATACTAACATGCATGTTGCCTCAAAGGAAACAATTGCTCCTTTTTCATCCCCTATTGATTAGGGGGCTATTGGGAAAGAAAATGTGGAGTTTCTAATGGATGATTTGGTCGGTCTCTAGCCCCTTGGAGGAGAATTCTCATGAACATACTAGTAATATCAAGACAAATGATTTGGAGACTGATTCTAGGCTCAAGGATGATGGTAAGAATAAGAATCGGCCACTCCTTAGAGTCTACCATAATATCTTAAGGAAAGTGATGTTGAAAATTTAAGGTGAAATTTGCAGCAATAGAACTTAATAAAGTGGTTGTAAATATGAAATTATATATTCAAGATTACCATAAAGAGATTGTGTGATTAACAATTCCAAACTTGCAAAAAATTAGCAATACCACAAGTCATCAAATACAAGTGACACAAGATATACATGGAGAAATCCTTACGGGAAAAAACTCCACACCCAAAGAGATTTGATGTTTGTATTTATCTTCAAAAGAGACACACCAATACAACACTCCTTTTTGATTTATGGAAACACTTCAATGTCGCTATGACAACCTACAAACAAACTCTTACAAACCACCATCTCAAGGCTCCAATATATAAAAGTTTATGGGAGAGAATACCACAAATGGTATCCTGAAACAAGCAAAACCTCTTGGAAAAACCCACGCCCCCTTAGTGGACAACCCATACATGGCATAAAATATTGAATAATCGCATGGCCTTTACATGGGCTCCTAACCCACAGCCAATCAAAATTTGGTCAAAATTGAGTGCTCCATAACTCTTTGACGACTCTAACAGCTTCATGCAAGAGCATGCACCAACATGCAAACCTGGGTGCCCAACTATGCAAGAACATGCAAAAAATGCAAATAACATGCAAGGACATGCACACCAAAGTGGTTGCCACTCACAAAGCTGGACGCCCAAGAGGAATATTCTTCCAGGATGCCTAGTAACAGTCACCACAGAGAGTCCACCTCTTTGAATGCAATTTTTTTCATAGGAAAATAAATAATAAATATTTTGTCCCTCATGTCCTGTAAAACACTTTCCAAAGAATGTGGAGACACATAGGTCAACTTAGGATGGCAATTATAATGTCACCTATCCTAACATTCTCCCACTTGACATTATCCATTGAAATTACATCCATGAGATACAAATAAAATATAATCAAGTACAGTGATCAAGCACCATGGCCTTCCTGCACCAAGAGAACTTATCTATGGTCAGTGGCTTTGTGAGAGAATCTACAACATTATCCAAAGTGTCAACCTTATCAATCAAGACCTTATCATTCTCAACCATTTCTTGCAAAATGTGATACTAAGCATCAACATGCTTAGTACGAGCATGATACATAGGATTTTTTACTAAACATATGGCACTCTGATTGTCACATCCAATCATCACTGTCCTGCAACCAGAACCAATGCCATTACCAAGTATTTGTAACCAAGCCACCTCCTTAGAGGCATGTGTAGCAGCCATATACTCTGCTTCGATGGTGGAAAATACAATTGTAGGCTGCCTCTTACTCATCCAACTCACTACACCTCCAAACAAAGTAAAAACATAGCCACTTGTTGACCTTCGACTATCCAAGTCACCTACCCAATCTAAATCAACAAACCCTATGTGTCCAATGACTTATCCACATCATCATTACCATGATAAACTAAACAGTAATCTGAAGTACCATGCAAATATCTAAACACCCTCTTAACAAAATTCCAATGCTCTCTACCAGGGTTAGGCATAAACCTACTCAAAAAGCCCACTACTTGGGTTATTTCTAGTCTAGTGCAAACTATTGCATACATCAAATTGCCAATGGAACTAGCATAAGGAACATTAGACATCTCTTCAATATCATCATCAAAATTAGGACAAATTTCTAAACTCAACTTAGTACCAACCGGAAATGGAATATTTATTGGTTTACAGTCATGCATATTAAACCTCTACAAAATGGTATCAACATACTTTGAATTAACCAAAGCTTTTTGTGAATCTGATATCTATTGATCTCCATCCCAAGAATATGTTTTGCAGCCCCCAAATCCTTCATATCAAATGTGCTAGAAAGTTGAGTCTTAAGCTCCCTAATCATCACCTTGTTGTTACCCATAAACATGTCATCAACATACAAGACAAAGATTAGTATCTGATCATCAATAACCTTAATGTAGACACAATGATCCCCCTCACTCCTAACAAAACCCAACTTCAATGCAAAGGCATCAAACTTCTAGTACCGCATCCTAGGTGACTATTTCAAACCATATAAAGATCTCTTTAATCTAAAAACCAAGTGTTCTTTTTTTGTCACAACAAAACCATCAGGCTATCACATATAAATCTCTTCCTTAAGATCCCCATGCAAGAAAGTAGTTTTAACATCCATTTTCTCTATTTCAAAAACATAAGCAACAACTATAGATAATAGGAATCTAATAGAAGTTAAATTAGCAACAAGAGAGAAAATTTCACCAAAACCAACTCCCCTCTCTCTGGGAGTAACCCTTTCCACCAATTTAGCCTTGCACTGCTCTAACCAACCGTCTACACCAAATTTATTTTTAAATACCCACTTGCAACCGATGGGATTCCTTTGGGAAAACTCGCAAGATCCCAAGTGTCACAACTATCTAAAGCCATCATCTCCTCCTACATGGCTTGCATCCAAGACTTTCATTCTTCTAAAGAAAGAGGGCCTCCCTGTAGGATCTAGGTTCATTTTCAATACTCAACAAAGAAAATACACAATGAAAATTGGATGGGTTATACTTATTAACTAGATTTTTTTGTCTTGTGGATCTTATCAAGGTAGGAGTAAGGGTTTCTTGTTGCTCTTCTTCATGCTCATCCTGCACATCATTTGAACTCTTTGAAGCCTCTTCTTCTTTTCCATCCTCAAATCCATCTAGTTGTTCTTTCACATGTACATCTTCGTACTTCTCAATCTTTTTCTCAAAGTGCACTATTTTTGTCTTATCTTTTTCCTTTGGTTGTTCTTCACCTAAGTAAGCTCTAAACTTCCTAAAAGTCACATTTGTAGAGAAAACCATTTTACCGGTTAGTGGATTCCAAAGCTTATAACCTTTTGCATTCTCACCATAACCAACAAAGATGCATTTTTATGCTTTTGGATCCAACTTAGAAACCATTCCACAGGCTCCACCATCTCCACAAGCATTGAAACTATCTACGTGTCAACCTCCCCACTTCCCCTTTGGGTTTAAAGCGTGTTCATCTTATAGCAGCGGGGAGGCAAGGAATGGATGAGATTTGTTTTTCAGAAACCATAGTAACCATTGATTTGAATGTCTTTAGTCATCAGTGCCTTCAAGCAGTGGTAGGACTTGCCAAAAGGGTGGCCAGGTGTTACTTGCTCGCTATCCCTTCAAATCCTTAATTTAATTAATTTAATCCCTCGAGATGGAGGGGAACCAATAGAAAGTAGTCAATGGGACCCGCCAAGCATAACAAAGGATTTTAATAAGAACGTGCACTTATTACATGACTTAAAAGGGGTTGTTGGCCTAAGTTTATAACATGAACGATATTGAGTGAATATTAAAACCCAAACTTAGGGATTGAACAAGAATTAAAGAATTTTATGACCGCATAAGACAAGGCAAGATTTATAAGGATTCTACAGGTAGCAACCGAGAACACTAGGCTCAAGGGGCCGGTGAGTAAACAGACGAAAAGGCATAAGATATGACTTAAGAGACTGAGAACAGGTAAAACATAGTCAACTTTGAATTAGATTATTAGAATGTAGGTAAAAGGAAAAGACACCTAGGGTTTTTTAGAGGGTTTAGAACACACATAAACCCTAGAACATAAGAATTACTAGAACCCTAGAACCTTATGACACTTTCCAAATCAATAGAACACCTAGATCAGAAATACAACCAGATTTAAGCATCTTTTGGGATGCCTACTATAAGCTATTTGATAGCACATATAGGAGATTAGGAAATGTTGTAATTTTTCTCTGTAATAAAAAAAGATGACTCAAATACTTAAGTGTATTCCTTTAATTTTGAATATAATATCGACCTATCTTGCTCTCCAGTATTGTATTCACTATCATCTGACTCAAAATAATCAACGGTTACTTATAAGTTATGGATGTTGAATTGTTAGCTTCTGTTCAAGGAATGGATTAATATCCCTTTCAGATATTTATCAAAGATTGTGTGAATGGCAATGCAATAGGAATTTATAAGTAGTGTGATAAGTGTTGTTCTTTAAAAATGATGCAAAATCACATCAAATTTAATACCATGGAATACGATATAAAATATAAAATATCACAATTTCATGGAATACAATACAAAATATCATCAACTACAGTTTGGAATATGATTCATGAAGTGCAATGATTCACAATTTCATGGAATACAATATAAAATATCATCAACTACAGTTTGGAACAATGGAAACTGATTCATGGAGTGCAATATAAATACCTAAAAGTTGCTAATTCAATTCCATTTCCCAAATGGAGTCAGGGTCTTGAAACTAACGTTCAACTTGAGATAAACTAAAAGAGTTGTCTTGATTCTGAGCCTAGTCTTCATTTTCTTTGGCCTATGTCTCAAATTCAACATTCATTGTGTCATTATCATTTGTCCCACTTCCACTGCCACTGCCACTACCACTACCACCATTACCAACGTTTGGAATTGGAGTGTTGCACAACCCTCTTCTTTCGCATATGGGCCTCTAAATTTTGAGTGCCATTTCAAAAGGAAAATTTGTGACATTATACACAGTTCCTTTCATCCTCAAGCAATTTTCTAAATTCTTGTCTAGTTTGTTTCTTAACTTTGATTTTAAAAATGCCAATGAATTGAAAACTCTCTCATCCTCCACCGACCCCAATATCATTGTTTGACATAAATTAGCAAGTTTGAAATATTCAGATATTGAACCACACAATATTTCACTTTGACCTAAGTTTGTCCAAACCTTTGTTATTGATCCTGGTTCACAGGACTTCTCCATACCCATGGATTGAAACTGGTCCATCATACTTCTTGCAAAATTCTTACATTGTTGTCTAAGCTTATCTACATTTATAATTCCTTCTATTGTTTGCACATTGTATGTTACACTTTTCGAAAAGTGATCGATCAATATATTTACTTTATCATGAAAAAATTTTGGGCTATATTTGTTTACCCAAAATTGAGGATACACAATACCCATGGATTCAAGTATTTCTTGCCAAGGGAATCTATCATGAATCTCTTGGGAAAGAAATTTTGCAATTTCCTTCAAATTATCACTTAAAAATTTAATGTCATTAAAATCTTCCTTTCTAACAGGTACTTCTTTGCTAGAGCGCCTGGTTATCGTAAAATGGTACATTTCTATCTCAAATCCACGTACACAGATACATAAGTGTTCTCTTGCATTAAACTGTAAATATTTATCAGGCTTATTCAAATCAGTAATTTTTTGCTAGATGAAATAATTTGGGCTTTCAGAAGTTTGATCTAGATATGGATGATCGAGGTCCATGCATGTATGTCTACGTAGTTTGGAATAATCATAAATATACATAGTTTTATCTTGGGATTTCTTCACAAGATTGTTCATTTCATCCAGCATGGGGAGAAGACTAGCTAAAGTCAAGAGTGTCTCTATATCGCTTAACCTATGTAAGAGGCCAGGAGCTTTGTCTATTGTGCTGCGATGCTCGTACATTACTCCAATCAAGGATTGATATTTTGAAAGAACTCATTGCGCTGGTCCATGCAAGCAGATCCATTTGGTATCAACATCCTTGAGAAGCTTGTTTCCTATTGTTATTCCCTCAGCAAAATTTTGAAATTATGCGAAACGTTTGGGACTTCGATAGAAGTATGTGTAGAGCTCGCAAACTAGATTTTCAACTTTTGATATTGTATGAAACTTGCTTACAATTTTGAATGCTAAATTCATTCTATGGGCCATGCAGTGAATTCCAAGCATGTATGGTGCACAAGTAGTTTGTAAATTTATGCAAACACCACTCTTGTGACCTTGCATCACTATAGCTCCATCAAATTCTACACACACCAACTTTTTGGCAATTATCAACTCATCCATACCTGCAATTTCATTCAAATATTTCTTGACTAGTTCAAATAGATTTTGCGATGTTGAACTGTCCTTCATTTTATGAACACAGAGAAGATGAGCTTGGTGAACATGTTTTACAGTATACACAAGCATACAGACCCAAGAAGTATTATCTACCGCAATAACTTCATCTAAAGATAATGCAATGAAGTTAAACTCTTTTACTTTCTCCTTTAAATCTTGCTTTTCCACTACAGCAAGACAATTTTCCCATTCCCATCCAACGTTTAATGACCAATGTGAGCTAGGAAAGTGAGGAACACCCAAAAAAGATAATAAATTAGAATATTTTGGGTAGTCTATCATAGGACACCCTCTTGACAAAATATGAAAAACAACACTCATCTGAATAGTTTTTGACAGATTTGTTCCTTCCATTGCTTTTCCAAATTGAACCTCAATTGTACCTCAACATGCAGCAAACTTCGACATTCTTTGATTATGCTCTTCATATTCCGTGGTATACTTAACATGAAGACATTCTTCCTTTGATTTCCATTGTACGACTGATTGTTCCTTTCTATCTATGATTTGTTTTTCATAAACTTTACCGATATGCTTTTCTATAGTGTCAAGCTTTAGCTGCAACTTCTCTCTTTTACATTTCCAACTACAAATTGTACACATGCATTATGTTACAGTTTCATCTTTGTTTGCTTTCTCCACTGGTACAATGAATGGGTACTTTAACAACCAACCAAGCTAAAAATTCCTTGTCATTTCCCACTCATGCCCCACTTTTGATTTTCCTTTTCTTTTTTTGCTACCAACATCATCCTGATCCAAGTCAATTATCTCATCTAGTTTACCAGGGTATCCCTTGGAACATCTTCTATGGTATTTCCATCCTCATTTGACTCATTTAACTCAATGACAATCACACCTTGACCTTCCAATGGCGGTGAGGTATTGTGAATGCCTTCTTCATTAATATTTGGTGGAAGAGTTGATGATGTAGCTCAATCTTGATCTGATGGATCATAAGCATTGCCAATTCCAAAGTAAGAATGTATGGTACCTCTACGTTTTGGGAATTTTGATGGCCTCCCAGTCCCTTCACCACCCTGAGGATTCTTACCCTTATTGCACTTGCTGCTCAACATATTGATCTCTCACTTCGAATAAAAGATGGTAAAAAATGTCTTCTTGTTTAAGAAGGAAAAAGAATATATATAATTCATATATTTACTAATAGATCTCATTCCCTACTCAATATCATCTTTAAGATTGAAGCAAGAATGGAAAAGAGATAAAAAATCTTACAACACTATGAAGAAATGATCACTCATCTTTAAGCTTAGGTTTTCACTGGCTTTTTATTCGTTAATGCAATAATGCCTATGTTGTAAGTTTGTAACTTGCTTATGATCAACTTCAAGGTTCCAAGTCCAACTTTTGAATCGAGAATTGAACAAAATGTGTAAGAATAAATGATAGTTTCGATCATATTTATATCAATCCATATTTGGCGAACTCCATGGGATTTTTAAATGGCATATTAAAAATTGGGTGAATCCTACATGATTATACAACGATACATTGTAATTTTCAAGGCGATTATGGACCTACAATTAGCATGGAGGTGTCACGACAATTAGTGAAATGTGTCCTCAAATGTAATTATTTTTTAATGTTATTGGCGAAATAGGTTCTCATAAGCAACTATTTGTAAATTTTAATTGGCGAAATGGGTCTTCACAAGCAATTATTTGTAAATTTTAATTGGTGAAATGGGTCCTGATACAATGTTGTTTTAATAGTATTGGCGAATATGTAGACTGTTTTGTTACATGCTTCCGGGATTCCAGGAAAAAATATTAATCGGTCCATTTGAAGCACGTAATTTGTTATGGAAAATTTGTTACTTAAATATGCCTCATAAAAAAATCGATAGCAAATGGGCATGCATTGGATCGATAATTCATAAAATCTGGGTGATTTGGCCACCCTATTGGGTGTGATTAATTCGCCAATTGGTGAAGATTCGCCACTAAATTTTTCCCTGACAATGAATGAATTCACCAACATTATAGGACCAAATGAAAATGTGTTTGAGTTCAATGTATTAGATTCATGATATTAATTATAAGAATTCTAAAACATATGAGACCCAATGAGTTCATGTTCTTGGTTATATATTGTAATGTTTTTGATAAAAGGAAAAAAAAGTTTTGAATGGACCTGAAACCATTTACAATAGGTTTTGAAAGGACCCGAAACCTTTAGGTTTTAAGGGGACCCAAAACCCACACCAAGAAGAACAAGCTGCCTAAAAGATAGGAACAAAAACAACCAGTAGCAGCACAGAGAGACAGCAAGCCAACACCTAGCAAAAAGCCAGCGGGCAGCCCAAACAAGACCGAGGAAACTACAAGAGTCTAACACTCATTGGTTTTGACGGGACCAACAACCCACTACAGACCACACTTTCTGCCATTATAGGAAGAGTAACTATAAGTGCGTAGGGCACCAATAGTTTCCTTCAAAGACCATCTATTCTCTCCACCTCTATAGGAGAGATTCCCAAGCTCAACCATATCATGGTGACTGCAACACCCCTTATCCTTTAGATAGAACTCCATAAAGATCGGCTCTCTTTTCAAAATCTCCACCTCAATAGAAAATGAAGAAAAGACAGCAGCATGTAGGCTAGCCTCAGCTTTCTTGCTATCACAAAACAGGGCATAATCAGCCCCCCAACATTTCTTCCAGACGTGCACGAAAGCATCCCGCTCCACCTCTATAGGAGAGAGGTCACAACCAGCCACATCCATCTCCCCCTCAATAGGAGATAGGACCACCTCCATAGGAAAGGCTAGAGTGACCCAAGGATGCATAGAAGGAAACACATTGAACAACACCAAGGAGCCAAGAACCTCTCCCATAAGATTAGAAAACAAATCAGGGTTCGAGGAGAGGAGAACCATAGTCATAGACTGCAAAGGACTGACCACAAACAAAAGTAGATACTCAGTCACAGAATGCTCAGGAACAAGCAAACTGCAGGAGGAACAGGGGTTCCCGCACAACAAAGTAGTAAAGAGAAGACCCAGCAATAGAGCACACCAAGCAACCCTGACACGCCGGTTAGGGCTAGAGAGGGGCCAAAACTCTTCACAAGCAGCCAACGGGAAACACCACCAAACCACCAAGTGGGGAAAAGAATGAACCAGAACAAACTGGAAAAGAGAGCCCCCAGGAAATATGTACCGAACACACCACAGACAGGAGTGAGGAATAGGAAAAAAGAAGCAGGAACAAGACCAAGCTGACATGAAGAAACCCCAAGCCCTCCTGCTACGCCGAGTAGGAGCAATGATTGGCCTAATCTTAAACCACACTTCTTCAAAGAAAACCCCACCACCAACCCACCGAATGGACGACACCCACAAAAGATAAAGGTAGGGCAATTTGCACCCAAACCCCACCAAGCTCAGCCTGCAGGAAGGAGAGCCAAGAAGCCACCCATCATAGGCAGCAGAGAAGGTAGCAAAAGAAGATGCCACCAAGGGAGGAGCCAAGACATCCTCCGCACCCTGCAAGGCTCCAGCTCTAGCTGCAGCAGACCAACTCCAAACAACAGCAACAACATTAGACACCGCACGCCGACACCTCCACACCAAGAAGCCGGGAAAAAAGGCTTCCCAAGACCCTAACGGTCGCGCCAAAGGAGGAAGAGAAGCCAACACCAGATCAGGATCAGCGTCATCGTCAGAATCCTCCCCTCCTTCATCAGCAAAATTTGAGTCGCCTCCCTCACCCCTGTTCCCGCCCAGCGCACCCATTTTTTTATATATATATTGTAATGTTTTTGACTCTAAGAAAAGATAATTTCTTAGAGATTAAAATCCCTTAATTTTAAGGGAGACATATAAAATAGCCCTGAGAAATATAGAAAGCAATGAGAAAGCCTTGAGTAATTTTCCTAAAAGAAGGGAAGTAAGAATGTTGCAATATGACAAAATTCTAAAATATAAGAAACCTCCTATTGTACATGCAATGATTTTTTTTGTTGACTACTAGCACTTGCTAACTACAACTATGGCATATGGTTGTACAAATTATGTATGACTCTACAAGTTTCATGCAACTATACAAAATATTATCTTATTATATTCCTCCAAGGCCTTCAAAAATGGAAAAATAAATTTGATCCCAAACATAGCCATGTTTTATATGGATCCATAGGTTTTGGGGTCTTCTAGACTCAATGGTGAAGTTTTTATCTTCTCCATGAGGTCTCCAACAAAATATCACTCTCAAAACCCCATAAAAGGAGCCTTGATAAAAAATTGAGTTGTCAAATCTTCATCAAACCCAAATCTACAACAACTTAAGTCTACAAACACACATGTGACCTTGAAAATTCTTTCATTATTTTCTTGTAAGCCCATGGATTCAACTATGCACAAGAATATACTCATAATAAGAGTTACAAGGTTAATTATATTTCCTCTAAACTTGAATACCACTTAAAAGGAAACTATTGTAGTAATATAAAATATTTCTACATAACTCTAAGAGAGAAAAAGTATTTAAACAAGTATTCAAAATCCACCATACAAAAGAATAGAAAAATGTACCAACATGATCTGATACAAGACATACCTTAGAGAACCCTCATCTTGGAAAACCCAACCTCTAAAAGTACTCACACTCAATTCATTATTCATTCCAATACACTTATAGAGCTTCCATAATCTATTCTATTACAGTAAGCTCCTCCAATACATCCTTCATGTGCTTCAACATAATGAGTAACCATGCAACCACACATCCCATGCCATGCTTTACATATGCCCCCTATATAAGAGAGTTCAATACAAACGACAACCAAACCAACCACTAAGCATGTGCTTATTTTTATAGAATCTAGCTCACACAAATACAATTGTGGTATTATTAAACCATGTGTTTCAAAACCACAAGAGCACAAAACTATTGACTCCAAAATTTACTTTTTGGTAAGTTATTTTTTTCAATATTAAATAATTATCCAATGCGCAACCCATACATAAAATATCTAACCAATATTACAAGACAAACTAACAAGTGAGGCTAAATAAATATTAAATATAGCTAAACACATCTCCAAAGATGTACCACAAAAAATTATTTATTTTACATATTAAAATGTATTTCTTTTTCTTGTGCAAGGTGTACAACACCCTTTTTCCTAACAAAGTTTACAATTACAATTTAGTCCTCTAAGTCTAGACGTGTCGCTAAGAACAATGATACTCTACTTTTTTTCTTTCTTAATGAATATTTATCCACTTTTCTCACACTAAAGATATGTGGACTACTATTAACTATAAATATCATAAAGGGTGTCACAACATTATAAGGAGACAAGTTCTCCTAGATCAAACCTTAAAATGTATCAAAAATATTGAAGACAACAAGCAACAACCTTAGTATGCAAATTTGTTACTCATTTTAAAATACTAAATTAAAATGTGGTGGTATTGATTGTCACTTCAATGCCTTAAAAAAATGTCTTTAAATAATAGCACATGATACAAAATCACACAAATATGTGTTTAGTCACCTTTGGGTGAGAAAGTAAAGGGGATTGGTTGGCTAAATTTAATTTTTTGGAATTTAAAAAGAAAAGGGGATAAGTATGTAACTATGAGGTTGTCACCACAATTACATGAATGCCCCAAGGTAGGTGAACAATTGAATCAAAGTGGTTAATGACTATATAAAGGTCGGTGAATGGAGAGCTGTAATAAATCTGGGATATAGAAAAAAGTATAGAAGTATGCGTGTATCAGAATAAAGTATTACTAAATGCATGAGAATAAGTGTGTATATAAATGAATAAAGACTACTTAACTTTACACAATATTATAGTATTTGACATCATATTCACGTATGAAAATATTTCTTCAATATAAACATAAAACTAAATAAAAAACATGTATACGCTAACTTTACTATGTAATAAGAACTTTTAAACATGCATCTAATTTTCATAAAATGGAAACAATCCCATGATATAGAATTGCTTTAAATTCAATATGAATATGGTATCATGTCCCCTCATCATTTAGGTCACACCTGTCAACCAGGCAATCCCAATAATTCATTTTCACGGGTAGTTCACGTTTTTCTCTTTGAAAAGAAGGCTCAACAACTTTTTTCTGACTAGAATTGTGATTGCAATTTATTTTTGTCTGGTTTTTTTTTATCTTTTCCCAGTTTAAAGGTGTGTGTTGCGTTCTTTCAAAGACCACTGTTCATAAGAGGAATGGTTAGTACACAAACATCTAGCAAGAAAAAAGCGAGGAACATCGTGTTCAGATACATATAGGAAGCAACAAGGCCAAAATCCGATTGTGAAAGTAGATGCACATAAGAGTATGGATAAGAAGAGCAGAGTTCTAATAGTGGGGGGCACTGGTTATATAGGTAAAAGAATTGTCAAGGCCAGTATAGCACTTGGCCATCCTACTTATGTTTTGTTCAGACCACAAGTGGTGTCTGACATTGATAAAGTGCAGATGCTGTTATCCTTCAAACAGCTTGGGGCCAAACTTGTTGAGGTAAAGACAACAAATTTAAGTTTAGTATAGATGGTATCAGATCCTGCTCTTTAACTTTGAAGATTTCCAATCCAATTTCATGGTATTGTGCAGGCTTCACTGGATGACCACCAACGCCTTGTGGATGCTCTGAAACAAGTCGATGTTGTCATCAGTACTTTGGCAGGAGGTGTTCTGCGCCACCATATACTTGAACAGCTCAAACTAGTGGAGGCCATCAAAGAAGCTGGTAATATTAAGGTATGAGGATTTCATTTATATCCAGACAAGATTAGATAGACAAAAAAAGCATGAAGATAATGGAAGAATGATATCAAGTTTCCACAATTCATATTATAGTTCTGTATTGTTTCTAAATTTAATTGTGTAGAAAGTTTTTAGTATCAAGATTTCGGATCACACTAGGTGATCTATCATCAGAATGAAAAAGAACAAAAGAAAAACAAAATATTGGTTTGTGGGAAGCCCATCTCCTTTCTCAAATGCAAAAAAAAGAACTGTAACAAAGTATAAAACCAGAAGTAAGCTTGGTCTGTAGGCTATGAGTTTTTTAATGGAGACTTTGAGCTCTTTCAGTTACGATCTGTAGGCTATGGTTTTTCAGAGTAGACTGATTTTTTTTTGGTGGGGGAAGGGTAGGGCAAGTTCTGCTATGCTCTGTGGACAGCAGAGACCTGACCTGTTCTTTGTGCGGGGGTTGAAAGGTAAGGTGGGTCCATATAACATTTATTGTTTGAAAATGGGCTTTGGTCTGTAGGTGGGGAAAGCATTTCCTGTAAGTTTTAAAATTTAAGGGGAAAAAATGAGTAACCGAAGGGAAAGGTATGAAGTAATAGCTTTTTATTAAACCACTCTTTATTTGAGAGTGCCCAGCGAAAAAAGTCTTGTCAACGGTTGCAAAGGTCAGACAGCGATGGCAAGTCAGTTAAACGAATCTCAATCGTTCATTATTTTCTAGCAATATTTTTCGTTGTTTTTTCTTCATTTTTTACTGCTTTCCCTGTCGCTATTGATTTCCGCTCCTCCAAACTGGTGGTATTGAACTTTCATTCCTCCAATTTGACTAGCCAACCTGAAAAGTATGGTTTCAACTAGAGTTTTAGAGTATGTTTATTAAAATGAAAATTAGGGCCAAGATCCTAATAATGAGCACATTTAGGTTTTAAAATTATGACATCATTTACCCTATGTAGTTAAGTATATTTTAACATAAGTAATAAATAATATAAATTTTATATAATACAAAAATAATTGTAAATATATAATTATATTATTTATTATTATTATATATTATATTCTCTAACAAAACTATTATATATATATATATATAAATAACATTTTTATAATTACTAATTAATAATTATTATATTCTTATTTAATATAAAATATAATTAATATATTTTATATAATACTGATTAAATTATATACAATATAATTATATTTATAAATATATATAATAGTATATATAGGTTATATTATTATTATATATTATAGAATAGAATACAAAATATTAAATATAAGTATGAAATTATTTTAATTAATAATTAATATATTTCTATATAGATCAAATTAAATTAATTTATAAAAAAACTCATAGTTTAATTGATCTTTGGATAAGTTAGGAAAAAAAAACTATATGTGTGTTAATATAAAATAAAATTAATAATATAATAATAATAATAATAATAATCAAGACAACAAAGATAATGTCAAGGCTCGTACAAACAAATAATCTATAAATACTTATGGTGAAAGTAATAGTTTTCACCAAAATTATATATATATCTACCTCCCTCTCTTGTTTACTCCATCTCTCCTATTGTATACCTCTTTCTCTTTATTTCTCTTTCTTTCTTTCACCTCCTTTCTATGATCCCTATCTCTCCCCCTCTCTCTCTCTCTTGTGTGCTATCACTCCCTATTTTTATATCTCTCTACTTCTCCTCTCTATTTATCTCCCTACCTCTATTTATCCTTATCTCCCCCTCTCTTTGTACCGCCCTATCAATCTCTCTTTCTCTATATCCTTATGTCTACCTTTCTTTCATTCACTCCATCTCTCATGCACTATATATCTTATCTCTTTATCTTTCTCCTCTCTATATGTATTCCTATCCATATATCTCTACCTATATCTCCCTATGTCTCTCTATCTCTCTCCCCATCCCTCTCTATCTCTCTATATATCCCTCTATCTATATCACTTCTCACCCCATTTCTATCTGTTGAGCAACATGAGCTTATTGATAATGGAGCCTGGTTATCTTCCTTATTCAAAGGTTTTGTATTAGTCATGTTTGGATCCTTGCATCTTAAATCTATCACTTCTCCATTGAGACCTTTGTTTCACAAACAACATCATTTGTTAAATGGAATGCCAATTGATCTCACTCCTCTCTTTACCTCTTTCTATCCATATATTTTTCTACCTCTATCTCCCTATCTCTCTATCTCTATTCCTATCATTCTCTATCTCTCTATATCACCTCTATCTATATCTCTCCCTCTCCCTCTCCATGTCTATATATTGAGCTATATCTCCCTCTCTCCCTCTCTACATATCTCTAGTCTCCCTCTTTCCCCCCTCTTCTCTCTCCCCTTCCTCTACCTATTTATCTCCCTCTCTCCCTCATCTCTCTTTCCCTCCTCTACTGATCTCTCTCCCTCTACCCCCTCTTCCTATATATCTCTTTCTCTCTCCCTCTCCCTCTCCTTATATCTCTCTCCATCTTTGACTTTCCCTCTACCCATCTTTATCTCTATATCTATTTCTCTCCATTTTCCTCTATCTTCCTCTCCCCCTATATCTATAGACATGTCTCCATATATCTATCTATCCATCTCTCTCCCTCTCTACCTATCTCTTTCCCTATCCCTCTATATCACCCTCTATCTATATCTCCCCCTCTCTCCCTCTACATCTTCATCTCTACATATTAAGTTATATATCCCTCTCTCACCTCTTTCATCTCTATCTCCCTCTCTACCTAAATCTCTCCATCTCCCCCCTCTTTTCTCTCTCTCTCCATCCTCTACCTATTTATCTCTATATCTTCTTCCTCTTCTCTTTGTCCCTCCTCTACTTATCTCTCTCCCTCTCCCTCTTCCTCTTCCTCTATATCTAACTATCTTTCTCTCTCTTTCTCTTTATCTCTCTCTCTCTCTATATATATATATATTTATCTATCCCCTACCTCCCTCTATCTCTCTATCTAATTCTCCCTCTTCTTCTCTCCTTTTATCTTCATCTCTACCTCTATCTTCCTCTCTCCCCCTCTATATCTAGACATTTTCTCCCTCTCTACCCATCCATCACTCTCCCTCTCTCCCTCTCCATATAGTCATCTCTATCTATCTCTATCTCCTCTCTCTTAATCTCTCTCTCTCTCCTCTCCATATTCATCTCCTTCTTCATCTCCACATCCATCTCCATATCTATCTTCCTCTCTATCTCTTTCCCCCATCTCTATATCCTTACCCCCCTCTTCTTTTTATCTTTCCCCTCTATATCTCCCTCTCTCTATCCCTATCTCTCACTCTCTCTCCATCTCTCCCTATTGCAAACATAACATGAGCTTTTTCATAATGGAGCCTCATTATCTTCCTAATTCATAGGTCCTACCAATTGACCTCATGTACTACACAAATATATGCAAAAAATAAACCAACTTTTTCCCTAATTGACACTCCACACCTCTTCGGCGTACCCATTGCACACCAAGCTGTGCTTGCTTATTAATTCTCTTTATATGAATGGTCACATTACGTCTCTTTTTTCTTTACATGTGCCATTTTATTTTCTTTTGTAAGGTAGTTTTTAATTCTCTTTTATGGATGAACACATTATGTGAAGCATGATGCTCATAGAGAAGGGGGTAGGGGAAGAATGTCATTCGTGTTATATTGTAATATTTGACATTTCTTTTTGAAATTTAAGAGTTTGAAGAAGTTTTTGATGTCATTTCTTGTTGAAGCTAAGAATTTGATGATGCTCTCTTTCATATTTGTAAGTCACAAATTTTATAGAGCTCTTGTTCATTTGGTTTATAAGAAGGTCAACATCAAGGTAACATAATACCAAAAAATCAATTTTATGTGCTGGATAAGGCTTAGTTTTTCAAACCTCCATGGTTGTGTGCTAGGGGAGTTTATTTTATTCCAATTGTGGCCTCATTTGAAAACTCTAATATTGTGGTTCATGCAAAAGTAGATGGCTCTAATTGTAAGACCACCTAGTCAACACCCCATAATGCATGTAGATATTTTCTAGTATGTGATAACAATGACATGTTAACTGTAGATGTGAAAACCATAAGTTTTATGTGTGTGTGGAACTAATGTTATTTTACTTACAATGTCAACTAATTTGGGGGTACCTCTATTAGCCATAAGATATTTATTTGATTGATGATTCAATAAGAATTAGCTTTAGTCTTAGGGGTGATCTTGCACTACAATGCTAGGATTAAAATATTAAGTAATAAAGTTAGTTTAAAATTATTACTCAAGAATCCATATCTTTTAAAATTTCAATGTCATGATATCAAGAGAATGAGGAGATATGTTAAGATTGGTTAGTTTCAGGTAACAATTAAATTATTATGCACTATTATATAAGATAATTGTTTTACCGTGTGACTTAAGGGAAAAGTCAATAATTTAATAAAGTTGGAAAGCAAACTTTAGGAAAATCTGCAATTATATATCTAGCGTACATTTCCTTTCCTAAAATACTTCCCAAGCTCTATGAAATGAACCTACACCTTTCATTTTTGAAAGCGAATTTGCATTTTATATGTTTGCATATAGAAGTGTTTGTGTATGCACAAATAAAAATATGTGTATATCGATAGTATTAAATATCATTATATCTTAATATTAATATTATTATAGTAAAGAAATAAAATTGATATTATAATAAATAATATTATAATTATATACATATTGTTATTTTATTTATTTATTTAAAGAATATCAGAAAGGATAAAATAAAATAAATATTAATACTATCATTATTCTTTTAGTAAAATTGACATAAGAAGATGCTAAGGGTTTAAAAACAGCTACACAAACCATCAAAAGAACAAAATGGCACCCTCGAAAGAAAACTCAGTTTGCAAGTCTGCAAGTTAATGCATAGTATTTTTCATATGCGTTGGAAGTCTATATATGGATGGCGTGAGCTTTAATTGTTGGACAGGTATATGGGTGGTGTGAGCTCTAATTGTTGGGCTCTCATCATCTTCGATGCGAGACAGACAAATGGACAGTTCCCAAGGAGGAATGGGATGAAAGAATTTGCATTTTCTACAACAAAGGGGTGGTTGAAACTAAACGATGAGTTTCTTGGTCAAGATACACAATAGAAAATGCGGCATTGAAAAGAAACCTGAAAATGTGTTAATGTTATGCTCCTTGGTCCCTTAGACCGCTTGATCTAATAGATGCTTGGTTTTTCTTCTACTACCTACTGTATTGACTACCTACACCTACAACTGGTACCAAAAATGTGCTTATATCCAAATAATTAATGTCATTGCTTTAGGTGTCGCGAGAGTTTTGAAGGTGGTGGTAGGTATTTATTTTTCCATGTGTTCTGCAGAATTTGTTCACACAGGGAAAGGGATGCCATTCCTCTGGTCCTCTCCTATTTAATGCTTGCGTGAACTTCTTTTATCAATCGATCGGGATCATATTCATCATCATAACGTTCAGCTCCACTTTTCAATGCAAACAAAGTCAAAACCTTGCCCACATGTAAAGAGAATAAGAAGAAAAGAAAATATTGGTTTGTGGGAAACCCATCTCCTTTCTCAAATGCACTGAAAGAACTGTAACAAAGTATAAAACCAGAAAGTAAGCTTGATCGGTAGGTTATGAGTTTTTCAATGGAGACTTTGAGCGCTCTCAGTTATGATCTGTAGGCTGAGTTTTTCAGAGTAGACTGATTTTTTTTTTTGGTGGGGAGAAGGGTGGGGCCAGTTCTGCTATGATCTGTGGACAGGAGAGACCGGACCTGTTCTTTGTGCGGGGGTGGAAAGGTATGGTGGGTCCATATAAGATTTATTGTTTGAAAATGGGGTTTGATAGGTGGGGAAAGCATTTCTTCTAGTCAAAGTTTTAAAATTTAAGGGGAAAAAGTGAGTACCCCACGGGAAAGGTATAAAGTAATGGCTCTTTATTAAACCACTCTTTACAACAAGAACGTAGCCATCCCTCATTTTTTTCATGTGCCATTTTATAAATTTTTAATTCTCTTTGTATGAACATTACGTCTCTTTTTTCTTTACATGTGCCATTTTATTTCCTTTTATAAGGTAGTTTTTAATTATCTTTTATGAACGGTCACATTATGTGAAGTATGATGTTTATAGAGAAGGGGTAGGGGAAGAATGCCATTTCTGTTATGTTGTAATATTTGACATTTTTTCTGTAAAGTTAAGAGTTTGAAGTAGTTTTTGATATGTCATATCTTGCTGAAGCTAAGAATTTGATGAGGCTCTCTTTCATATTTGTAAGTCACAAATTTTATGGAGTTCTTGTTCATTTGGTTTATAATAAGGTCAATTTTCAGATAACATAATACCAAAAAATCAGTTTTATGTGTTGGTTAGGGCTTAGTTTTTCAAACCTACATGGTTTGTGCTAGTGGAGTTTATTTTATTCCAACTGTGGCCCCAATTGAAAGCTCTAATATTGTGGTTTATGTAAAGTAGATGGTTCTAATTCTAAGGTCACCTAGTCAACTCTCATAATGAATGTAAGTATCACTGTTATTAATAAATGTCTAGTGTGTGGAACTAATGCTATTTTACTTACAATGTCAACTAATTTGGGGGTACCTCTATTAATGATATGATATTTATTTGATTGATGATTCTATAAGCATTAACTTTAGTCTTAGGAGTGATCTTGCATTACAATGCTAGGATTAA
>VDFB02373365.1:171942705-171978973 GCA_007258455.2 Sequoia sempervirens | reverse complement strand
TTTATGTCGGCCACAATTTGATTCTTTTTAATTTTTCATGTTTGTCGAACATTCGACGAAAATAATAGCCGACATTTCGACGAACGCCAGGTTCGTCAAAATTTCGACGAACGTCGGGGATAAAATTTCAAAAAAATTGGAAATTACACATCAAATTTTACAAGCACCTGACGAACATTGTATTTTACATATTTCGTCGATCTGTTTCGTCGTATTTTGCAGTCAAATCTATTAGTGAGTTGATGACAATTATTTCATTGAAAATAGTATGCAACATTTCCTTGAACTCACTCATCTCTTCCTTTGAAGGGTCGGATATAGAAGAAATTTTTTGTGGTGCATTCAAATATGTGTACATAGATTGAGGAGGAATTGGCGTGCTGGAGGGAGGCATCTCTTGAGAAGGAACCAATATTTCTAGAAATATAGGAATGATAGGCCAGGGTGGCAACTTCTCGGCGTCTATCAAACTATTCTCTGCTTTGACAACGACACTGTTGGCACCTGGTAGTGTGGTCCTGCCCAAAGACTGGATCATCATGGAGATGTCGAGGTTGATAGATTTCAAGTAGAACATGAATGCCAACTCAGGTGGTGGGCATATATCAACTTGGATTCTCTACTAGCTTGTATGGAACTAGGCATTGAAGTCAGTCATGGCTTCATGCGGGGCCCGCTTTATGAATCCAGTGCCTTTCCTTTGAAAGAGAAAAATGAGCAACCTTAGTGCTATATTTTGGTCTGTAACACCGTATACCAGACATACGTCTACAACATATTGCAAATGTTCATATGGTGTTCTTGAGCCAACTCCAGTGAATTTAGGTATAGATTTTAGGGTGGAGACATGGATAGTGGCCCAAACGAGAGGTGCTATTGGTGCAACAAGAGGAATTATGGTGTCCCATGCCACGTAATTTCTATTAGCAACAAGCAACATGGCTAGCAGAAAGGGCAGATGAAGTGGAATGTTCACTAATTGGGTTGCGGGTTGTATTGTCCCTAATGGCGACACTAATAAACCAGGGTTATTTGTTGTTTTGGATCTAGTTACAGGCCGATGGCTCATACACCTTCCTTAAAATTTGGTTCATTTAAGCTCAGTCCCACTGGGCGTGCTAGGAAAAAGAAAAATTGTTGATGCCAAAAATTGGCAAGGTAACAACCCTTTGTGGGAAACTCAGTTTATGGAGGACCTATTGCGCTAAACTGAGTGACCTTCGGGTTTTTAAAGAAGCCAACTTCTTCTGTAATTGGGGTTTGGAAAGGGAAAAAGAAGTAAATATAAAAAGTAAAGGATCTAACTAAGGTGATGCGCCAAAATTTAGATAAAAGGAATGATAAATCTATCTTTTGGATACAATCTAAGGGCCCGTTCAACAATTTTCTATGTCCTAGAATAACAAAAAATAAAGATTGAAGCATGAACAGTGAATTCAATGACATAAAATAATTTTCACACCCATTTACTGAAAAGAGGAGTCAAAAGACATGATCTAAACCAACAAACTTGCATTAAAATTATAGAAGTTCTGCAAATGAACCATTCAAATAATATTGACACAGTATAAAGTTAATCAAATAGCTTAAGAAAAATAGAAAGGCCAAACAATGGAGTTTGTGTGTCTTTCTGCCATAATCTAATAACAATAAAAAGGTGTTGTGTCTTTCTAAAATTTTGTATTTTCTACAATTCTTGAACTTGTGGAACTCTTCTTTGGAAGCAAAGAGCAGTATATATAGTGAGCATTCCCACTGCCTGGTGAGTGGTAATTGAAAAGATTTGGTATCCTAAGCAATGATTCCCCTCGGCCGTTGTAATAGAAAAATATTTGGGCCATAGCATGTGTTCGCTCCCCCTCTAGGTGCATCCCCTGTGAATGATGGTAGTGGTCCTGACATAGTCCCATGCAAACAAGTGTCGCCACCTAGTATAGGAAGTTAGAACATGCGACAACATATTGTAACCCATAGTTCACTCCATCCTTTGCTTTGAAGAAGTACTCATTGAAGAGATGTGTGGCGGCATTTCACAGCCCATGGTTCATTGCTCCTCCTTGTCATTGAAGGCTTGCGCTAGGAAGACACGTGGAAGCATGCTTTTTCATTAGCACCGACTGTGGGGTCTGCCAAAGCATATGCAGATGAAGGCTACATGGCACATGGTTGAGGCCCAATTCAAAAGTGAGGGGAAGCATTCTTTAAGCATGCACGGTGATGACACGTGGAAACACAGTGAGGGTCGTTTGAAAAGTGAAGGGAAGAATCCCTTCAAAAAGCGTTGAGCAAACATGTGGTAGAGGTCAATGGTCATTTATCAAAAGGGGCTGATGATGTTTATTTGAGGCATGGGCCAATACTTAGCAAAAACAAAAACCTGAAGGGAGCTTGATGAATTTTATATTCACAGTTATTCCAATAGAGTTTTGATTATATGGGAAAAGCAGGTTTTGAAGGGACCCGAAACCCTTTACAACTTTAGGCACAAAATTTTGCTCAAAAGATATAACACTAGACAGCCAACAACATCCCAAAAATCTAAAAACAACAAAAGATCAACAAAGAATACCAACAGCTAAACAACAACAAGCTCCAAAAGAGCTAAACCACACGTGCAGTCTTCCGACCACCATGAACAAACTTAACAAGAGATTGAGAGGACTGATTATGCTTAGGAAGACCTCTCTTTCTTCTTTGTACAACCATCCAAGAAAGATCATCCTCTGAAGGATTAGAGCAAGGGGAGGATGGGGGACAAGCCACCAAAGTACTCAGAATGTCATTCCCACAACCAATACCAGTAATAGGAGTTGCAAATAAACTTGCAGTCACAACACCATCAACATAATCATTAGCAACAACAAGAGCAACCTCACTAGTCGCAACAACAAAATTAAGCAAACCAACTGCCTTAGTAGCATCTACAGACAAACTAGTAGTTGTAGATGGACCAACAAAACCAAAAGCCACAACAATAATGAAAGGCAACTGCGAACCATCAACAGAGGAAGCCATGACTTTAGGGGCCAAGATATCATCCCCAAAATCATCATCCAAAGATTCTCCCACAGTAAGATGCTCATGAAGATAATCTTTCCACCAAGTAGCATAACTTCGACGAGATTTCTGACAGTCAGTAGCCAAATGACTTGTAGAAAAGCATCTCCTATAGTAGAAAGGAAGTCCTTCATAATCAAGAATTTGAGACCATGGTCTAGCCCCCACCATCAAAATGACCTCCCTAGGTAAATCTTTTGAGGTATCAATTTCCACAAGAATGCGGCCGAAAGTAGGATGATCATAGATAAAGAGAAGAAAAATCAACCATAATAAACCTACCAATAGCATTTCCAATGGACTCAAAGCAAGAAGGAGTCCAAAATTGAAGGGGCAAGTTAGGAAGTTTGACTCAGGTAGGAACAACACTAATAGATTCAGAAAGAGAGTTGAAAGAAGGGAACCAAGGCCGAAGAGAAAGCGAGTGCTTTCCCTACAACTAAACACCCCCTTCCAACACCCGATCTCTATCCTCCTCAGATTGAAAGGCTGCCACAAAAAAACCCCTAGCTGAAGGATAGAGTTCAATCCTATCCTCAACAGTAGGCCTCCAAGACTCCAAAACCCATTTGTGCAAATTTGGGAGGGAAGGCCATAAACCATTAAATCTACAAATAAGAGTAGAACGAGAAAAATAATCTTCTTTATCCAACACCTCCTACCCACAAAACATAGTAGGGGCAGAAGAAGAACACCGTAAGGGTTTACCCTTAAAGAGGGAAGAGAAGAAGAGGGGGTTTTACCTCTAGATCCAACCACCTTAGCAAAGGACTAAGAAGCAGTCCACATGAAAGGGGGACCTCCACGTGTAGCAACCCAGACCCTAAAGGAGGAAAATTAGAACCAACAAAACCAACAAGAAAAGGTCGAGAGCCACCAGGAGAAGACAACGATGCCCCAACAACAAGTAATGAACCATCAACAAGCACCCACGAGCTAGCGGCATCAAGCCTAGCAGCAACCAAAATCGACCCAGAAGAAGCTGACGCCACACCAGCAACCAATGGTGCACCCGAAGCGAGCAGCGAACTAGTAGCAACAAACCCAACAGCGACCAATACCGACCCAGAAGAAGCCGACGACACACCAACAGCCAATTGCACACTAGCAGACAATGACACACTCTCTGCCAATGGTGCACCAAAATCCCGCGACAAACCAATCGAAGAATGCAAGGGAGAACCAGTAGAGATAGTCGTTTCAACATAGAGTGGGAGAGCCATTTCAAAAAAATAGATTTTTTATTCCAATAGAGTTACCACCCACTCACAAATGGAATACTTTTTTATATATATAAAACATTAGCACAAATTATTTGAAGGATTTCCTCTTTGCACAACAATAAATAATATTAAAATGGTTTAAAATAAATCTATCATTATATTAACATAACAACTCCTTTATACTTTATAGCTATGTGACACCAATGAAGGGTTCTATATAATCACATAAGATTCATACAAATCCTAGAAATATTCTAGAGATATTTACAAAAGGGAAATCACAAGGGTCATTCATATACATATTAGAGACAATTTGCATTGAAGATTATTTCCTTGATTTATTTACAAATATTTTATCAAATTATTCCCATAATATTTTAAAACTATGTCACTCAATGATTTCAAATTATATGATAAACTTTGCATAAATGGATAGCTAACAATGGGCATATATTAAAATAAAAGCCCATGAATATTTAAAACGAATATCCTGCTAGAATTATCTAATTCCAACAACACCAAATTTGTGGGTGTAGTTTACCAAGCAATAAGTGCACACCAAAATGACACAACTACAAATACATCAATA
The DNA here is from genome assembly GCA_007258455.2 of Sequoia sempervirens. Classification (NCBI taxonomy): domain Eukaryota; kingdom Viridiplantae; phylum Streptophyta; class Pinopsida; order Cupressales; family Cupressaceae; genus Sequoia; species Sequoia sempervirens. The sequence continues at coordinate 171,974,104 of VDFB02373365.1, read as the reverse complement.
ACATAATTAGACTCAATAAAGATTCACAATAAACTCTCTAAATTAGTCACCATAGGAAATCCTTGATTTAAATGATTAATTAAAATTGTTAAAATCAAGTCCCTAGTAATGGAATCATTTATATTTTTTTTCCTCCTACTTTGTACCTTTACTCTTATAGGAAACTTCTTGCAAATACAATAAAAAATGTGCCAACACATGAGAGGGGGGTTATGTATCCTTCTTCTTTGAGCTTTACCAAGATTAGAGGGTATTCCCTATTGGATCCCTCAAATGATAATCACTTGTATATTTTCTTTAGATGAATAAAATATTTATGATTGTCTAATTTGATCAATTATTTTGAAACTGTTTGTCAGTTGAACTAAGCACTTTTGGCATAATTATAGACCTAATTTTACTCATCACTAATCTTAATTATGTTGACAAATACCAAGTCAAATAGAGGGATTTTCAACTATATAGATATAAATCCATGCATATTTATAAACAGAAGATGAAGGATATACATAACAAACTATGACGATCTTCTATGACATTGCATTCATTGTGGATGATTAAACTTAAATACCTTACTCTAATTACAATGTTAAGTTTAGAATGTGTGTTAGGTGATTGGTAAATGCTTATATTGATGTCTATATTATGCATAAAGTCAAATTTTTAACATAAAAATAATAATGTAATTTCACATTACCAATTATATTTTAGTAGCCTAATATTCATGGCATTGTCTTGCAAGTCTTAGGTTTATTAGATTGCACCTAACAAGAATAATTCAAACTCTACTTAGTTATATTTTTCAATAGAAGTCACTCCATATATTACGCATGAAAAATTCCAAAGATTAAGGTGAATATGTTTAACATACAATTTTTTAGTATTATTTGAATACCAACTAATATATTATCCTAACAAAGGCATATAAAATGTATACTTGTAAATACATATTTCTTGAAGTAAGAAATGAAACACATGAGATCATTTGAGTTAATCCAATAAGGAATGTCTTATACTAATTTCTCAAAAGGAAAATATGAAAATATAATAAAATATATATTTAACATGTGCTCATAATACTTTTCTATTTCCTCAAAAAGGTTTCTTACACCTCAAAGATTTTCTAATCCCTTGTACAAAGAATGCACATTTTAATTATAGTAAAGTTACAATGCTCATCTCGCTTGGATGATTGACATTTGTCTCTTCCCATTACAATCTAAAAATTGTTAAGTAGCTACCACTTTTAAAAGTGATTCTTGGGCCTTGGATTTACATAAATTATGGATTAGTTAAATCAAGGAGCATAGTATCGGACAGAGATACAAAGTTTTTAGGGAATTTTTGGAGAACCCTTTGGAAAAAGTTGGGAACACGTCTTAGTTTCAGCTCAGCCTAGGTATCACCCCCAAACGGATGGCCAAACTGAGGTAGTAAATAGAAGAGTCTCGGTGATGTGTTGAGGTGCCTTGTTGGGAAAACACCTAGTAATTGGGATATGGCTCTAGCCCAAGCTGAGTTTGCTTTTAATGATTCTCCAAACAGAAGTACAGGTTTCAGTCCTTTTTATATTTTTTATGGCATGCATCCTAGGGGTGTCTTGGAACTTAGAAGTCTTGGTAACAGGGAGAAAAGAAGTGCAGATGGTGAAGATTTTGCCAAAGTCATTCATGACCTTCATAAGGAGGTTAAGTTGAATATTGAAGGAAACAATCAACAATACAAACAGTATGTTGATAAGAAGCGAGGAGAGGTTCATTTTCAGGTGGGTGATCTTGTATTAGCTCATCTTAGGAGAAAAAGAAGAAAATCGATCCTAACAAGATTCTACGAAAGTTTTCAGTGAATGCCTACTAGATTAACCTTCCTCTAGGCTTGGGGATTTCACCTATCTTCAATGTAGCAGATTTGTTTCCATGCAAAGGTGCTATAGATGAAGAAAGAACGGAGTTAGAGTTGAAATCTATTGAAGACCAACATGTGACCAAATCAATTCCATTGGAAATTGAATGCATTCTAGATAAACATCTGTTGAGACAGATCCACGGCAAATAGTATTTCAAGTACTTGGTGAAGTGGCGCAATCATCCTTTGAAGGATGCTTCCTGATTGTCCGCACTTGAAATCTCCAAATATGAACATTCCATAGATGACCTCATGAACAAGAGTTCATGATTTTTTTTTACCGGGGAGCCTGATGGAGGGGCATCGTTCCAGTTTTGGTTTTGCATTTTCAGTTTTTGTTTCCCGGTTCCTTATTCCTTCTATCCCTGTGACATGTGGCGAGTTCTGTGACAGTTGGAGTGAGAATTCTGCCAAAAAGAAGAGGGAGACCGACGGTTCTTTTATTTGGAAGAAACCGGTTCAGCAGTGGAGAGGGCGAACTGTTCTTGGCAACAAAGAAAAAGACACGATGGGGAGAGTGTGAGGGGAGAGGAAATGACAGGAGAAAGACCCCGATCTGTTGCGTGGTAGAAGATAACGAGAACAGAGCATAAGGGAAAAGAACAGGGCGAAGGATTGATCGATTGGGGTTGACTGTCATTGTAATCAGTCGATTGGCTGAGGATTGATCATCTTTGTACTCAGTTTTTTCGCATAGATTTAAATACATTAAAACTCTATTTCCTTTCAATGGTGCTTGTAAGCTTTGAATCCTATTACTTGAATGAGGAATGAATTTACAAGTTTCCTGTCGCCCTTGTCTATGGATCGATCAAATTGTTCGAACCATCATAAAACTCTGTTTCCTTTCAATGGTGCTTGTAAGCTTTGAATCCTATTACTTGAATGAGGAATGAGTTTGCAAGGTTCCTGTCGCCCTTGTCTATGGATCGATCAAATTGTTTGAACCATCATAATGGAGGAAACTTCATTGGTTTTTGATAACTGTTGCAAATTCCTGTATCTTAATATTGCAGTATTGCAGATTGTCTGAAATTAAACAAGGTTGCTATTATTTCCTTTGAATTTACTTATTACATGTTAGATTAAAAAATCAACCAAAATCTAATCACATTTAAGCTACACCCCTCTAGAAAAAATCATCTAAACAACAAAAAAATACTTAAATAGTTCCTAAAACAACTTCACCAAATACTTTCAAAAGTTATTACTATTTGGTAAACATTATTTATAAAATTTCTATAAAACCATATATTAGGAAAAAATAGACTATAAAAAGGTTATATGTTTTGTATGATGTATGTGTACACCATTATTTAATACTGAATGTCTCAAGCTATTATTTGAGAAAAACTTAACATATATAAAGAAAAATATTCAAACATAGCGCTCCATATAAGAATCCATGGTTGTGTATTTGACTTCTGGATAAAGTTCACTAGCTTCAGTAGCATTGGGTCCAATTTCAAAATTGTAAAGATCCCCTCTAATAAAAATTTGATAGAGATGACCTCGTTTAATCTGCTCCAAATAAGATTCACCTAAAATTAAACAAAAACATGAGTTAATAAAAATTTAACTATGAACATAAAAATTGCACAACAATATAAAAAATCTATGACCTCATAAAACTTCTCATTTCCTAGGAAACAAAATCAATATCAAAGAGGTTAAAGGGAACTTTTTTGAAATTTTGGTCAATGTTAATTATGATTTTTTTTTCAAATTTTTACATGAGTAAGAAACAAAAAAATATTTTCTTGGCTTCCATGATGAACGTGGGAAACACAATGAATCTTCTTTTAGATATATTTTGTTTGAATCCAAAGTGAATACTTCTCTGAAGGAAGTAGAGGTTCTCATGGTAATAACTACTAAGAAAATATAAATTTTAAGATTTTGGAAAATGCATACATGCGTGAAGGATATCAAGGAGAATACAATAATTTATATCTCTTCTCTCTATAATAAAATATTGGCTTTGTTCCTTTGAGTGCAACTATTATAGAGGAATTAAATCTATGGGCTTGGAAGAACTAGAAGATGCATCCATGAAAATGATATGTGCACCTATGTAAAAGGATATTTCGTAGAGATCTTTGCTAGTAAATATTCATTTAAAAATAATTTTTGGATGATGGTCATACTCTTTATAAATGCTAACCTTTTTTATGAAATATTGGTTCCTAAGTTTTAATCCTCTAAATAATTTGTCATCAGTAGCCTTGTATACATATCAAAATATATTCTTTGTCTTAAAAAAATATAGTTGTACTATACTTTTGGATCCATTGGAAATTCAATTAGTGATGCTATTGAAGCATCAAAACTACATTTTGATAAAATATTCACAAATTATTTATGGATCTATGCTAAACAAGACATCAAAAAATCCATAGAATTGTCACTTTAAGAGATAAAAATTAAGATAAATAAACTAATTAGATTATGATTACATACATTTTTATATAAACAACATGCTTTGGTACCATATTTGAAAAGTTTTGAAACCTTTTAGAAATGGAACATGGACTATCATGCCATATGAGAAGCACAAGAATTCATAATCTACCCTATAAAAGTAATCACTATAAATACAAACCAATAATTATAAATTTATTTAGAAAATGAGAAAGCACATAATATCGTTACATTAGTAATTTTTTCTTATGTAAATTATCTCATAAAATTTTTCTTTACACTTTCATGTGTACTCATATTCTCATATATGTACATTTATAAATGGAAGAATCCCTAATTTATAAAATGTGCATATGCTTTTAAAAAATATTAAAATAATTTTGTAAATAATATGCATTATAAAAATTAAAAATAGATTATATATATGCAAATGGATTAATTTTTCATAATTTTAGTTAAGAGAAGTATTTTTAATTCATTGTAAATATTTAAAACATGTAACTAGATGTCTCTTAATAAAATTCTTAGACTTCATCTCTTTTCTCTCTTTTTATTTGTTTAAAATAGAAAATATACCTTATTCAAATACTAAAGGTTTACCTTCCATAATTAGAAGTTGGTCCTCAGAAATGTAGATTTTATCTAGCTTCAGTCCTGACAATCTCTCCCATATTTCTACAACTTCATTTTGTGAAAGTATATTCTTTGGTGGTCTAATAAACATAGACTTGTTGAGGGTACGAGGGTCATCAATCGATTTGACTATGTATGTTGCACCATCATCTTCATCCACATAAATACCTGCAAATATAGTATGTATAAAAAATAAATATGAGTCTTCCTCGCTATCTTTGTTTGAATAAATCATTCATTCCAAGAGGTATTACCTTTAACATTTCCATCTCCATAGATGAGGACTTTATCTCGAGCAGGCATCATGGGGGCATTCTTTAGCAATTGTCCTAAACCTCCAGCAAAGAACCCAGCAAACATATTTGCAGACACATATGTGTACGGAATGGTTGTTGCTTCAATGGCACGTCGAACCTTTCTCTTATCAATGAATATACTATTTCCAGGATGCAATGCATGCTCCATAACATCTGGATCCATCCCAAACTCTGAAGGAAGAAATCTCTATTTTTTCCAAGAAATCATAATATCACGCGATTCATTAGGAGTTATACTTTAACAAATGTATATGAACATTAGCTAACTCAATAATCTTACCTAGCTAGTTGTCTTTGGTAACAAAATTATCATGATTTTTAAAAAAAATTAGTTAACTTGGTCTCAATTGAGAGGCTAGATATGCTTGATAACAACCATCTGAGTAGTGAAAAAACATAAAGAATGGGGATCTTAAGTAGCTTGCAACTACTAAATTTGTCCCTAAATAAATTATAAGGAAATATATGCACATCTCTTGGAAAATTTCAATGTTGGAGTAGTTGGACTTGCTAATTCCATAGGCTACCCTTGACAATATTGCAAAACAATGAGATAAATTTAGCACCTCCTACTAAATCAGTGGTGACAAGGTAAAAATTTGTAGATGAATGTTTCATTGATTGCATTGGCCTTAGGAATAGGGGCTAGATTTGACTTGTAGTATGCATATTATTGTTTGTTGAGACATATTTAGGGGTCTTATGTTTTCTTTTGAAATAATATATTCCTATAAACTCCATCAATCTACAAGATAAGATTCTAACAAAGAAAATTAACTACTTCCATGTTATTCTCCTTAAATAACTCCCTATATCTCATATATAATTTTCCTTTTACATCTTGATGGGGGGTTTTCTTTAATCCAAAATAATTTTGAACAAATATCTTTTTCACAAAGGAAAAAAATTATATATATAGCATTTTACATTTTTCTTTTAAATCACTTTTAGTTTAGATGAAACAATTATATATTTGGATAATTTCATGTCTTTATTTATGATGGGTTTATTATGTAGATTTAATTCCATTAAGTGTGTACAAGAATACTAGTTGTAATAGCTTCCACAATGAATTGCTAATATATGTGTATGTACTTATGTACATAAGTACATACATATATACATACATATAATTATTGGAATGTAATGATTGGGCTATAGAGGTTTAGATCTTAACAAATACAAAAAAATAGATTTATTTGGAAAAATAATGATTTTATTTATAAATATTATCTTAATACTAAATATTTTTCCAAATTATATGTTGAATGTAATGTTTTGATATTCTAATTCTAATTAAATTTATGATAAGATAACACAATTACTTATCATTGATATTCTTTAAATTATAAAATGATATTTAAAAATACCATGCATAATCCACCAAATATATAAATATACTCTATAAATAAATAGAAATTTTTTTAAATCATATCAACTAATTTATTATAAAATAAATTTGATATGCAAACTAAATATTTATATATATTCTTAAAATTTTCTAACTATAAAATCTTATACTTTTATTTGTTGCTTTTTATATTACACCCTTACAACCTAAGCAATATTAAGCAATTCTCTCCTCCTTTCATTATCTTATTCATAATGCCATGATCTTTTGTCTATCTACTTTTGCCTGGATATAGATAAAATCCTCTTACCTTAATATTACCAGCTTCTTTAATGGCCTCCACTAGTTTGAGCTGATCAAGTATATGATGGTCCACCACACCTCCTCCAATAGCACTGATGACAACATCAACTTGTTTCAGAGCATTCACAAGGCCTTGGTGATCATCCAATGAAGCCTGCACAATACCATGAAATTGAATTGCAAATCTTCCAAAGTTAAAGAGCGGGATCTGATACCATCTACACTAAACTTCCACATTTAAAGAGCAGGATCTGATACCATCTACACTAAACTTAAATTTGTTGTCTTTACCTCAACAAGTTTGGCCCCAAGCTGTTTGAAGGATAACAGCATCTGCACTTTGTCAATGTCAGACACCACTTCTGGTCTGAACAAAACATAAGTAGGATGGCCAAGTGCTAAACTGGCCTTGACAATTCTTTTACCTATATAACCAGTACCCCCCACTATTAGAACTCTGCTCTTCTTATCCATACTATATGAACTCTGCTCTTCTGTTCCTTATTCTTTTGTTGCAGAGACACCTGTAATGGAGTTTCTGGGCTTGACAGCCAAGCAAAACTTATCAGCTGTTTGCCTTAACACAGATCTTAATTATAATATTCATAAATTAAGATCCCAGTTTAGGTTGTGTCATGATGAATGCATAAATGATCCATTTATAGCCTGAGAACCTCTAAACAAATCATGTAGAAAATGATTTATTGATTTATATAATATTAATCTTGCTTCGACCTTACATGACAAAAGCTGTTCATCACACAAGTATATTCACGTGAAAAGAGTGGTTGGGCATTGCATTGTTTTTAAGAAAGGTATCGTCCACGTAAATGATGGACATGGCACCAAATTTAAAATATTATCTTAATGAGGACATTACACCCAATCTATTTCAATGCCTAACTTAAATGATACCAAATCTATCAACTGAATAAAATCTCTCAATGAAGCATACATTAATCTATATTTAATTCCATAGTTTGGAAAGAAAGAGAAAATTATAATAATATTTTTAAATTAATTGAGAATGAAAGGAATATTTGACTTTCACATTGATGTTAAAATATAGAAGGTAAATGATAGACATGACACCAAATTTATTATGGATATTGTATTCAATCTATCATAACATGTAATCTGAACGATACCAAATCTATCACTAGTGAAATTGATTCAATTGAATAAAATCCTTCAAGCAAATATACATCACTAGGTATAATTGTGTAGTTTGAAAGGAAATAGAAAATTATAATAACATTTTAAAATTAAATGAGAATGATAGAAGAATTTAGCTTTTATATTGATCTCAAAATATCTAGAAGGTGAAGATATGTAGAATTAATTCACTAATGTTCATAAAATATTATCATTAATATGCCCACTTTCTTATAGTCAAGACACACTTAGGATTTCTTGTGGATTAATTTCAAGTGGTTTGGATTGACCCTGAGCAATGTGGATCTATAGTCTACTATATAGGTCTAATCTACTACACATCAGACTGAACTATAACCTAATTTTTTGAAACATCTAATTAAATATAAGGATAGTAATATTTAAAAATGTCTTTTGGGAAGTTACCAAATTGCTAAGGTCAAGCTTTCCTATGTTAACCCTGTTAATGAACTAATTTTACAACCTTGAGTGAATATCCAAAGACAACATAAACAAGTATGCAAATGACCCATACGTAAATTCTAATTCCTTTTAATGATCCAAATTGAAATGTTCTTAGAATGATTATTCTTTCTAATTCTCTTTATTTTTAGATTGTTGTCTAATGTGAATTAATTACACTAATGAATGCATTTAAATATTGACATAATAATAAGTTACACAAATGTCTACTAAGTTGTCATCCAATGGCTAGTGAAAAGGGTAGGACATTGATAATTTAGATTTTAAAATTTTGAATTTGGGTTCAACCTTGAGCCCCTAGATATTGATACTTCTCATTGTCAAATTTACCCTAGGTAGGGAAGTGCAAATATTGGTACCCAAAACTAAATGGGGATTGACATCAAGATGTACAAATTTCACCATCACATTTTCCCTCACTTTGAGGTATGTTTTTGATAAAGGTAAAAACGAAGTTTTGAAGGGACCCGAAACCCTTTACAAAAAAGAACAAGGTTGCAGAAAAGATAGCCTACAGCCAACCAAAAACCAGCTCCTAAACAAGACCATTCAAGATTTACATTTAACACTATTCTTGTGGGAGCAAAGAGTCATGTCAAAAGAAGGCCCAGAGATTTGCTTTCTTACCATTTACAGTAATCTAGCCTTCTTCCACTTGTGCTGCCTTATCAAGCCAAGCCAACTCTCTATTATCCCGAAGATGAATGCCTATCGCCATAGTCTTAGAGATTTCATCAATGTTCCTTTGTGCAGGCAAAGACTTATTTGAAGAGCCACTAGACATGGAAGCCATGGCGCTAACACCAGGACTGACCGCTTGAGACCTAGTCACTTGCTCAATAGGGGAAGCCATAGCAGCCCTATCATTTGGGACATCCTGAGAGGATGTCCCAAGACCCTGCAATTCAGAAGCAACCACCTCAAAAAAACTCCTATGTTGATCAGATTTCTTCTCAACCGTATAATGTTGTTGTGAAGCACCATTCCACCACGTAGCCTTCTTAGCTTTTTTCTCAAATCCACATTGTGCAGCAGCATGTCCTGTTTTAAAACATCTTCTACACCAGAATGAGATCCCTTCATAATCACTTTGAGGTATGTTAATCTAGTGTTAACCATCTATTTCAAATTCTGTGGACATTCTTAACTAGCATGAAAATTAAATATCTAAAATAAAGGAGGTAGTACCCAGGTAAAGTAATGGACGAATCTTGATTTTCAATTTTCCTCTCCTTCACATGAGAGCTCAATAGGAACCCATAAAATAGAGAAAAATTGTGTAGTGAGTAACTTCTATCACATAAATAAAATAGGCACAAATAACAAGTTTTCTTTAACTATCTTGAAAAAATGAGAAAGTAGAAAGGGAGAAAGATTAGGAATTACACCTATAGAAAGTGATATAGCAATACTCTACCCAATGTGGTTGTGTGAATTTGATCCCCTTGGAAGTGGTTAATATGGACTACTCAATGGTAATGATGTGGTCTACTTCATGGCCTAATGTGCAATAGAACATTGCCTATGTGCAGGCATGAAAATACAATCTAGATCCATTTTGGTATGCCTTTGTCCTTGTATAGGCACATAGCATTATATAAAATATCAAAATAAGGGTGATAGTGATGGTATATGCTCCCTTCAATTGGTTTTATCCATCAAATGCAAGGAATTTGAGATAGAAAAATGATACATGAATTTAAGTAAAATGTAATCAAGTAACATGTAAGCATATGAGCACATATAGCATAATGTAGTAAATTTCATAAGTAACGATGCATGATAATAAAATGATTAGTCTCAAAAAAACACATGTAAGTATACATTAATCATGTATTAAATCTAGGATAATTGAAGTGATAAACATAGAAGTTGGTCAATAAATAACAAATAGTAAAATATCAAATGATAGGCATGTAAAGTATATAAAGTAGAGATAATCATCAAGGTATATAAGATAAGGATGTCCCCAAAATAAGAAAAATAATAAGAATGTATCTTGCATAATTGTATATAAAAATTTGAAAAAAGACATAATTAACATTGATCAAAATTTCAAAAAAGTTCCCTTTGACCTCTTTAATATTGATTTAGTTTCCTTGGCAAGGAGAAGTTTTATGAGGTCATAAATGGTTTGATATTGTGCAATTTTTATGTTCATAGTTGATTTTTTATTAACTCATTTTTTTGTTTAATTTTAGATGAATCTTATTTGGAGCAGATGAACAAGGTCATCTCAATCAGTTTTTTATTAGAGGAGAATTACAATTTTGAAATTGAACCCAATGCTACTAAAACTAGCAAAATTTATCCAAAATTCAAATACACAACCATGGATTCTTATATGAAGCACTATATTCGAACATTTTACTTGTTGTGTATGTTAATTTTTTCTCAAATAATAGCTTGAGATATTAAGTACTAAATAATGATGTATGTGCATACATCATAAATAACATATAACTTATAGACTATTTTTTTCCTAATATATGGTTTTATAGAAATTTAATAAGTATTGTTTACCAAAGAGTATTTTTGAAATAATACTAAAGCTTAAATAAAATAATTGATCAATGTGTTCTAGGATCTATTTAAGTATGTTTGGTTGTTTAAATGATTTTTTAGAGGGGTGTAGCTTTCACATAAATATGGTAAGTTTTTTGTTGATTTTTTTAATCTAATATATAATAAGTAATTCAAAGGAATTATGTAATATCCTTTCAATTTTATTTATATATAAAATAAATGCACAATATTCTAGTACAAATTTATTGTTTTAATTATTTTATTGATGGAAGAGGTTACTAGTGACCACTTGGTGACATTAGTTTTTAGTTTACCAACTCCATTGATGTCATATATTTGGGGATGTTTGCATACTTCAAATATTTATTTGTTTATTTTCTATATTTTAAGTGGTAAATATGTCAAAATATATATTTATATAATGATGGTAGTATATCTTATATCAATATTAATTATTTAATGATGCACTTGTTAAATGCACATAATACTTATTACTATGAATAAACTAGAGTACAAGATGTATTGTTTTTAATTTTGTGGTTTTACTAATAAATTATAAGTAAATTTAAATTTTATTCCAATTTTATATAGGATATTTTTCATTGTAAATTCTAACCATAAAAGGTAATTATAAAATATTATTTTTTTCCTATATCAAGACCCATATGTTTTAACCCTTTTCTATTCTAAGCATTGTTATAATAATAGTAAATAGCTACAATTTATCCCACATTGATTGTACCTCAAAAGTCACTCCTTGTGAGGACTTCATATACTAATGTTTTAATAAAGAGAAGATAATCTTGGAATCATATAATGTTATAACTATTTTTCCTTGCACTATTTTACTTTTACATACTATTATTTTTCTAAATTAGGTGAGATCCTAATAAGTGTGTCTAAGATTTGTTATTATTATCCTATTGTAAATATAACCATTTTGATCTATAAATTAGGTACACCTTCTAGTAACCCTAGGTTTCCACTATGGTTTATGGTTACATCTATCTCAAGATCACCCTTAGCCTTCTTTATAAAATTTGGCTAAATAATTCAAATAAATGCAATCTACATTGTATGAGAAATTTTACAAGATGAAAATGCTAGTCGATGTTGGTTGTAAGGTTGATGACCTTAATATAAATAATGAATCCATAAATAAAAATATAACAAGATATGGTACATGTTGCAAGTATGAGCAATTAGTGTTGTCATTGATGTCTAGTGTTGGGTGAGATTGTTGCAAGAGTATGAGCAATTGATGTTATCTGTGCTTTGATTAGTTGCATTATGTTGTCATTAGTAAGCTACTGGTGTCAACCTGTAGTGTTTCTTTGATAAGCTTTTGTATATGGTTGAGGAAGTAATGAAGATGATAAGGATGTGTCTTTGGTGCTTGATTTGCAAGTGCTTTTAGAAAATTTGATAAAAAGAGAAAACAATTTATGTTGCAGTGGTGTTTTGGGTTGTAGAGGTGTGTTCTTGTGTTGCTTCACATTTCTCCTAGGTTTAAGATTTGCCTGTGCATTTCAGATATGTTGCTCAGAGTTTAGAGGTGTTGTATCTAGAATTTTGTGTGCTGAATCATTGTACAAAAGAATTTGTGTTCACCAAAGTGTGAACTGTGTATTATAGAGGGGTCTGGGAGAAATGTATTTGCTCCATGTTTCTCTATAGTTATGTTTCAATTCTTGCAGATTTGAGGGTGTGTTGATTGTGTTGGTATCCTTTTTTAGTCAAGGTGGTTCGAGGTATGGTGCTTTGAAAGTCACTTTCTCAAGTAATAGTGTATGAAAAAATTGTCTGAGTGTATTGGGTGTGCACATTCTTTAGGTAGGAGTTGTTGTGAAGGAGTTTGTTGGATTCAAAGGCATTTGTGGAAAATTCCAGAGTGTGTTCAAGTGAAATTTATTTTCCACAAGTTATAGATGAATTAAAGGATGTGTGTACTTAAAATATTAATGTTGTTTACAAAGGTATCGACTGACCTTGGTGCTTACACTACTTGTGAAGGTGCTTATTTGTTTGCGGAAGAATGGCGTGGTATGTAGGATGGATTTAGGTCCTAGCTAAGGATTTTTGTGGTATTCCTTCATTCCTTTCCGTTGCGGGAATCTTTTGGTGCTGACCTAATTTAAATTTGCACGGTTGATGTGCATAGTCGACCTTGGAGAAGGGTTTCAAGGTTGAGGATGGTATAAATACGAGTTGATTTGTTGAGGGATGATAAGATAGATGTGAGAGATGCGAATGATGCGAATTGTAGTTATACAGTGTGAAATTGAGAAGTGTGGTGTGAACTTTCATGTGTTAGACTACTAGATGCAATGAGCAGAAGGTGTCTACAATTCTTCAATTAGGCTGTGAAGGTGTTGATGACATTGTGGTGGATTCTCTATTGCATTGAGATATATTTCTCTATGTAACATTTCTTCTCTATCTTATTTTCTATTCTGGCAGTGAGCCCTCTGACAGTGAGCCCTATTGTATTTGGTGTTGATATTACTTATATTGTGAGCTAATCCTCACTGTGGTGTTTCCCTTCTTGGGTTTTCCACATAAATCTAGTGTTCTCTTGTGTATGGTTTTAAGTTGTTTTAGTTACTATTATTTTCTTTTCATTCTAAATCATCATAATAGATTTAAGGGTTTAATGAATGTGGATTTAAATGTGTATGAGGGTTTTGAAGTTTTAAGGTACAACTGATTCACCTCCACTCTCAGTTGTCTTGTGTATTCAACAATAGGTATAAGAGAAAGCTTCCTTGGAGAAAAGGTTAACCACTTAAGGTAGATCTAGGATGACACACAAGAAGGAGATCCCTATGTTTGATGGAATGAACTATGCATTCTAGAAAACAAGGATGGAAGGCTTTTCTAAGTTATCTGGGATTTGATGTCTAGAAATCAGTTCAGAATGGATATACTATACCTACATATGGTCTAAGCACTTAAGCTAAAATTAAGGCCTATGAAACCAATAGTAAAGAAAGGTATGATATTTTAAGTATTCTTACATGAATTAGTGAAAGTTATGGATTTGAAAACTATTGAAGAAACTTGGACAAAGTTGGAAAGCATTTTTGCAGGAGATGATAAGGTTAAACAAGCCAAGATGCAAAATCTAAAGATCAAATTTGAGAACTTGTGAATTTATGTAGATGAAAGCATTGCAAGCTACATGTAGAGGGTAGATGAAGTGGTTAGCTCCATCAGAGGTCTTGGTGGAAAATTCAAAGAATAAAAAGTGGTAAAGAAAATTCTCATAACCCTTCCTAAAGCGTAGAGTCACAAAGTTTCTTCTATTGATGAATTTGTAAATCTAGATTAGTATACTAGAGATCAATTATATAGTTCTCTAACTGCATTTGAAATGAGATAATTTGGTACAAATAATGGTGCAAAAGTTGAGACTTCTTTTAAGGCTAGAAAATCAAAGAAGATTGAAGAATCAGATCGGGAGGATCTTGATGATGTTGAAGCTAACTTTGTGAGAATAATGAAAAAGGGTACTGGTAAGTACAAAGGTAAATTTCCTTTCAAAATTTTCAGTTACATGGAAAGATAGGTCACTATGCTTCAAGATGTCCAAATAGAGTAGTGAATGACAAAAACAAAGGGAACATAGGTAAAATGATTAAGAAAATCTATTATGTTAGAGAAGATGCAAGTATTTATGATGATGAATTTGATTATGCTAACTTTGAAAGATGTGTGAAATAATGCCCTTTGGAGACAAAGGAAAGGAATGAAGGTACTTGATATCTTCTTTTCATGCTAGACAAGATAAGAACTAAATGGACCATTGATAGTGGATGCTCTAACCAAATGACTAGAGACAAGAGTAAGTTTGTTAAACTTGAAAAGTGTGATGGAGGAATTGTTAGATTTGGTGATGATTCAGGTGCTAAGATATGTGGAATAGGTTCAATCAGTTTTGATGGCAAGCGTAATATTGATGATGTTTACTATGTTAAGGGTTTAAGGAATAACCTTTTGAGTGTTGGACAAATGTATAGCAAATGATACAATCTTATGTTTCAGGATAATGGATGTGAGATTAGAAAAGGGTCTGAAACTATGATTGCTTTTGGAAAAAGGATAGATGGAAATGTTTATCAACTTAAGGGTGTTGATGGCCATTGCTTTATGAATTAGATTAATGAAAGTTGGCTATAGTACAGGAGGATGTGTCACATTAATTTTGATAATCTAGTGAAAATCAATTCATTCCAAGCAGTGAGAGATCTACCAAAGATTACAAATCCTATCAATGCTATCTGCAAGGATTGTCAGATTGGCAAGCAAACAAGAAGTTTCAAAGGAAAAGAAAAATCTACTACTAGATTGTTAGAATTGGTGCATACAGACCTTTGCGGTCCTACAAGAGTAAGAAGTCTTCAAGGTGACAGGTATTTCATGATTTTGATTGATGATTATTCTAGAATGACATGGGTTACTTTTCTTAAAGAAAAATATGAAGCCCTAGACATGTTCAAAGCATTTAAAGTTATGGTTGAGAATGAAATGGAAATGAAAATCAAGTGTTTGAGGTCTAACAGAGGTGGAGAGTTCACCTCCAATAAATTTAACATGTTTTGTGAGAATCACGGCATAAAAAGGCACTTGTCTACCCCTAGAACTCCTCAGCAAAATGGAGTGGTTGAAAGGAAAAATAGGACTATTCAAGAAGCTGCAAGGACTATGATGATAGAAGCAAATCTGCTAAAAGTCTACTAGAGAGAAGCAATTCATATTGTTTATATACTTAACAGAGTTCAAGCAAAAGAAAACAACACAAAGAATCCCTATCAGTTGTGGTATGGAAGGATCCCTACCGTCAAATACTTCAGAGTGTTTAGAAGAAATTTTTTTATCAAAAGAGATGAAAAAAACTTGGGAAAATTTGATGCGAGGTCTAATGAAGGCATCTTCATTGGATACTCTACTAAAATCAAAGCATACTGGTGCTACAATAAAAGACTAAGAAAGATTGTTGAGAGTGTAAGTGTTAAGATTGATGAATATTTTCAAAAATCGATGGTGATAGATGGATATGAATCAAATGAGCCTATTTGTAGAGAAAAAAAAAGGATAATAAAAAGGAAGTGCAAATTAAAGAGGAAGAAGCTCCGAAAATTACCCCTAGAACCCTTGAGTATGTGCAGAGCAATCATTCTAAAGAACAAATCATTGGAGACAAAAGAAAAGGTGTATTGACAAGAAGGAAAGTTGCTAAAGAAGAGGTAAATTTGTGTTTACTTTATGAAGTTGAACCTAAAATAGTGATTGAGGCATGCAAAGATGAAAATTGGATAAAGTCTATGGAAGAAGAACTAATACATATTGAGAAGAATCAAACTTGGGGACTTGTCCTAAGGCCTACAAATAAAAATATAATTGGAAAAAAATGGGTGTTCAGAAACAAACTAAATGAGAATGGAGAAGTGGTAAGAAACAAGGAAAGACTTGTGTGTAAAGGTTACTCACAGGTTGAAGGAATAGATTTTGAGGAGACATTTTCTCTAGTGGCAACAATGGAAGCTATCAGGATGTTTTTCGCTTTTGCAGAACATAAGGACTTTAAATTTTATCAAATGGATGTGAGGTCTACTTTCTTGAATGGAGAGTTGGAAGAAGTGTACATGGAACAACTAGAAGGATTTTAGTTATCAGAAAAATTCGATATGGTCTACAGATTGAAGAAGGCATTATATGGAGTGAAGCAATATCCTAGAGCTTGGTATGCAAGGTTGGGGAAATATTTTATACAACAAGGATTCAATAAAGGTACCACAAATAGTAATCTTTACTTTAAAGTTGAAAAAAATCAAATCTTGATTGTGGTTGTGTATGTTGATGACATAATTTTTGGAGGTAATGAATCTATGTGTAAGAAGTTTGTAGAAGAGATGCAAAAAGAGTTTGAGATGTCTATGTTTGGGGAGATGAATTTCTTCCTTGGACTGCAAATCAATCAAACAAACAAAGGTATATTCATTTCACAATCAAAGTATGTCAAATAAATGTTGAAGAAGTTTGGAATGGAAGACTCTAAACCGGTATGTACTCCTATGGTTATTGGTTGCAAACTGAGCAAAAATGATGAATCTCGTAAGGATGATCAGAGAAACTATAGATCAATGATCGATGGACTACTATATCTAACTGCTACTAGACCAGATATCATGCACGCACTTTATCTTGTGGCTAGATTTCAAGAAGACCCTAGAAAATCACATATTGCAGCAGTGAAGAGGATATGTAGATATTTAAAGGGCACTCCAAATCATGGCTTATGGTATGCAAAGGATACTAATTTCACTTTGAGTGCTTACATAGATTCAAATTGGGTTGGTTGTCTTGATGACAGGAAAAGCATAAGTGGTGGTGAATTCTTTCTTGGGTGTAGATTGGCATCATGGCTAAGTAAGAAATAAGATTCAGTTTCTTTATCTACTGTAGAGGATGAGTACATTGCAACAACATCTTATTGCACATAGGTTTTATGGATGAGGCAAACATTGAAGGATATCAGAGTGGTGTATGATGAGCCTATTTCTATCTTCTGTGATAATACAAGTTTAATCAATATTTTAAAGAATCTAGTAATGAATTCAAGGCAACAAATATTTCAATTAGATATCACTTTTTGAGAGAGAATGTTGTGGAGAATGAAGTAAAGCTTGAATATGTTCCTACAAAAGATCAGATTGCTGATATATTAACTAAGGCTCTTCTTAAGGATACTTTTGAGTATCTCTGGGAGAAGTTGGGGGTCATTGCCCCTCCTTCTTTGAATTAGATGCATAAGAAGATGCATCAATCCAGTGGATCTCAAGATTCATTCTTTGTTTTGGACTGATGTTGGTGGCTACCTCTCAAGGGGAGTAGGTAGCAACATTGTTGGTTGTTGCAATCAAAAGAGTGTGTGTTGTCATTGTGCAATGGTTGTTGATTTGGTGTAGTTTGGTGTGTGCTCATAATTAAGGGGGGGGTATATAGAGCAATAGTAAGCAGGTTGATTGATGTCAAAGGTAGAATAAATGATACAATTATGTTGTCCTTTTCCATTGATGTCAAAGGGGGAGAGAAAGTCATGTAAAAAAGAACAAGTTACCATGGAGAGAAAGTTATGAATATGTTATCAAAGGGAGAGAAAAGAAAAAAGGAAATAGGTATGGATCAAAGTTGTTGTGTCTTTGATGGTTTTTCACGTCATGTATTTCCATCAATGAAAAAAGGGGAGATTGTTGCAAGTATGAGAAATTAGTGTTTCCATTGATGTCAACAAGCCTATGTTGCCATTGATGTCTATTGTTGGGTGAGATTGTTGCAAGAGTATGAGTAGTTGATGTTATCCATGCTTTGATTAGTTGCATTATGTTGTCACTAGTAAGCTATTGGTGTCAACCTCTAGTGTTTCTTTGATAAGCTTCTATATATGGTTGAGGAAGTACTGAATATGATGAGGATGTGTCTTTGGTGCTTGGTTTCCAAGTGATTTTGAGAAAAAATGATAAAAAGAGGAAACAATGTGTTGTAGTGGTGTTTTGGGTTGTATAGGTGTGTTCTTGTGTTGCTCTTCATTTCTTCTAGGTTGAAGATCTGCTTGTGCATTTCAGATATGTTGATTAGAGTTATTCAGAGGTGTTGTATCCAAAATTTGGTGTGTTGGAATGCTATACAGAAGAAGTTGCGTTCACTATCAACTCCAACATGGTATCAGAGCTTCAGATTTATAGCTTCCTATCCAAATTTTGATGGATCCAGCCTTGAGGGAAAAATCAGCTCATCCTAAGGAAAAACGGGCATCACTATTGCGTCTAGAATGACTAAAAACCCTAATATTACCTATCGTTTCATCAATTTTTGTGAAGATGCAGAAAAAGGCATTTATTTTTTAGCAGTCGAGCCCTCCATATGGCTATGCTGTCTTGAAATTTATGCTAGTTTCTAAAAATCCAAAGGCAAGCATACAAAGGTTTTTTTATTTTTTGTCTGGTTTTTAAAATTTTCTAGAAAATTTTCATTATAAAAAAACATCAATAAAAAAAAAGGTTCAAAAAGAGATTTTGAAATAAAAAAAAATATTAAAGTTTGGTAGGGGTCATAACCCTATGAAGACTCGTTGCGTACTACAGTGGTCACATCATTGACTGGCAAATTTTTTTTCTTCACTGATGGATTTTCTTTATCAATTACTAGCCCAATCAATAATCGACGGTTTCCAAGAAAACAACGGTAGCTTCAAACTTAATGCCAACCAAAAAACAAATATCTGGCAGCAGTGGCTTGGAACTGGACATAAACCTTAGTAAAATCCAACACTCAGCGACAAATGACAACCCACCAAACATTCTATTGAATACTTTAGCACTCAGAATCTACAAAAAAAATATTATGTCATTCTGATTATTCTCTCGAACCGTGAATTTTTATAGCATCAAATTTTTTTCCGACAGGTCTTTTTTTGCATTGAAGGCTAGCAAGTTTTCAAATTTAACATCATGAAGTGTTGGTGTCAGCATGATTTCATTAGTTGTATGTCCCCCCTTTGCCCCCTCCTAAGCCTTTTTTCCCTAAAGGAGCAATTTTTTTCTTTTTGGTGTAACTTTTGCATACAGTGTCAAAATTGGGCAAATAAGATATCATCGAAAAGTTGGTTCCGAGTACTTTCTAGTGGTGTAGGTCTCATTATTATATTTTTCTGCATGTTCAAGTGTTATTCTTAGTCAAAGTCATATCTTCATTTTTCACTTTTGAGCTCACAATTTTTTTCCTGTATCTCTGATTTTCACTATTCAAGTAGCATTGGAAGGGTATTTTAGAGATCTTTAGATCTATTCATGCACTTTTCCATAATCTACCCCAAGTACATTTTATTCAATATTTTTTGTTTTCACACCTTGCTTAATTACTTTGATGTCTTGGCACTTGGAAAGGATATGTTTACGTGAGATGACATCATTTGATTTGCTTTATAAGTACTAAGGTCATTAGTTTCTTATTTTATTATTTGAGTGAGTATCATGGGTCTTTCTATTCATCCTTCTATGATCAACTTGGATAAGGATAACTATGAGTCTTGGTGAAATGGCATCCTAACACAACTCAGGTGGCTTGATATTTTTCCTTATCTATATATAGACTCATACCTACACCAGACACACTAGGGAGTTTATTAGCATAGGGAATCATCATAGATCATATTATAGGGGTTATATGTTCTAGTGTTGATCTTGACACTATGTGTGTTGTATCCGACATTGAATGTCCCCACATACTTTTGACATGACTTTGGGAGATCTGTGGAGACCCTCATATCTCTCCATACCTAGAGGATCCTACTACAAATTATCTCATCCCTCTTACAAATGCAGATTCCATACCCTTTGATGATGATACTTTAGAGGAGCTTGAGTATATCATAGTTCTTGCATGTTCTGCTGGTTCAAAGACTTGTATTAATGTTTCCACTATTCAAATCAACACTACATCATCATCCTCTGTTGTTGATTAGTTTGACATCACCAAATCTTTGGCCCCTATTGATTTAGTGCAACAGGACATAGATCTTCCAGAAATAGCTACTTGGGATTCATATCTTACAGACATATCATCCTTGTTTGTAGAGTCTTAGATTGCAAATTTGGAGGATTTCCTTGAGGACATTCATCTCCTCTTTGTTGATAGCCACACCAATTATTTTGGCCCACCATCTTCATTGCCTTTCCAGCTTGTTCTATATAAGTCTTCACAAGATCTTGGATCAACATCATAGATTTTTGACATGTGGATACGTGAGCAGTTTTCAAAGGCACACATCATTTGGATTTGGATTCCTAATTCACTCATCCTTTTGGATTGGCTTCTCCACTCATCAGTGGATCTATTTCTTCCTAAGGGGAGAAATGTTGTTTGTAGGTAGTGGATCATATTTTGTCTTCATTTGTTTATCATTGGCACGAGAGCTCTTTATTTATGGGGGGATTTATATCCTCTTTTTCTCTCTCCTATCAGGGGACATCTATTGTTCTCTTGTGATGGAAGTAGTCCTTGGGGGGTCACATTGAGTCATCCTTCTAACCTTCTTTCACTGGTGCAGTCATTTATTTTTCTCTCTTTTGGAGAGTTTTTCCCATGCGGTTTTCTCCCTTTGTCTAGTTATGAGAGTTTCATTTATTTGTACATGGGTACCTCATTAGGACTTGTATCTAGGACCCATCCATGCATCCATAATTGCATTCTACATCAGGGTTTTTTAGCTTCTCCCTAAGTTGATCTTAAGGGGGGGGTGTTGGAGTAATTAAGACTTCACTTGATAATTAATTAATCAGTAATTAATTATTAAGTCCCCTATTACTTTATTCACTTAAGCTAAACTTAGGAGTTCTTTTTTAATATTAGTTTGAATTAAATATAGGACAAGTTGTCTCATTGCATGAGATTAGAACACTTGTCACTATCTAGTCAAATCCTCATTTAGGGTTTGCTTTTACATGATTTTATAAATCTTGCACATTCATTGTAATAATTCAAATTCAAAACCATTTAGATTAATACATAGCAAATCAGTTGCTCTTTTTGATTCAATCTTTTCTCTCTTGGTTGCATAGCAAATTAGTTGATTTGATCTCTTGCTTGTGATAGGTGTTTTGGTTGTAGGGATTTATGGGAGCTATGGGGTTCACTATCAACTCCAACATGAACTCCTCATCCTCCCATGTGGCATCTTCAATGGGTAAATTCTTCCATTGGATGATATACTCAATGAGTATTCTAGTCCTTATATTATTTGTGTGTGTTTGATGAATATACTTCCGTTCCAATATGACTCTTCCTTATTCATTGATCTTTGGTAATATTTTCTAAGTTGGAATGTTATGCCCAATTACCTACTTCAAACAAGAAACATGAAAAACTAGATGAATCTTTGTTGTTGGTGGCAACTCTAGCTTGTAGGAAACACTACCTATCTTTTGCATGATTTGGTATGGGCTATAGAATTTTAGAGACAACTTATTGTTCTTTTTGTGTAGCTTCAGTGAAATTTTCTTATAAGGTTTCAATCTCAAGAAGACCTAATCCCCAACTTCAAAACTTCTTTCACTACGGTGTTGGTCTACCTATTGCTTCATTCGATTTTGTGCCATGGCTAAATTCTCCTTGAGTTAGGTGACAATACATGTTGTTGATGAAGCAAGTAGTCCTCCACTACCTGAACTCTTGGTGAAACCTTAAATAATGATGTGATGGAATGATGTTGATATCCATATATTTCCATAAATGGAGAAATTTTTTATGAACCATTAAAGGAAATGTTATACCACCATTCTAGTAGTGGTAGCCAATCTACCCATTGAGACTATTTATCTGAAGTGAAACCGCGTAGATATCCTTCCAAACACTTATTGATAACCTCAAATTTCCCATGAAATTAAGGGTGGTATGAAGAATTATGAGCCAATTGAGTACCCAAACATCAGAATAAATCTTTCCAAAAGTGACTAGTAAAGATAGGATCTCATAATCACTGGAAATAACCTTAGGTGTACCATGTAGCTTTTATATATTCTCCAAAAAATATTTTGCCACTTTACTTGTAAAAGGATGTGATAATGCAATGAAATGTGCATATTTAGTGAGGAAATCTACTACTACCATGATGACATTATGAACTTTAGATATCTAAAGACCTATGATGAAGTCCATGGATACCTCTTCCCAACATTTTCTAGGAATAACTAAGGGTTGCAAGAGACTTGGTGCCTTAAATGTGTCCCCTTTATTTCTTTGATAAACCAAACATTCAACCAAATATTTTTGATTTAGACCTTCCCAAAAAAATATTTCTTGACTTGATGATATGTCTTCAAAAATCATGAATGGCCACCAACTAGAGGCTCATGAAGTTTTGTGAGAATATTGTGTTTAAGAGTGGAATTCTTACAGAGATACAATCACTCTTTATACCACAAAGTATCTCCCTTCCAATAAAACTTATCTAAACTACTAGGACCACTCTTTAAATGTTGAATGAGATTACTTGTAGAAACATCATCTTTCCACTCTGGTATGGATTCTTCCACACAATCTTCTTGTAATATTGAAATGACACACAATAAGGCTTCATCTTTCTCATCCTTCCTAGAAAGTGCATATACCACAACATTTTCCTTTCCTTTCTTATATACAATCTAAAATTCATATCCAAACATCTTAGTGACCATTTTTGTAGCTCTTCAGAAGATAATCTTTTTTCTAAAACATATTTTAGGATATCATGATCCATCTTAACCTTGA
Source organism: Sequoia sempervirens (assembly GCA_007258455.2). Lineage (NCBI taxonomy): Eukaryota > Viridiplantae > Streptophyta > Pinopsida > Cupressales > Cupressaceae > Sequoia > Sequoia sempervirens. Next base: position 171,950,704 of record VDFB02373365.1, on the reverse strand, counting down.
AGTGTCTACCCATTAGATAATGCCTCCATTGTTTTACTACATGAAGAATAGCTATCATTTCCTTCTCATAACTAGGTTTTAGTTCATTCTTAACCTTTAATTGACAACTCTCAAAAGTAATTGGTCGACCCTCATACATGAGTACCAATCCTATATCATTTCCTGAAGTGTCACATTCTACAATAAAATCTTTGGTGAATTTTGGAGTGGAAAGCATTGGATTTTTACACATAGCCTCCTTCAATCTCTCAAATGTTGCATTAGCAAAGTCATTCCAATGAAAATAATCCTTCTTCAATCAAATGTGAGAGGTGTTGCTATATTAAACCATAATTTTTCACAAATATTCTATAATATCTGGTCAATCAAAATAATCCCCTCAATTTATTAATGGTTTTGGGAATAGGTCATTCCATGATAGCCTTAATTTTGTTAGGATCCACCTTTACTCCTTCATGTGAAACTATGTGTCCCAAATATTCCACCTTATTGAGACCAAAAGAACACTTGGATGGCTTAGCATAGAGCTGATGATCTTCAAGTACTTGTAATGCTTGATATAAATGTTGCAAGTGTTCTTCCCATGTCTTTCTAGAAATCAATATATAATCAAAGAACACTAATAAAACTTCCTCAAGAATTTCTTAAAAATGGAATTCATCAAACTTTGTGTAGTGTCAAAAATTTCATACCCTTGCAATTTCACCTACACTTTTGAATCCACTTTAGTGTCCACTCCCTTAGTATTTGTGCAGGATCATTTCATCCCTTGCATCAATATTTTTCCCCTCAGGATGCTCAAAACCCCTTTTCAAAAGCTATCTTCTTGTGTTAGCTTTGCATTAAACCTTGTGTTTTCCTCATTCCCACCATTTTTTAGCATGATTTGTCTAGACACTAGCACACCATGCAAACATTTGTGCACCACACTAGTGTCCCACAATATTTAAATGTTCAAACAATCATTTCTAAGCATGTTTCCACTTGTCACCTACCTTGGTCAGTGGAAACGGCTCAGGAACCTTCTTTTCCATTCTTGTAGTACCCCTCCATTTTGCTTATGTTTTCTGTTAGCATGTATTCACTTTGATAGACCCTGGTACTTTGTTTTGATGTGCTGATCGCTAGCATTAAAGTGATGGTGGATTTATTTTGTGATGTGATGATATATTGTATGGTGGTAATTATTCTGATATGCTTTATGTTAGCATAGATGTTTACTTCAGACGTTACTGCTATATATATGTTTATGGTAGATTAATTGTTATTTATTTTGTCAGTTTGATGTGATATGTATTGGTGTGGAGAATGGAGTTGCATCACTCGCTTGCGAGTGCCCTATGATTTCTGTGATTTTCTCCCCATGGTGTGTTTGAATAATGGAGTATATATATATGTATGTTATTTGTCTGATTGCAGGATTGTAGGTACATGACACTGACTCCACCTGGTTTCACAGGTATGAGCGTGTCAAGAATCAACAATAATGTTGATTGGGAGGTAGTAACAAGGTTTTTCCTAGTCTAGTCTCAAACCCAGTCACAGTATGTTGTCAGTTTAGGTCTAGTATTTTTAGTTGTCTTGTCAGGTCTGTTTGATTATTTGTTATGAAAGGTTTATTTTGTGAAATTAGTGTTAGATTAATGTTCTTTTAATTTAAAGCTTATTTAAATTAATTTTAAATAAGGAAAATAAAAGCTTTATACTTTATTAATTAATTAAATTAGTTTATTGGATATAGGAAATCCTAACGATAGTTTATTTACTTGTTTGAAATGATTTTTAAGTTACGATTTCTCCTGTTATGTCAATTGGGAAATTTGGGTTAACTGAGTTAGTAAGTCTTCTAGATATTTTTATTTAATGAGGGAATTGTTATATATGTTGGTTTCATATTTCGAGTAAACTAGGGTAGTGCACATGGTTTTGTATGGTTTTTAGACTTTTGGTTCTATGAACAGGATATGATGTCTATTGTGTTATGTTGTTACTTGTTGTTGCTATATGTGCACCATGTTTACCTTAGTTAGAGGAGTTAGATCCCTTGTGTTATTCTTAGGGGAGTGGCTCTTTGTGAGGGGGCCAACACACAAAGTGGTGCCTGGGTAACTCATGTAGAGTTAGATAAACAGTGAAAACTAAATCAACACATTAGTTAGTTTAAAACCTTTAACTAGATTAATTATGCCTTGTTCATGGAATCAAGGGCTAGTATAGACTTGAGAGTGAGTCGAGAAGTCCTAGAATGGAAAATCGATATCTTGTTATTTTAAAAGATATTTGATACTGCAATAGATTGCATGTGGGGCCAAGTTTCGTAAGAGGTTACCAGGGTAACCCAAGTTGGGGGCCAGAACCTAGGAAGAAACACTTGGGTAACCTATGCAACATTGTGATGACACTCCACCTATAATAACAATGACCTTGTGAACTTAGTATATTTGATCATTCCGTTTTGGAAGCAATGTAACCAATAAGTTAAGTTTGTACTTGTATATTTTTGTCTATGTTTTTACTTGTGTCTAGGGATTGTAGGTTATGTCTAGGGAACCTTTTTACTATCTCCTAGCACAGCGGGGTGGACCTACGGGTACCACATGGTTGGGTGGAACGTGCATCTTACACCGTTGGGTCCCCAATTCTTGTTCGTTGCAACGAGTATTTCTTGGATTGAGAGCTCGTATGTGGATATTTGTACTTTCTTATTTATATAAGTGGAAATTTTATATATGTATCACTCCTCAGTTGTTAACGAGGTGAACATTTGTAATATGTAATTGTACATTTATATTTGACCTACCTCATTTGGAAAATGAGTATTGTAATGTTATTTCAAATGCAATGTTAGAAAGAATCTTTTATGTACATTATATCTTCATTCATGTAATTTAAATGTTATTCAATGTATGCTTTTAAGTTTATGAAAATTAAATACATGCAATGTTAAATATTTTTGTCATCTATGGGATTTTCAAGTAGTGTGTTGTCGCGTTACTTAGGGAATGTTTGCAATTAGTTAAGAAAATGCTTACATTTAAAAAAAATTATTATTACACTATTGTAGTCAATGCAACATTCTTTAGGTTACAAGACAGGGCATTACAATTATTTTCTCTCTTTAAATTCTATCTTTTCACCTCTCTTGAACTCTTGATTTTTTCTCTCTTTCTCTCTCATTCTCTCTTCTCTTTCTCTTTCTCTCAAGCATGCACAACTATCTATAGCTTGCTACATCATTCTCAAGTTCTCACAACATTCTCTACAACTCTTTTGCCTCTCAAAACTTTCTCTTTATTTCTCTTTCTTTGGCTTCCTCAAGCCTTGCAAGTATATCTATTTGTCTTATGTATTTGAGAATCTTTGGATTTATCACATCCCTTGTCTATACCTTTATCTTCTTGTCTATTTATCATTCTATCTATCTATCTATTTGGTTGTCCATGGAGGTGGAAACATCGAAATAGGGGTTTGACTAAGGCAATCCCCTAAACAACCCCAATATTTTCTCTCATTCTTATGTGTGCAGGTGTTGGAGACATTTTCTTGCTAGAGGCTTCATTACTTGGGTGGTTGTGAGAACTTTCTTTCACCTCCTTAGTTTTATCATCTACATTCCATTTATTTTATATTTCATCTAGTTTATATTGCTTTAGCTTCTATTATACTATGTTACTTTCCCATATTTCAAGAGTTCTTAGCAATCAAAATAGAGTTAAGTCATTTTGTTGTTTTTTTTATAGTCTTAGGTTTCAATTTGTACGAGATGCCAACACACCATTGGGATGCACATGTGTCATGTTGTAGTCCTTGGGTTGTACCATTTTCCTTAGTTGAGAGCTTGTTAGCCTATCAAAAAGACCTTTGTGACCTACTCTTTTTGTTTTTGGAACTCTCATCAGTTTATCCTATCACCTGAGCTTTGTTTCTTGAGGTAGTTGAGGAAAATTTGCTCCTTGAAGACTTTGCTTGTCCTCAGACTCAAGGGTATAAAATTTCCTCCTCTACACTTTGAAATTTATATGATGCATTGGTAAGACCAAATGGAATCACCAAAAACTCATAATGACCCTCATGAGTCCTAAATGTTATCTTATAAATATCTTCTTCCTTAATTTGAATTTGGTGATAACCTAATTTAAGATCTAACTTTGTAAAATACATAGCTCCATTCAATTCATCTAGAAAATCATTAATTACTAGGATAGGAAACTTATCTTTGATGGTGTACATGTTGAGCACTCGATAGTTCAGACACATGTTCCAAGTTTCATCCTTCTTATGCATCGACACTATGGGCGAGGAGTGTGAGAAACCAGGAATCTGTTGCTAGACTAAAATACTTCCACAAGAGAGAGATAATGGCAATAATGCTTGCTATATCAATATGCAAGATTGATTGAATTCATTTGATACAAATGTACAAGATGAGGCTTGCTTATAAAAGAAAGTATGCACAACCCTAAACCTAACTTGAGCTACAAGTTAGCTCAATTAGATAAGGATAATAAAATGCAACCCATGACTTAAATAAAATCCTAAGCAAACTTATGAAGATGTAATTAAATAGTTAATTACACCAACACCCCCCCATAAGTGCAACTTAGGGAGAAGATTATAATGCAAACTACTATGGGTCCTGACAACTAGGCCATGTTAGGTTCCCATTTACAGATGCAAATGAAATGCAATCTCTTATAAAGCAGAGAAAAGGGGAAAACCCAGTGGGAAGAAAACCCCTCTCCAAAAGAGAGAAAACAAGAAAAAAGGCATGACGAATGTAAACATGATGTATGGAGGACTCAATGATACCCCCCAAGGACTACATCCATCATGAATATACAATAAATTACCCCCCATAAGAGGGAAGTAATGAGAGAAGATATCCCCTGCATGCTGAAGAAGCTCCAAAGCCAATGAAGAATGCTTGAAAACAAAAGATGACCCAATGTCTGCAAGCAACACATCTCCCCTTAGGAAGAAACAAATCCATAAGCTGATGAAGAAGCCACTCCATATCCAACTGAAAAGAGGAAGAATGAACACTCAACATGTATGCCTCTGAAAACTGAGTAGGAGCCTCCAAGCTTGAATGAGCCACAACATAATCATGGCCAAACTCAACCAAGAAACATGACAAATCAAGTGATGGAGGAGACTCGTGAATATCAATCTCCAAAGACAAAGAAGATGGTGTAACAGTTGTGCTGAAACTGTCATCAAAGAGGAGAGAAATCCCCTCAAGTGTGTCCTCCAAATCTGTAGTATGAGACTCTAGGAACAAGGTAGAAATCCCTGTCAAATAATCATCCCACAAAGAAAGATTTGAAAAACTATGATTATCCTGTTGAACAAAAGAAACAATGGCTGAAGAAGCAGGAGGTGGAGGTGTAGGAAGCTCAGCACTAGTCTCTAAAATACCAAGGTGTAGATGACCAAACTTCTCCTCACTAATATGTGTCACACTCAATGGAGTGTGTGATGCAGTCAAAGGAACATTATCAGGTTCTGAAGAAAAATGTGAAAAAGAATATACTCGAGATGAATTATCAACCATCCCGATTGCAACAATATCCCTAGTCTCCAAGTCCCTTATATACACCCTATCAGGAGTGAACTCAACTATTTTACCTTGACCCCCATGAGTAATTTGATAAATAGAAAGGAGATTAGTGGTCAAAGAAGGAACACAAAGCACATCATTGAAAGTCCCTTCCCCAATACCAATAGAACCCTTCCCACTTACTATCATGAATGTGTTGTTACCCATCAGAATGTGAGGTGAATTACAAGGCTCAAAAGAAGAGAACATTTCCTGTGAAGATGCCATATGATGAGATGCCTCTGAATCAAGAAGCCATCCTTGAGAATTAGGACTTGTAGAGGCCAAGAGTGCATGCCCTTTCATGTTATGTAGCCCATAAGTGGATGTTGTGTTCTCTGACTGTGATGATGATGGAGCTACCGATTGTGATGGTGAAGAAGAAGTAGAAGACACTGATGAGGGAAACTGAATGTTATTCTTTTGAAGAAGGTGGGTGAGTTCATCAATCTTCTTATTATAACATCTATGCTCATCATGTTCTAACCTTTTGCAATATGCACATTTGGACTTCTTTTTTGTTGATTCCTCTTTTGAAGAGGATGAGGACTTAGGAGTGCCATGTGAAGGAGAATCTTTACCTTGCTCATTTGACTTGGTTTCCTTTTTGTGCTTCTTTCCTTTGCCACTTGAAGCCTTTGTATCATTCGCAATGAGAGCTTGAGATGTTGAAGACTTCAATGTACCCATGTGCATCAACTTTTCTTGTTCCCTTCTGAGTTGTGCAGCAAATTCATCAAGAGAAGGAATTTTATATGTATCGCCAAGAGCATCCATTGTAGCATAGAAAGTAGAGACAAACACAGAATATGAAGAACCAAGCTTAGCAAGAATAGAAAGTATCATCTGTTCATCCTCTTTAACAACCCCACATTTTGATAACTGCAATCTGAGAGAGTTGAGCTTAGAGAAAAAGTCTTGAATATTGTCAAAATCTGAAGGATTAAGACTCATCAGTTCATTTTCCAACTTAAATTTCCTTAGCTTGTCTGGCTTACCAAAGAGGCTCTCTAAAGTAGTCCAAACTTCATGAGGATGTGTGCAAGACTCAACATGATATCTAAGATCTGGAGAAATGGATAGAAGAAGATTACCAAGAGCTTCATCTCTTCTATCAAACCATTTTCTTTTTTCTTTTGCTCCCTGTGGTTCTGGATCTTGACCAAAAGTAATCCGTTGCAGCTTCAACTTTAACAGTAGTAACTCCATCTGATATTTCCACTCTTGATAATTAAATGGAGTTAGAAGTACAACTTTTGGAAAATCCATGATGAGAGAAGAACAACAAATTCCTACACAAAAATAAAAAACAACTCCTTTGTCGCAGCTTTGGAGGTGAAAAATTGCTGCAAAATATCTTGGGGCTGAATGTCGGTTGGATTTTTTCTCTTTATTTGGAAATGAATAAGTTTTATAAATTTTTTTTTTTTTTAAATCTCCAAAAAACCCGTCAGTTTTTAAAAATAGAAAGCCTTTTTAAAAAAAAAAAAATCTTGCCCTCTTTTTGAAAAAATTAACCAAAAGTAGGAAAAAAAAGCCATGCAAGGAAACTTTTTGGAGAATACGCCGATGGATCTGTACTGCCGATGCAAGATCTTCGTACCCGCAGATGGATCGGACATCAGAAAAATACCTCCGGGTAATGAAGTCAGCCTCAAACTGTGATAGCGACCTTGACCGTGGGTGATCTAAGAGCAAATAGCAATTGAGGCATTAATGAATGCCGATCCACTTGACTAGGACTACGATGGATGAGACCCTGTCAAAAAATGTAGACTGCCCGATTTGACCCAACCGGACGATGTGTATACAAGGACCGACCAAAGCATTCGTACCAGGCCTGTGGATGCTGATGAGAGAAATTACTCGCCGATAGAAGACCCCGTACACTGGATCTCTAGCCGATGAAGGAAAATACCTGCCGATGGAGGCACCAATGAACTAGGTCGGATAGCTAACGAGTACCCCAGAAAAAGCAGATCCAATGGACTTTGACAACCGATAAAGCCGTACTCGATGAAGATGACCCAATGTGCCAAATCTATCTATGGAAACCACTGGCCTAGGGTACGCAAGATCTAATGTGACATCCACAAATTAAAAGATCTGTTGAGTAAGCCAGAGAATATACCTCCCGATCGCCGATGATAGCCAGTGCCAATGGAGCCTCGTACCAACAAAGATAGCATCGAAGATCGTACCCGGCAGGAAGAAAACACAGTACCACCGATAATGTACAAATCCACTGATGATCGGATGAGATAAAGGCTCTCAACTGCCAATTTGGAAGGTGCTAGGTACCATCCACTGAAGAGCTTGGGCCGATGTACCCTGCAATAATGGAAATGTCTACGTCCAATATTCTTAGACGGATTGACAGTGGAATATTCCGCAAATGCC
>VDFB02373365.1:171545156-171942605 GCA_007258455.2 Sequoia sempervirens | reverse complement strand
TAAATCTATAAATTTGAAAGAAATGGAATTTTATCTTTCAAGGAAAAAAAGTTATGCATTATACGGTGTGCGTCACTTTTTAAAAATGTTGTTTTTTGAAAGAAACCAATTTTCGTGGGAGATGGAAAAAGAAGTGCAATCTGATTCCAAAAAAAATGAAAAATATATTTTTAGAATCTACAGAAAAAATATGACAAGACTCTAGTTTGCATCATCTTCAAATTCCTTACAATTTAATCGCTATAGGTGCCCGAATGTGGAGATTGTGTTAAAAAAAATATATCAGTGTCCAGTTTGGCCAAAAATTGTAAACCACTATTGTGGGATCACCCATATGCTTATGCAATGTGTTTATGATTCCTATATGATATGCTTATGCAATGTGTTTATGATTCCTATATGATATGTTTATGTGATAGGCTAATGATTTGTGGATGCAGAATCAGTGACGATGATGGCGATAATGATCAACTATCATAGTACCTTGTTAGTGCGGTTAGTAAGAAAAGAAGAAGTCATTTCAACAAGAACCACAATGATGAAAATGCAAATGATGATGATGATGATGATTACTTGCTGAGGAATTGGGATTTTCAAAGGGCTAAATTTTCTTATGTTTAATAACACACGTGGTACGATGCATCAAAGTATAGAAAACCAGGATGGCGTTGTACCCAGTGGGATGGACTTTGACTAGACACTTAGATAGGAGTATTCCTATTCATACCTGACATACAGAAACCTTGCTAGGATGCACTTCAGAAGTTTCAGACACCTCAGACCAAAACATGGAAAGGTAAACCTATCCATGCAATAGTTAACAAGTTGCCCTAGACCTCTTCCATACATACCTAACAAAGCAAGTATTCACCGAGGTTATATTACAAGAACGTCCAACAAGCACAGCAGACAAAAGATAATGATCGTTGCCCCATTCCTATTTCTCTAAATCCTCTATTTCGGGATATCATCAAGACGTCCTTGGAATGAGCGCAAATAAGATAAGTCAAAAGATAAATACCAAGTAAACAAACTGATGCTCTTCAATACTGCTAACGGAAAGAGGATGTGTTTTCTAAGGATGATAACCAAAACTTATTGCCAAAAGATAATGCCCATTGTAGGAAGGATTCATCCTAGGAAATGTTAGTGGATGGTGGCATGTCATTTCGTTTATCCAAAGTGTTCTAAGGGATGATTGATATGGGACCAATTCAAATGATGAGTTACCAATACGAAGAGATAACCAACTTGCTTACACACCGACTTAGACCTGGGACTTGACGTTTGGAGTTCTGGTTTTTAATCTGCTAGACTTGTTTCTAACTGTTTCACCAAAGCTTGATGATGACGATCAGTTTATTATGGATTATTTTTATTGCAGGTGCAAGCAAGATGAGGTGGAGGATTTTTTTAAAATATTTGGATGTTTTTGATGTTTTGCAATGTTTTGAGGCTATTTTTGTTATTTTTCAAGGTTTTACAAATGTCTTGATTTTTGATTTTTCAAATGTTTTGGGATTTTCTGAGATTTTGACCAAGAGACTAACCTACAGACCTATCTTAGGGGTCTCGAGGGCTAATCAACAGATTAGCCTTTCCTACGTTATATACGCAGAGACCATGTAGTTCGACTGACGACTCGACCGATTTACAAATGATGATATACATGATGAGATGTCAGTTTATTATGACAGACTCCTATAGGACTGACCTAAATGTCTCGGGGGATGATCAAAGATCAACCTTGCCTACGTTCAAGCTCAGAGACGACGTAGTTCGACAAGACGGCCCTATTTTTTGACTTTTTGACTTTTTGACCTATTTTTGGATTTTGCTATGTTTTGATGTTTTTGGATTTTCTGATTTGAGGATTTTAAGATCATACATGAATCCGTTCTGATAAGAACTGTAGACATCCAAATTTGGACACTTAATTTATCCAAATTTATCACTTTTCATCTAAACATCCTCTTATCTGAGTTAATTAAGTAATATTATTATTATTTAATTAATATCTTTAATTCTGCCAAATCCCTAAGGTATTTAATTAATAATTAAATGCCTTGCTCTCATAATCCTCTTTTCATCAAATGAATTAAATAAATATTACATTTATTTAATTCCTCACATGTCATTTTCATCTAATCCTAATCCATCTCCTAATCTCTTCATTAAGGATGTGCACATGCCTAATCCTTGATTGGGATGTGTCACATCCTCCAACTTTTGCAAGTTGGCTTCTAATCCTCATTAACCCCTAATTATCCTCTAATTACTAATTAGTTAAACCTAATTAGTACCTTAGTCAACTCTCCCCATCCCCCAAGGAATCTTTAATTCCTTTTTATTCACCTTGGGCTCCTCTCTTCCCCATGTGAATTTTTAATTCACATTTTATTCCTTCTAGAATCCCCTTTTCCCATGCATCTTCTAGAATTTTTACTTGTCACATCAAGTCACATGTGACAAATTCCCACCTTTTAGGGACCTTGTCTTATCCACTAGATTATTTCAATCATTGTGAATTTTTAATTCACTTTTATTCTCCCAAAGCTTTCCCCTTCCCCATGTGATCATTGAAAGGTCACATCAAAGTACTTGGAAGGTACTTGTCCTTCCTCCACATCATGTACCTCCCTTCCACATCACCTACACATCATGCTACCTTTACCCACTTCACATTCCACATGTCAAAATGTGAGGGCTTGTGAGTCCTCAACTCACCTTAGCCCTTCATCTTGACTTTGTTGGATAAATCCCAACCATTGAATTCTCTAGAGAATTCAAGTTTCTCTATAAATACCCCATCCTCTAAGGCATTTGGGGGACTTAGCCATTTTGCAACTAAATGCTGCCATTTTATGCACTCATCTAGCTATCAATTTCATCCATTTGCATCTACATTCAAGCGTATAGTCAAGACTTGTATTCAGCCATATCAAGAGCCATCAAGGAGCATACAAACCAAATCAAAATCAAGGGCCAACCAAGGAGTTTTCAGCTGCAAAAGGGAGGTATATCTATTTAGCATCATTCTACACTTTCCTCTTTGCATTTACAAATTTCTTAGGCTAATCTTGAGGTGTTTCTTTATGTTTTTCCATTGCATTTTAGTTGCTTAGAAAGGGTTACACATTTTGGATATCACATTTCTGGCACGCCCGGTGGGACCCGCAAGCGGAACCCTCAATTTCACGTTTATTTTTGTTGAGTTGTTTGCAGGAATACATCGCGGAAGGGCGACTATGCCCCTGATTTTCCACAAAAGGGCGACTACGCCCCTGATTTTCTGCAGAAGGGCGACTGCGCCCCTGATTTTCTGCAGAAGGGCAACTGCGCCCCTGATTTTCTACAGAAGGGTGACTACGCCCCCTCCTTGACCAAAATTTTTGGCTAACACTTTTCTTGTAGAAGGGCGACTACACCCCCTCCTTGACCAAAATTTTTGGCTAACACTTTTCCGCAAAAGGGCGACTGCGCACCTGGTTTTCCGCAGAAGGGCGACTACACCCCTGATTTTCTGCAGAAGGGCAACTACGGCCCTGATTTTCTGCAGAAGGGTAACTACGCCCCTGATTTTCCACAGAAGGGCGATTACGCCCCTGATTTTCTGTAGAAGGGTGACTGGGCCCCTAATTTTCCGTAGAAGGGCGACTGCACCCCTGATTTTCCACAGAAGGGCGACTACGGCCCTGATTTTCTACAGAAAGGCGACTGCGCCCCTGATTTACTGCAGAAGTGCAATTGCACCCTCTTGTCACCGCAAAGCAACACATTTTGGAAGGTAAAACTGTCATTTTAGCTTCATTTTTTGTTGTTTTCAGGTATTAACCCCCTAACACTGTTTCTTGCAAGGATATTGGTGTTTTTTCTAACTTTTGCAGCATATTCTCATGAAATTGATGAAGAAAGCGGGATAAAACAACTAACAGTTGCTTGCAGGGCTATCTGTTTGCTCAGATTTTTAAAACTATCCTTGATGTTTTCGTTAATCTAAGAACATAGTCTAATTAGGGGGGAGTAATACTCATTGCTTGTTGTGTCTATCTTTTTCTGTTACCCAAAGGGAGCATTAGCTTGTTTTCGCTTTCCCCTTGCACTTCGTGTGAGCCTGGGGAGTAGTTGGAAATGATTAGTGCTTTCTTTCTAGTGGGACCTGCTTGGGGATTTCATCACCCCAAGGGACGATTCCAACCACGCGTACCGGCGGGGTATAGAAAGGGGGGAGAGTGAAAGCTATACCCCAATCCAGTCATGTCGTAATTGGTGGAGCGTCGAAGCTAGGGTGATACCTAGATAGATGTGAAGAGTTGGTCTGAGCCCTTCAGTATCTCGCTGGGGTTCCCGACTCACGCTTGTGACAGGCTGGTGTTCACGGTTGTTGCTCACGTACTGAGAGTATATCGAGGACTCCCTAGACACCTTCTGCATCCTAGATTAAAACCACATTGGCCATACCCTTAACACTAATCATAGGATTGTATGTGCTTGAAAGTTTTTTCTTGTGAGAAACCAGTAAACTTTTTGATGAATTGGCCTTATTATTGTCATTTTAAAGTTCTTGCAATAGTCATTTTCATCAAACCAAGTCTCTATTTTTCTGCAGAAGGGCGACTGCACCCCTGATTTTCCTCAGAAGGGCGACTACGCCCCTGATTTTCTGCAGAAGGGCGATTGCACCCCTGATTTTTTGTAGAAGGGCGATTACGCCCCTGATTTTCCGCAGAAGGGCGGCTACGCCCCTGATTTTCTGCAGAAGGACGACTGCGCCCCTGATTTTCCGCAGAAGGGAGACTGCACCCCTGATTTTTCGCAGAAGGGCAATTGCGCCCCTGTTTTTCCACAAAAGGGCGACTGCACCCCTAATCTTTCACAAAAGGGCGACTGTACCCTTGTTTTACTGCAGAAAGGAAAATTTGCCCCCCTGAACAGCCAAAACCACCTCGTTTGGGTCCGTTTAGCCTCTAAGCCATCATCTAATCATTCTCAACCTTTATCTCATCATCCCAAGCCTCCGTTTTGCCAGTCTAAACCTCCATAAACCTCCATTTGATCATTCTAAATTTATCCACAACTTCCTTCATCTACATCATCCTCATGGCAAACAAACATATCTAGTTCCCAAATCCAACCGGTGGAACCAATCCCATCATATCTTTCAATCCAATCCTATTTCTGAGCACTCGTTCTTAGTACTTGTTCATCTATTTCCAATCTTCCTCCCCTCATTCTGAGAGTCATTCATCTATTTCGAGCACCTGTTTGCTATTTCGAGCACTCGTTTGCCCGTCATCAACACTTTTCCGAAAATCATCATTTCATCACCAAAATCACATTAGTGCCACTTAGGACATCATTAGAGTCCATATCTAGCATCAAATCATCCATCCCAATCACCTAGACTTCATTTTGAGAATTTTTATTTTTGTGCTGAAACTTCCGGAGGCCATAACTTTTGACTTGGGTGTCCGTTTGAGCTGAAATTTTACTGGTAGTTGCGTTATGAGATGACATGTGGATCCCCGATTGACTTAAAATCCCTCAAACCCCGTTTTTCCACATTTTTGAGGCCTCAAACTTTCATCTTGACCCTCAAAATCGTAATTTAGTGGTTTTTTCCAGCATTTTGAAAAATCATTTTTGTCAATAACTCAGAATGCGTGTCTCCAATTTGGGATGTTAGTTGGCAATTCATCCTATCTTGGTTTTGGGTATTTTTTGGGAAAAAATTGAACTCTCAAAACTACGTTTGTGAGGTTTCCTAAAATGGCAAAATTTGACAATATTTGAAAATTGCCAAATTTGGAAAAATTTGATTGTCAGCACCTTACGTTCTTTAAACCCAAAAATTTGGTGTAGAATCAATCCCATCACATCCTCCAATCATTCTAACCTTCAACCCAATCCTAATCTGAGCTTTAATCTAATCCCAATCTGAGCTTAATTGAAACCCTAATCTAAGGTTTAGTCATTTCAACCTTTCATTCATCCATTTTGAACAATTGTTCTCCCTTTTCAATCATTCATTTACTCGTTCCGTGTAAACACTCATATATTTTGAACCTTCATCTATCATCTCAAACTTTGGTTTAGCAATTTCGATCATCTGTTTACTCGTTCCGAGTAAACGCTCATCCATCTCACACATCCTTTTATCATTTTGAACTCTCGATCATTCGTTTACTCGTTCCGAGTAAACTTTCATCTGTTTCACACCTCCTTCAATCATTTCAAACCCTCATTCTACAATCCCGATCAATCATCTACTTGTTCTGAGTAATCTATCATTCATTCTAAGCTTTCGTCTTCATGTTCCAAGAGTCATTCATATGTTCTTAGCAGTCATTTACTCGTTTCGAATAGTCATTCATTTCTTTTGATCAATCATTTACTTGTCTTGAGTATTAATCATCCATTTCTCCAATCAAATCATCGTTTTCCCCATCCAGATCCCCTAAACTTTGTCTCGAGTTATTATCCAAATTCACCTAAGTATCTGATCTAATCGTCATCATCAGCATCCGCTTAGGATTGTCATCCATCCTAAGTCAATCATCATCGTCGGCCCAATCAATCCATTTTCAATCTCAAAGTGGATTTGGTGCCACAATCATTCACTCATCCTTTAATCCAATCAATCAATATCCTACGTCACCTAGGGTAATCTCTGAACAAGGTTTACAATCCCTTTCATCATCCTATCTGATCCCTCAATCTATCTTATTAGTCATTGATCGATCTTATCCAATCCAATCCAATCCAATCCAATCCAATCCAATCACATCCCTATCCAATCACCTTCGACCCAATCAATCTACTTCCATCTCGAAGTAGATTCGGTGTCGTAATCATCCTTTGATAATCAAACCCGATTGTCAGAATCAATCCCATCGCATCATATGATCATCCTAATCTGAGCTTTAGTCCAATCCTGATCTAAGCTTGACCTAAATCCCAATTTGAGCTTTAGTCTGTTCCCATCCAAAATCTTTTATCCATCCTCTTTATCCTTTCACCATCATGAGTCCTTATCCTCCATCAATAGTGGTCAAGGGAAACCCTAATTATGTCGACAACGATAACAAAAGTCTTGTTGATCAAGAAGAATATGACATAGATCCCCTTGATGCTATCGTCACTAGTAAGCTTTCTCCACCCACTTTCCACAATCCAATCACCCCTTTGAGTTATCCTGTTACGCCTTCATCCATGCCTAATCATGCTCCTTATGCTACCTTTGACAAGGGATATCCGTCATATCCATCATACCCTTCATCTACATCATCCTCTTATCCAACACCCGCCTCCTCCTATCCTAGTCTGCCATCACAATACCCCTATCTTAATCCCCCGTCCACATCATCCTATCTCAATCCTTCACCAGAATATACCCACTACCCTAATCTTCCATACCAATCTGCTCACCCTAATCATACACTCACACCAACTTATCCTAATCCAACATCCACATCAACTTATCCTAATCTGACATCCACATTTCCCTATCTCAATTCTCCATCTCAATCTTCCCATCCTAATCCACCATCCCAATACCCTTACTACAATCCACCACCCGCATCCTAAGGTCCTAATTCACCATTCCAATCCCCTTACCTTAACCCTTCATCTAACCTTAATCCCCCATCTATTTCCAGTCCTGCATCCAATCCCATTCCCCCATCTAATCCTAGTCCACCAATCCATAATCCTTCATCCACTCCTACCACGCCATCTCAGCCTAGAGCATTCAAGTTCTTCATTCCAGAAGTTCTCCAAGGACTTATAACCAAGAAGACGTCTCCCACTCCACACCTTGAAGTTATGGAATCATGCCATCCCAACCCATCATCCACGGTCATCAGAGACAAGACCCTTCTCCACCCAACACCTGTCATTGATGGTACCACCCCTAGCACCACTCAAACCATCGAAACCATCACATCCTCTAAATCTATTGAGCCCCCATCTCTTACCATCACATCCTTTGAATCCATTGAGCCCCCATCTCCTACCATCACATCCTCTGAATCCATTGAGCCCCCATCTCCTACCATCACATCCTCTACATCAACTGAGCCCCCATCTCCTACCATCACATCCTCTGAATCCACTGAGCCCCCATCTCCTACCATCACATCCTCTGAATCCACTGAGCCCCCATCTCCTACCATCACATCTACCAAATCCATTGAACACCCAACTCTTACCCCAAGAATCATCGAACCCATCGAATCCCATGAATGTTTTGAATCCTCCATCCTTCCATCTCGCCAACTTGAAGAGTCTCTCCACCACTCTGTCATCTTTCCATCCACACAAGATGAGTTATGCTAAGAGTCTAATCCAAAGCATGCCAACATATCCCCTTCTCCAGATCAAGATCCTACTATCCCATCTAGTTCACCACAAGATCATAGTCCCCCGTCCATTCCACCCTATGATCCCCTTGTCATTCAATCTTCCCCCACTCCATCTCCATCTCCATCGCATGGTCCCACTACACAAATCCAAATCCTATCATATCCCCTAATCCCTCTCCTGATATCACCCATCCAAATGTTGCTATCCAATCATCTCCCTCTCATGATCCCCCATCACCACCTAAAACTGCTATCCCCACACCACTTGCATATCCCCTTGATACTCTCTCATTCTTCCATGGTGGCCTCCTCGCAGAAGAAAAACACAGTGTATATACCACCCATCATCCTCCACCTAATAATGGACTCGCATCATGTTTTCAAAATAACACAAATCCTATCATAGAACGCATGCTCAAGAAAATGAACTATGAAGGAAAAGGTCTAGGCCTTCATGAGCAAGGTATTTTAGAGCCCATCCAAGTCAAAGAACAAGTCTGCATGCAAGGTCTTGGACCTATTTCCCAAGACTCACAATCTCAAGATGTTGGTACAACCTCTAGACATCCTCAACGAGCCTTTTCCAAAAGAAATGTCAGCTCTTCCCATCGCTCCACCAGATCATATGCTTCCATCCCTCCTCCTCTATCATATTGCCTCAAAACAACCGTCCATATTCCTCCTTCATCTGCTCCATCCATTTTGGTTCCTTACATCCCTCCATCTACCATCTCCAATCCTCCATCTACCATGCCCATGTTTCCTCCAGGTCCTACATCTATTATGGGCCCCTATATCCTAAAATCACCTCCTCCATCTCATCCTATCCATCATTTCATCCATTCATCACCTATCCATCTCATCCATCATAAACATCCCTCTCACATATCCCCTAATCAGGATCAACAAAGGCACATACCTACACATCCTCCATCTACACATAATCCCCATACTCCCACCTCCATCACTCCACATCATCCATCTCCTCACACCCATCCCATTGCTACCAAAAGCACTTTGGCTGTTAAAGAAAAAATGCATAAATCCAAGCATCCACAGGAATCTATGGCTCCCCATGTCCCCTCCAAAAGACATGGTGAAGAGAGGAAAAATCTAAATCTAAATCAAATCCGTAGGCCACAAAGGCCCACCAAAGCAAAGATCAAAACCATGTGGATCCCAAAGAAAAAATATGCAATGCAATCAAATGAAAAATTTATAAAAACATCCAAAGTTTCTAATCCAAAAGCTAGTCACACACCCCTTTCATCTCCTAAGTCTGTTTTGGGTCCTTATGTTCCAAAGTTCACCACCCCATCTCCTCCATTATCCACACGTTCTCCATCTATTAATCCTCTTATCTTTTCACATCCAACACCACATGTGCATATGTTGGTCCTGAACACATCTCCCCATCACATATCCACCCCATCATTCCATCCATACCCTTTGCAGCATCCCATCCATTATCCCATGTATCAACCCCATCAAATCCCTCTAATTCATCCTCATGCATAATCCATTTATCCTAATAATGTTGTACCAACATCCAACAGTCACTTCAAACATGGGCTCTTAACACCTTTTATGGAACTTGATCCTTATCACATGTCTTCTAAATCTACTTATCCACTTCCTTATCCTTATCCATCTCCTTCTGCATGAAATCCAAAAAAGTCAAAAATCCAAAAAGTCAAAAAATCCAAAAAATATCAAAAAAATAGAAAAAATAGAAAAAATAAAAAATAAAATAGTAAATAGAAATAATTCATCCAATGGTGAAAACTTGGCAAACAAGCACCTTGGATAAGTACCATGATGAAAACCTGGCAAACAGGCGTCATGCGTAAATCCCCATCTGCACTTGGGGGCAACTTCCTGATATGCATTCCCTCCATCCGCTATGTTTCTAGCTATGCACCCATCTTCCTGTTATCTATCCTCTTCATTCATCCCCTCCATCCCACCTATCTTATGCATCCTACCATCATATCCCATTTATCTCCCATCCCTCCATCCTTCTTGTGATCTTGATCAAAACAGGGGCACCTATCTATACATGCTTTGGCCACCTCTTGGTATACATTCCCTTCATCCATGCTCTGTTGTATTCCTTGGTCACTCATCCTATCCACCTCTAGTTATCTCATTTATCTTCCCATCCACTCATCTCCCATCCCTCATGCCTCATCATATATGACATATCTAGAGTGGGGGCATCTGCTTCCTTTGTGACATAGTCCTTGGAGACATCATCTATCATAACATCCCTTCATCTCCCTATCCATCTATCATAGCATCCCTTCCATCTCCCCATCCTTATCTTTGTATCCATCTATCCTAGTATCCCTTTCATCTCCCAATCCTTATATCCCTATCCATCTATCACAACATCCCTTCCATCTTCCCATCCTTATCTTCGTATCCATCTATCTTAGCATCCCTTTCATCTCCCGATCCTTATATTCCTATCCATCCAAACAATCCCTCCCATCCACCATCCCTATATCTCTATCTATTCTTTCATCTTTATCCTCATCCCATCTCACAATCCCTTGTCATTGGTATCTAGCTATAGGCCTCCCTCCATGCAACCCAATGCCATTTATCTAATCGTCATCCTCCTACTTCTCTTCCACATCTTTCCAATTCACTATCCTTTCTCATCATTCATCTCTCCATCATACCATCCTCCCAATTCATCTTTTGATGATTTGGATAACTATCCCATCCCTGAGCTTTATGTGATCATCATCATCCTATCCAATCCAACAAGTCTCTCCTATTTCATCATATTGGTCAAATCATTTTAAACTTTGGTCAAACTATGTTGCCCCTGCACTTTCACGTAGGCAAGGTCGGTCACTTGATCCGCCCCCGGGGCTCCTCTATCGTCTAGCATCGGTATTTCTGCTTTCTTCATCCACTCATTTATCATCTATCATTAGTCTTTGCTTTTGTCTCTCTGGTCCTTGCCATCTGTCATCAGTCTTCATCGTCCTCTTTCTACTTTTATCCATGGTCAGTGAACAGCCTTTTACCGAACTACGAGGGCTATGCGCTTTCACGTAGGCAAGGCTAATCTTTGATCGGCCCCCGAGCCCCTAGGTCTTTAGGGTGTGTCAGTATCATGTCTTGTCTTCCTTGTGTCATGTCATCAAGCTATGCCCTTATCTAGCCAATTCTTCACAAATGAGACCCACTTGTATCATGAGATCCAATCGATTTTGAACATCTCGAGTCATAACGATCTTTTAGTTTAGTATCCATCATCTTTGGTCTCAATAGAATGCACCCTTCCTAACAAATCTCATCAATCCCATCCATCCCCTTGATCCTATGGCAAAGGACATTTGCAATTGATTGTGGTATTTTGATGCTTTTGGATTTTGTTTATCATTTCAACTCCCTATCATCACTTGTCATGGTCTCCTTGATCCATCATATCATGGTGTGCTTTGACTAGTCAACATAGGGGCATATCTTGATCTTTTTATGTCTATTTTTTGTCTTCTTGGTTGTCCCACGTAGTACCTACCAAGATCCCAGAGGTCTTGTGTTATGCTGGGGCATCCTTTTGTGCTTGTGGTTATCTCAATACCTGGCCCGACCAAGGTCTTTGTGACTTTGGGGTGTTGGGATAGCCTTCTTGTCTGTTGTGTTTATTTCATGCATTAGACACTAATACACCTTGGTTCCACATACCTTGACACTTGGTGTCTTATGCTATAGCAAAAATCAGTGCTCCGAAGATGGCAAATTGCATTAGGATTGCATTTCATTTTCCATTCCATCGTCTTATGTATCCCCCATCCTCTCATCTATCAAAATCCCCCCATCCATTCCTTCTTCATCCTCATCTCACATCTCTATCCAATCCCCATCCATTCCATTTAGCCCAAATCACCTAATCATATCCTTGGTCTTGTTCTTAGTCTTGTTACAAGCCTTGATCCAATCATCCTCATCATCCTGATCATCATCCAGATGTATTCTTCCATATCCCTTCATTGTTGTTTTGGGATGTATCCTTCCCTCATCAACAACACTTTCATCATCATCATCCGAAGGTATTCTTCCCTATCCTTTAGTGGTGTTTTGGGATGTATCCTTCCCTCATCAATACCACTCGTTGGGATGTATCCTTCCCTATCCTCCTGTTGTTTTGGGATCTCTCATTCCCTCATTGACAACACTCCATCCATCATCAACCACTTTTGACTTGTACCTTAACTGGGGTAACATCGTCTTCATCTTTGTATCCATTTGTGCTTCCCAAGCTCCGATCGCCTTTTCATCATTTCATAGCCATCCCTTTGCACCCTCTTCTTCATCTCCCATTTCCTCATCTCATCCATTTCGAGAGCACATCCGTGTTCTCTTGAACCCACATGTCCTCTCGAGGGGGCATCCTCAATCCCTACTCTTCATCTTCACCCCCATCATCTTTCTTCCTAGTCATCCCTTTGATGACTGGGGCATCTTTTCTCAATCTAACCATCTCCTTCTAGGTTCTATATTTTAATATTCTTTGAAATGATGCTACTTCGTAACACCATCTCAAAGAGGGGCAAAATGTAGACATCCAAATTTGGACACTTAATATATCCAAATTTATCACTTTTCATCTAAACATCCTCTTATTTGAGTTAATTAAGTAATATTATTATTATTTAATTAATATCTTTAATTCTGCCAAATCCCTAAGGTATTTAATTAATAATTAAATACCTTACTCTCCTTAATCCTCTTTTCATCAAATGAATTAAATAAATATTACATTTATTTAATTCCTCACATGTCATTTTCATCTAATCCTAATCCATCTCTAATCTCTTCATTAAGAATGTGCACATGCCTAATCCTTGATTAGGATGTGTCACATCCTCCAACTTTTGCAAGTTGGCTTTTAATCCTCATTAACCCCTAAATATCCTCTAATTACTAATTAGTTAAACCCGATTAGTACCTTAGTCAACTCTCCCCATCCCCAAAGGAATTTTTAATTCTTTTTATTCACCCTAGGCTCCTCTCTTCCCCATGTGAATTTTTAATTCACATTTTATTCCTTCTAGAATCCCCTTTTCCCATGCATCTTCTAGAATCTTTGACTTGTCACATCAAGTCACATGTGACAAATTCCCACCTTTTGGAAACCTTGTCTTATCCACTAGATTCTTCCAATCATTGTGAATTTTTAATTCACTTTTATTCTCCCAAAGCTTTCCCCTTCCCCATGTGATCATTGAAAGGTCACATCAAAGTACTTGGAAGGTACTTGTCCTTCCTCCACATCATGTACCTCCCTTCCACATCACCTACACATCATCCTACCTTTACCCACTTCACATTCCACATGTCAAAATGTGAGGGCTTGTGAGTCCTCAACTCACGTTAGCCCTTCATCTTGACTTTGTTGGATAAATCCCAACCATTGAATTCTTTAGAGAATTCAAGTTTCTCTATAAATACCCCATCCTCTAAGGCATTTGGGGGACTTAGCCATTTTGCAACTAAATGCTGCCATTTTATGCACTCATTTAGCCATCAATTTCCTCCATTTGCATTTACATTCAAGCATATAGTCAAAACTTGCATGTACCATATCAAGAGCCATCAAGGAACATACAAACCAAATCAAAATCAAGGGCCAACCAAGGATTTTTCAGCTGCAAAAGGGAGGTATATCTATTTAGCATCATTCTACACTTTCCTCTTTGCATTTACAAATTTCTTAGGGTAATCTTGAGGTGTTTCTTTATGTTTTTCCATTGCATTTTAGTTGCTTAGAAAGGGTTACACATTTTGGATATCAAATCTTCTTATCCACTTCCTTATCCTTATCCATCTCCTTCTGCATGAAATCCAAGAAGTCAAAAAGTCAAAAATCTAAAAAGTCAAAAAATCCAAAAAATATTAAAAATTTCAAAAAAATCAAAAAAATTAGTAAAGAGAAATAATTCGTCCAATGGTGAAAACTTGGAAAACAAGCACCTTGGATAAGTACCATGATGAAAACCTAGCAAACAGACGTCAAGTGTAAATCCCCATCTGCACTTGGGGGCAACTTCCTGATATGCATTCCCTCCATCCGCTATGTTTCCAGCTATGCACATGTCTTCCTGTTATCTATCCTCTTCATTCATCCCCTCCATCCCACCTCTCTTCCACATCCTACCATCATATCCCATTTATCTCCCATCCCTCCATCCTTCTTGTGATCTTGATCAAAACAGGGGTAGCTATCTATACATGCTTTGGCCACCTCTTGGTATAGATTCCCTTCATCCATGCTCTGTTGTATTCCTTGGTCACCCATCATATCCTCCTCTAGTTATCTCCTTTTCCCATCCACTCGTCTTCCATCCCTCATGCCTCATCATCTATGACATATCTAGAGTGGGGGAATTTGCTTCCTTTGTGACATAGTCCTTGGAGACATCATCTATCATAACATCCCTTCATCTCCCTATCCATCTATCCCAGCATCCCTTCCATCTCCCCATCCTTATCTTCGTATCCATCTATCCTAGCATCTCTTTCATCTCCCAATCCTTATATTCCTATCCCGCCATCCCCCATCCACCGCTACTCGGGGCATGTCCGCCCCAGCTCGGGGCGGCTCCGCCCCAACTCCCGAGGTGTGTCCGCCCCCCTGCTCGGGGTGGCTCTGCCCCCTTCTGGGGCGTGTCTGCCCCCCCTGACGGGGCAACTCACCCCTACCCAGGACGTGTCCGCCCCCTTTCTAGGGCGAATCTGCCCCAGCTCGGGGCAGCTCCACCCCAACTCTCGGGGCAGCTCCACCCCCTCCCGGGGCGTGTCCGCCCCAGCTCGGGGCAGCTCCGCCCCCTTCCGGGGCGTGTCCGCCCCAGAGCCTCGGGCGGCTCCACCCCCTTCCAGGGTGGCTTCTCCCCAGCTCAAGGCGTATCCACCCCCATTCCAGGGCGTGTCTACCCTAGCCAGGGGCGTATCCGCCCCTCTGTGTGGCAGTGCACCCTATTTTCCCCACCCCCCTAAAATCTCCCTCCCATCCTCTCTCCCTATATCTCTATCCATTCTTTCATCTTTATCCTCATCACATCTCACAATCCCTTGTCATTGGTATCTAGCTATAGGCCTCCCTCCATGCAACACAATTCCATCGTCATCACTCCTACTTCTCTTGCACATCTTTCCAATCCCCTATCACTTTTCATCACTTATCTATCTATCATATCATCCTCCCAAGTCATTTTAATGATTTTGATAACTATCCCATCCCTGAGCTTTATGTGATCGTCATCATCCTATCCAATCCAACCGATCTATCCTATCTCATCATATCAGTCCCATCTTTTTATCCACTCATCCTATCCTCATCCTTCACTCATCCTATCATCATCCTTTATCCATCATTTATCTTTGGTCTTGTCGAACTACATTGCCCCTGCACTTTCATGTAGGCAAGGGCGGTCACTTGATCTGCCCCCGGGGATCCTTTATAATCTATCATCGGTCTTTCTTCTTTTTCCCTCCTATCATCCATCCAAGTCTCCATCATGGTCCGTTGTCAGCCTCTAGTCAAACTACGTTGCCCCTGTGCTTTCACGTAGGCAAGGTCAATCACTTGATCCGCCCCTGGGGCTCCTCTATCATCTAGCGTCAGTCTTTCTGCTTTCTCTGTCCACTCTTATATCGTCAATCATCGATCGCCATTGTCCACTTTGCTCCTTTTCTCCATCCTATCTTTATCATCCATCAAAGTCTTCATCTTGGTCAGTCATCAGCCTTTTACCGAACTATGAGGGCTCTACACTTTCACGTAGGCAAGGCTAATCTTTGATCGGCCCCCGAGCCCCTAGGTCTTTAGGGTGTGTCAGTCTTGTGTCTTGTCTTCCTTGTGTTGTGTCATCCAGCTATGCCCTTATCTAGCCCATTTTTCGCAAACGCGATCCACTTGTATCAACAAATCCAATCAATTTTGAATATCCTACGTCATATCGATCTTTTAGCTTAGTATCCATCATCGGTCTCAACAAGATGCATCCTTCCTAACATACCTCATCAATCCCCTCTATCCCCTTGATCCTATGGCAAAGGACATTTGAAATTGATTGCGATCTTTTGATGCTTTTGGCTTTTGTTTATCATTTCAGCTCCCTATCATCACTTGTCAAGGCCAACATGATCCATCATATTATGGCGTATTTTGATTGGTCCACATAGGGGCATATCTTGATCTTTTGTTTGATTGTGTCTTCTTGGTTGTCCACATAGTACCCACCAAGATCCCTGAGGTCTTGTGTTATGCTGGGGCATCCTTTTGTGCTTGTGGTTTTTTCAATACTTGGCCCGACCGAAGTCATAGTGACTTTGGGGTGTTGGGATAGCCTTCCTGTTTGTTGTGTTTGTTTCATGCATTAGACACTAATACGCCTTGGTTCCACATACCCTGGCACTTGGTGTCTTATGCTATAGCAAAAATCAGTGCTCCGAAGATGGCAAATTGCATTAGGATTGCATTTCATTTCTATCGTCTTGCATGCATCCCCCACCCTCTCATATATCAACCCCCCCCAATCCATTCATCCTTCATCCTCATATCACATCTCTATCCAATCCCCATCCATTCCATTTAGCACAAATCATCTAATCATATCCTTGGTCTTGTTCCCAGTCTTGTTACAAGCCTTGATCCAATCATCCTCATCATCATCATCATCATCCAGATGTATCCTTCCCTCGTCAACAACACTTTCATCATCATCATCGAGAGGTATTCCTCCCTATCCTTTAGTTGTGTTTTGGGATGTATCCTTCCCTCATCCATACCACTCATTGAGATGTATCATCCCCTATCCTCATGTTGTTTCGGGATATATCATTTCCTCATTGACAACACTCCATCCATCCTCAACCCCTTTTGGCTTGTACCTTGACTGGGGCAACATCATCTTCGTCTCTACATCCATTTTTGTTTCCCAACCTCCTATCGCCTTTTCATCATTTCATATCCATCATTTTTCATCCTCTTCCTCATCTCCCATTTCATCATCTTATCCATTTCAAGAGCACATCCGTGTTCTTTTGAACCCGCATGTCCTCTCGAGGGGGAATCCTTATCCCTAATCTTCATCTTCACCTCCATCATATTTCTTCCTAGTCATCTGTTTCATGACTGGGGCATCCTTCTCAATCTAACCATCTCCTTCTGGGTTCTATATTTTAATATTCTTTGAAATTATGCTACTTCGTAACACCATCTCAAAGAGGGGAAAAGTGTAGACATCCAAATTTGGACACTTAATTTATCCAAATTTATCACTTTTCATCTAAACATCCTCTTATCTGAGTTAATTAAGTAATATTATTATTATTTAATTAATATCCTTAATTCTGCCAATCTCTAAGGTATTTAATTAATAATTAAATACCTTACTCTCCTTAATCCTCTTTTCATCAAATGAATTAAATAAATATTACATTTATTTAATTCTTCACATGTCATTTTCATCTAATCCTAATCCATCTCCTAATCTCTTCATTAAGAATGTGCACATGCCTAATCCTTGATTAGGATGTGTCACATCCTCCAAATTTTTCAAGTTGGCTTATAATCCTCATTAACCCCTAATTATCATATAATTACTAATTAGTTAAACCTAATTAGTACCTTAGTCAACTCTCCCCATCCCCCAAGGAATTTTTAATTCATTTTTATTCACCCTAGGCTCCTCTCTTCCCCATGTGAATTTTTAATTCACATTTTATTCCTTCTAGAACCCCTTTTTCCCATGCATCTTCTAGAATCTTTTACTTGTCACATCAAGTCACATGTGAAAAATTCTCACATTTTGGGAACCTTGTCTTATCCACTAGATTCTTCCAATCATTGTGAATTTTTAATTCACTTTTATTCTCCCAAAGCTTTCCCCTTCTCCATGTGATCATTGAAAGGTCACATCAAAGTACTTGGAAGGTACTTGTCCTTCCTCCACATCATGTACCTCCCTTCCACATCACCTACACATCATCCTACCTTTACCCACTTCACATTCCACATGTCAAAATGTGAGGGCTTGTGAGTCCTCAACTCACGTTAGCCCTTCATCTTGACTTTGTTGGATAAATCCCAACCATTGAATTCTCTAGAGAATTCAAGTTTCTCTATAAATACCCCATCCTCTAAGGAATTTGGGGGACTTAGCCATTTTGCAACTAAATGTTGTCATTTTATGCACTCATCTAGCATCAATTTCATCCATTTGCATCTACATTCAAGCATATAGTCAAGACTTGCATTTAGCCATATCAAGAGCCATCAAGGAGCATACAAACCAAATCAAAATCAAGGGCCAACCAAGGAGTTTTCAGCTGCAAAAGGGAGGTATATCTATTTAGCATCATTCTACACTTTCCTCTTTGCATTTACAAATTTCTTAGGGTAATCTTGAGGTGTTTTTTTATGTTTTTCCATTGCATTTTAGTTGCTTAGAAAGGGTTACACATTTTGGATATCACAAGAACATTCCCCCAGCATGATGCAATAGACTACTCTGATAAAGGCAGGAAAAACTGACCTTGAGGATGGGTCGAGTAGTACTAAGAGGGGTCATGATACGAAAACATGACCAAGCTATGGTGCAGATGCGAGTGGATGAGTGATGGATGGAGACCTGAATGTGATGGATGATGGGAGCGAGATGGATGGATGATGCAGAACAAGCCGTAAAGATCCTGGTGGATGGAAAGTGCTTATTTACGCAAGGCGCTTGTTTGGCAAGTTTTCACCAAGGTACTTGCCCAAAGTGCCACTGAAGTGGTTTTCACTAGAGGACGAATTTTTTGACCCTTTTTCTTTTTTTTTGGATTTTTCCTTTTTTTATTTTTTGCTTTTTTGAATTTTTTGCTGTCACCAAGATGCCTGTTTTCCAGGTTTTCGCCAAAGTGACCATTTTTTCAGGACATTTTCTGATTTTTTGGATTTTTTGGTTCTATACCTTGAAAGATTTAAGCATAAAATTTTTTGAGATGGGAGCTATTCATTAGCTCCTACAGAGGCTCCCCTTCAGGTGTTGATAGCTGATATGCCCCTGATTTATAACTTGTTATGACGAACGGTCCTAACCAATTAGGTTCGAACTTGCGTTTGATGTTTGGGATATTCTTCTGATTTTCTTTTAAGACCAGTTCTCCGACTTGGAACGTCCTGCTTCTAATTTTCTTATTATAGCTCCTTTTGAGTCTATTCTGATAGACTTGCAAATGATTTAAAGCATCCATCCATCTCTCATCCAGTAACTCCAACTCATTTAGTCTTGATACTGATATTCTTCATCAGTAATGAGGTTTTGCAGTGGTATCCTGAGGGATGGGAGCTCGATCTCAATGGGGAGTACGACTTTTGATCCATAGACCAAGGAGAAGGGGGTGGCGCCAATGGGTGTGCGGATGCTGGTTCGATAAGCCCAGAGGCCAGGATTAAGCTGAAGATGCCAGTCACGACCTACGTCATCGACTATTTTCTTGAGGATTTTGAGGATGGTTTTGTTTGTGGCTTCTACTTGGCCATTGCCTTGGGGATAGTATGGGGTGGAGAAGCGATGATGGATTTTAAATTTCTCGCACAAGTCGTGAACCTTCTGGTTCTTGAATGGTGTCCCATTATCTGAGATAATGGCTTGTGGGACACCGTAACGATAGATAAGATAGTTCAAGATAAATTTTGAGATCTGCTTCCCAGTGATATACATCATAGGTATGGCTTCCACCCACTTTGTGAAGTACTCAATTGCAATTATGATGAATTTATGGCCATTGGAGGAGGTTGGAGTGATTTTCTCAATGAGATCGAGTCCCCACTATGAAAAGGGCCATGGTGTGATAATTGGGTGGAGCTCTTGAGCTGGAGCATGGATGAGGTCCCCATGCTGCTAACATTTTAAACGCCTTTTAGCATGATCATGTGCTTCTCTTTCCATTGTGGGCCAATAATACCCCATCCTCAACAGTTTCTTAGCAATGGTCATTCCACTCGAGTGTGAATCACATATGTCATTGTGTGCCTCAGTTAGAGCGGTTAACACCTCCTCAACATTTAGGCAGCGTAGCAAGGTACCCTTTATGCTTCTACGGTATAAGGTATCACCTAGGATGACAAATTTGGATGCCTTTTTAATAAAGGTTCGTTTTAGGTTTGATGGGAGGTTAGCGAGTATGACTCCTATGCAAAGATATGTGTAGATGTCATGGTACCAAGGATCACCAGGACCAATGATTTCACACATGAATTATGATTCTGGTACCTTGAATGCGGGAACGAGAAGCTGCTCAATCAAGAATTCATATTTTGGAACATTGTTGGCGATATTCAGCAAGGATCCAATTGTTGCCATGGTGTCTACTGCTCTGTTGTTGGTTCTAGGAATCTGCTCAAATGTTATTTCAATGAAAGATTCTTTGAGAGTCTCCACCAATTTCTTGTATGGAGTGAGCTTATCATCCTTGGTCTAATATTCATTATTGACTTGATTTATGATCAACTGAGAGTCTCCGTAGACTTTGAGAGCTATGATATTCCATTGCACTGCTATCCTGAGACTTATGGTCAAAGCCTCGTATTTCGCAATATTGTTGGTGCAAGGAAATTCCAATTTGTATGACCTTGGTATGCAGTCCCCTTGTGGGGTGATGAAGAAGACACCAGCTCCTGATCCGTACTGCATGTATGAGCCATCAAAGTATAGTTTCCAGTGATCATTTACGTTGATGTTGAAAATGGATTCATCTGGAAACTCTGAAACAAGAGGATTCTCAGAATAAATAGGTGCTTCTGTCAGTTTGTCTACAATAACTTGTCCCTTAATGGCTTTTCTCTCCACATACTTGATGTCATATTTTGATAATATCATTACCCATTTTTCCATTCTGCCTGTGAGCATTGCCTTTGATAAGAGATACTTGAGGGGGTCAATTTTATCGATGAGCTTTATCTTGTGTGCCAACATGTAATGTCTAAATTTGTGTGATGCAAACACTACTGTGAGGCATGCTTTCTCGATGAATGAGTAGTTTAGCTCATGACTGACCATTGTTCTGCTGATATAGTAGATAGCCCTCTTTTTTTTGTTTTCATCATACTGAGCCAAGAGAGCTCCAAGGGCTACTGCTGTTGCTGATACATATAAGATCAATGGCTTTCTTGGGATGGGTGGCATTAAAACTGGTGGTGTCAGTAGATATTCCTTGATTTTGTTGAATGCTTCTTCACATTTTGTATCCCATTTGTACGCTACCCCCTTGTGGAGTAGGTGGGAATATGGATTTTTCTTATCTACCAGTTGTGCTATGAATCGTCGGATGGATTGTAGTCTACCTTGGAGACCTCTCAAATTTTTTAATGTCCTTGGTGCTTCCATCTCGAGGATTGCTTTTACTTTTTCCAGATCCACCTCGATACCCCTCATGGATACTATGTATCCTAGCAATTTACCTGATTGTACGCCGAAGACGCACTTCTTGGGATTTAGTCTGACTTTGTATTCCTCTAGTCTGTCAAAGATAGCACTTAGGGTTGCTATATGATCTTGTCTTTTTCTTGACTTAGCTAGAATGTCGTCGACATAGTCTTCGACTGTTTTGTGAATCATGTCATGGAATATCAATGTCATGGCCCTTTGATAGGTTACTCCTACATTCTTTAGACCGAATGGAATCATGTTCCAGTAGTAGGACCCCCATGGACAAGTGAAATCCATCTTATGTTGATATTCTTTTGCTATCATGATCTGGTTGTATCCTAAAAATCCGTCCATTAGTGATAGCATCTTATGTCCTGCTGTCATGTCTACTATCATGTCGATGTTGGGAAGTGGGAAATCATCCTTAGGAGATGCCTTGTTTAAATCTTTGAAGTCCGTACAGATTCTAATGGCTCCGTCAGGTTTTGAAAGAGGTACCAAATTTGATACCCATTCTGGATAATCAATTGGTCGGATGAATCTTGCATCTAACAACTTTTTGAGCTCCATTTTGACCAATAAGGCGATTTGAGGATGCATTTTCTGAAGCTTTTGTTTGACCGGCTTTGCTTCTGGATACACTGCTAAGTGATGAACCACAGTCTCTAGATCAAGTCCTGGCATGTCAGCGTAACTCCATGCGAAGTTTATTTGTCTTTCCTTTAGGAAGGCTGCTAGGAGTTCTTGCTCTTCTTATAATAGTGATTCCACATAAAATGTGATATGCGGGGTCTCCTTTATTCCTTGGTTGATAGGATTGCATTTTTCGGCCAAGACTGCTGACTTTTCATGATGAATAGCTCTTAAGGGAAGATTGAATCCTTCATCCTCAGGCGCCTCCGAGAGGTTTTCACCATTGGATACGTCCTTTCTTTTTACTATTTTCTTGTCAGAGAGTGTCATAGTGTGGTTTTCACTCAAGGACTTGGATATGATTCTTAGTTTCTCACTTTTGCGAATGAAGGATTCAATCGTTTCCCCATAATAGGCATGTGTGTCCAACTCCATTATAAACCCTGCCTTGTGATCCCCATATGGAATGTTGTCCCGTAATCCCATGAATTCTGAGAGTGCCTCATCATTTTCGAATGTATCAAGAACCAGTGGTCCTC
Source organism: Sequoia sempervirens (assembly GCA_007258455.2). NCBI lineage: Eukaryota > Viridiplantae > Streptophyta > Pinopsida > Cupressales > Cupressaceae > Sequoia > Sequoia sempervirens. The sequence goes on along the minus strand of VDFB02373365.1, from coordinate 171,919,631 downwards.
GTTGGTCATAGTCGATCAGTTGGGGGTACACTAAACGGATCTCATGATTTTTATGGTCTATTTCAAAGGAGAGGGTGCTAATCATACACAGGGTGGTATCTTTGAATAGCCTAGGTAGATTGGTCATGGTATCTTCGTCATCGCTACTAATATAGGCCTCAGTTATAAAGTTATGTATGTCTCTACCTGTGGATATTGGTGAGTGTACTTGTGTTAGTATTGGTTGAGGAGAAACAATAACCGTTCTAACCGGAGGACTTCAGCCACGTATGGTTATACTCAGAGGAGTGCATCCAAGGCCAAGATTTGTTATGGGTCGCGTCTCTGACATGATAGGTATTATGAGCCCATTGTCATTTTGTCCCAGTCTTCGATTTCTGTCGTAGCCCATTGCGAGCATCATTTGTAGGCCCTTGCTTGTCTCATCCATTGGTAATTCAGGCATCGGTCTTTCATCTTGATATAGCATGTGTGATGGATCTGCTTCAATAACCTCCTGGCCAAGGTCTCCCCAACTGGTGAATTCGGGATAGTCTTTAGGATAGGTTTGCGATGTGGAAGCTTCATTTTCTTGTGGACATCCGCATGATCTAGGAGATTGTGGTAACTCTCCTATCACAAAAGAATTGTTAGGGAGTTTGTAGCTTCCACAACCATCCTCCTAGATGATGAGCTTGATATAGAAGATGGTGGGGATGGTGGGTGTCTCTGTCGCAGAAGTGGACACGAGAGTGGCGGGGTCGATGTATGGTGTGGATGGGCCCTCATCATTCTTTGGCACCTGGGGTATTTTGTAATACTTTGCTTCAAGATTTTTGCAATATGAAAACGGTTCGGGATCTCCATGGATAGTAACCTCTTGTCCATTATGTGTAAATTTCACACATTGGTGGAAGGTTGATGCTATGGCTTTCATCACATGGATCCATGGGCATCCCAGGAGGATATTATATGGAAAGTCGAGATCCAAGACTTGACAAGTGGTTTGCATGAGAGTTGGCCCTACTTGAATAGGGAGTTTAATCGTGCCTTGAGACACTCTTTCTTGGTCATCATATGCTCTTATCGTGATGCCCTTTCCTTTGTCGATGAAATCTTCTGATATTTTCAACTGCTTAATGAGGTTGAGAGAACAGATGTTCAAACCTGCACCTCCATCCACCAAGACCCTTTTGATTTTTCTCTTGTGTACAATGGCTTCCAAGTGAAGTGCACGGTTGTGAGATGGTCGGGTGAGGAAATCTTGGTCAGAGAATGTAAGGAGATTAGGTGTTATGATATTTTCGACCATAGCTTGGAATTGCTCTGCATCGAGATTTGCGGGGACAGTGGATGAGGCTAATGCTTCCTCAAGGATCTTTTTATGCGCAGATGAGATTTTTAACAACTCCATGATGGAGATGTGTGATGGTGTTCTCTTGAGTTGATCTACAACATTGTAGCCATGCAGAACAGATCTAGATGAAGGGACTCCATTTGGTTGGGATGATCCTGCAATGGTGACCTTGCCGCCTCTTGTGGTGACTCCACAATATTCGGCATGGGCGCCTTTGATGGTGATGACCATGCAGTCTTCATTTAGGGAGGCAATGATTATTTCATACACATTATTTACATTGTCCTTCCCTTTATAATTTATATTCCCTTTGTCGCCATGATTCAGCATAGGATTTGTGTAGATTTTAAGATCCTGATTTCCCATAGGTTGTTCCACATTTATGATTTTCTTATCGATGAGATCTTGGATGATGTTTTTGAGTCTCATGCAATTTTTTGTGGTATGACATTTGATTTTATGAAATTCGCAAAGTTGATTTTCATTATACCAAGGGGGTTTGACATCGGGTTCTTGGTAATTCTTGAATCTAGGGGGCTTGATGAGTTTTTCGTCGATCAACTTTTTCATTATGTCCTCCAGTGGTTCCCCCAAAATAGCGAATTTTCATTTGGGATAACTTTTGCGTTGGGGTGGTCCTCTTTGGTCATTGAGATTATTTATGGTTGGATTGTTGTTGGGTTGGTATGTTGTGTGATGAGTGTTTTGGCGTTGTGATTGGATTTGCGGTGCGGGTGTATGTTGGCGTGGGGCACTAATGACCACTTTGGCATCAACGACACCATCATTAGTAACGTTCTTGTTTCTTTCCCACGTATGAAGTTTATCGTTTTAATTGGATGATGGGTGGTTATTTTGTTGTTCGTGGTATGATGTTGATTCCGCGGGTTGAGTCACAAGGGCTCTTTCGATGCTGAACACCTTGGAGATCAATTGCTCATCTATTGTGATGCCCTGAACCTTTAGATGAAATGCCAAGCAGCCTTCAAGGTTGGCTATGATGGTGCAAACTTTTTGTTCTTCTGGCATGGTCCACTTGCTCCGATTGGCCTTGGATCGCCATCGTTGTAGAAATGAGGCAAATGAATCACCCTTTCCTTGTTTTAGAGCTGAGAGTTCTTCGAGACTAACATCCATTGCAATGTTGCATGCATAATTCTTAATCAATGCATCCCTTATTTCTTGGAATGTTCTAATGCCTGAAGGTAAGCGAGAGAACCATTCTATAGCGAGGCCTGCCAAGCTCCTAGGAAATAGCCGCATCAGATAAGTATCGTCATATGCGACTTCCATACAATGAACCTGGAATTCCATGATGTGATCTTCAGGGTTTCCCATCCCTCGATATTTGTCAAATTTGGGGATTTCAAATCCCTTTGAGAATGGTTTCATCTCTAGGCTCCTATCAAATGGATAGGGACACAAGTTGCTTGGTGTTTTCGTTGTTTGCCCTGATTGAAGGTCGAGCACTTGTTGCAAGAACAACTTGAGTTGTGTCATCACATCATTTTGCGGGTCAGGGAGTGGGATGAAAGTGTTTTGGGGTGTTTGAATCATGGGTTGGATGGGTGGATTGGTCAGTGCGTTGTTCGATGGTATCTGTATGTTTTGGCGAGCAAGGTAGGCTTCTACCTACTTTTGTATGAACAACACTTGTTGTTGATCTTTTTGTTGTTGTGCTAGGATTTGTGCTTTTTGTTGCGCTTGTTATTGTTCCAACAACGCTTGTTGTTGTGCTTGTTGTTGTTCCAACAACACTTGTTGTTGGGCTGCCAATTCTGCCGCTTCTTGTTGCTCTTGGTATTGCTTTAATGCTTGCTGATATGCTTGCAATTGCGCTGCTTGTCTTTGTGCAAGAAGTTGTGTTTGATATTGAGCTTGTTGTGCCTGATATTGGGCTTGCGCTTCTGTTGTTTTTTTTTGTGCTACTTGTGCTTGTGTTGTTTTTTGTTGCAATAGAAGTTGTGCTTGAGCGGCCCTTTGTGCTTGTAATGCTTGTGCAGCTTGTTGTTGTTGTTGTTGTTGCAATAACGCTTGGGCTTTTTTGCTTGTAATGTGGCTTGTGCAGCTTGGGCAGCCTGTGCAGCTTGAGCAGCTTGTTGAGCAGCTAATTGTTCAGCTTTTTTTTTTTTCTGAACTTGTTGGTATCCTCTTTGGAAAGCAGCTTGCAATGTTGCATCATATTGGCTTGATGTGATGAAAGTTGGTGGTGGTGGTGGTGGTGGTGGATTTGGAATGGTGTTTGTGAAGGTGGTGTTGATGTTTTGTGTGATGGATGGTGTTGTTGATATGGTTGGTCCTTGGGAGACCATGCTTTGTGATGTTAAGGGGGTGTTTGATGAGGTTGCAATTGCTTGTGCATTTGTCGTTTGTTGTTGCGATATCAATGACAAATTTTGAGCATTCGGTGCAATGCTTTGATTGATGGTTGGGATATAGGTTTGATTGATACTTGGTAGGGGAGGAAGCCCTAAACCAAGGAGTGGTGCGGATGATAATGGAAATGGTGGGAGAGGTGGAAATGTAAGGGGTGTGAGTTGTTGCGAAAATGTCGTGGTGTCAAATATACCCCCTGGTCCGAACATATCTCCCTCTTCTTGTGAATTTGTGAGAAGAGGTTTTTGTGGTGTTGTGTGAAAAAATGATGATGATGGATCGTGATGGAATGTGAGAGGAACATTTTTGTGTAATGGGTTTTGGGGTATGCTTTGTTCCAAGGTGGTGTTTGCATCCAAATTTTGATTATTAACAAGGGGGTGTGTTTGAATTGCATTGAGAAATGCACTTCCCTTATTAACATTGGGTTGGGTTGGAGCAAACGATGTTGTGATTTGCAGAATTTTTTGCGTGATGTTTTGAGATGGGGGTGTAGATGAGATGGGAATGGTGGATGAGATTGGAGGGAATGATGTCTCTACTATGGTACTCACATCAAAATTCGAAGGTAACTTAGCCCCTTGTTTTGCTAGCTCAAGCATGTATAATGAAGGGTTGAGCCTCATCATGATGTTGATGATTCTATGGTTGTCCGGATTTTGGAGCATTTCAGTCATTTCCTCGTGAGACATTCCAAAGGTAAGGTCCTCTCCTTGGTTTTCTTCTTGCGGATTTTGCGATGATGAGAGGGTCAACAAATTACTTGATTCGGCGGGATTCATTTCTTCATTTGTTTGGCTAAGATCGCTTGAAGCGAGTGTTTCTTTGTTGGCTTCCATACTCTTCTTGTATTGAGATCTAGTTAGAACCATAAAACAAGGATCAACCTTCGAGAATATGGGAGATGAATCTCTTGATCCTTTGGATTGATCGTTATTTTATGCCCCAAAGTAGAAAGTTTTAGGATGCCTTGAGGATCAAAGATGATGATATGATGATGATGTTAGGGATGGATAATACAGATGTTTTGGCTTTTGATAAATCTTAAATGAGATACTAGGCTTTTAGGACTTGCAGATTTTGATTTTGATTTGTTTTTGGATTTGATATTTTGTCCTTGATTTTGATTTTGATTTTTATTTTGAACAAAAAGACCCTAAGATGTTGGATGATGATCTAAGGGATAGCTTTGTTCAAAGGATGATGATTTGAATATGTATGAGGAGAAGGATGCATCTACCCACACCTATTCAAACAAGATGATTGTTTCACTAAGTATATGAAGAAGGATTCATCTACATATACTAAGCTAGACAAGATGATTTTGATAACTTTGACTAAGTATATGTAAAAGGATGCATCTACACATGCTTAGCCAAAGGTTTTTTTTATAATGTTTTCAAGGATTTAATCTCAATGATTTTGATGATTTTGATTTTGCCACAAAGTCTAGTATTAAGGATGGTTTCAAGATTTTCCAAAAGGTAATTGTGAGATGATGTTGTTTTTGATGTTTTGGAGGATGGATGAGAAAAGGATTTTGATATGTTTTGATCCTAAGGTGAACCTAAAAAAGGTACACTTTGTTTGCCTATACCTAGGTATTGAAGAGCATGCAAATGCTTCCTAAAGACCTTTGTAACCAAGAAATGACTTCATTTGAACATTCAGTTTCGGAATTCCAACCAATGATTTTTTGCTTTTCGGGTTATGAGTCTTCAACACATATGAAAGTTCATTTTGCTTAGCTTTGCTTAATGTCTTTATTTTACCAAAAACACTTTCTTTGATTAGGTTTTCAAACTAAGATGTCCAATGTCTTAATTTCTTCAAACCCCACAAGATATGTTATGTGGAAATTCAATGAACTTAAGGCAAGGGTTTTCCTATTGTTTACTTAAGGAGACAAATCGAGATATAATCCAATGTTTAGAAACCTCTAAGGACGTGAGTCCCAAGGGAAAGCAATAACATATGGATTGAATCAATTGTATTTGTCCTCAAAAGGGTTTGAAATTTGGATGAGGTTCAAGTATTTTTTTTCATGATGTTTTTGACCAAGCAATGCATTTTGTAACCCAAGAATAAGTGCAATCCTATGGATGTGTAAGACAATATTTGTTGGATTCCCACTTGGACAAGTCCAGCTACGCTTATCTCTAGCGAATGGTTAGATGCTTGACTCCACTAGCTCCCCTCCACGACACTCACTTATACGAGGCAGCCAAGCATCAACACCCATGAAACTCCCATGACATGTTTTCCATTTCTACTAGAAGACCGTAAAAGTGTGGGGTGGCTTGAGAACAACCATTCTTGCACCAACAAATAGATTAAAGGATTTTGAAAAATTCTAACACATGGGTTTTAGTAAGGACTTTCTGTTCGTGGAGATTGACCCATACGGTAAGAGTCCCCTTTCGGATCCATCTTGTCGGAATCAACCATGTGATATTGGAATTTCTTCCAATATCCACATTTATATCCCAGTTGGAAATACTCTTGGCTTTAGAGTGTTACCGGTTGAGTCGTTCCCTTGGGTGAGTACTTTTTCCCCAAGGTAGACCCTCTAGGATAAACAAAAGCGAATGAAGAACAATATTCGTAATTCAATCAATCCTTGTTGGCAACAAGGAGAGAGAATATACGCAACAATGCCCCCACTCACACTCTCACAAAGATGTTCAATTTTAAACCCAAATCGAAGTGTGGAGGTGATTGCTTTGTCTCACCCTAAAGACATGAAAAAGGCCTTTTGATTCTCAAGATCGCTATAAATCACGAGAGAAGCGCATACGTCCTTTTTCAATGGCTTTAGTTTAAGTAAGCCCTCAAAAAAAACAAAGTTACACTTGTTCCTTTTAAATCCCCAAAGAAAAATGTGAGTTTGTTTTAGAGAACCAAATCACAAGTGTAAGACATTTTGTTCAATTTGTTAATCCAAGAAACAAAATCTAGTAAGTTGTGCTCCTAAGATTCGTTTTAACCTTTTTTGCAAGAAATGGAAAGGTTCTTTTTAAGCCCAAATGAAAATTAGTGTTCTAAGAATGAAAAGATAACAGATTCTCAAAATAGTGTTAAACAAACACTAAAGTGTATAAAAACACTTTGATTTCGTAAGACATAGCCCTCATGCTCCTTCTTTCTTCAATTTTGATTTCCAACCTACAAAGAAGAAAAACAAATTAGATTCTGGAAAATACATAAGCTAAAAACTAGAAAATAGAATATAAATTAATCATAAATCAAAAGCACATGCTAAAAATCATTTTTTCCCTTTTTACTGTCTCCCAGCATCGCAACTCGTGATGGCGTCGTAGTTTGGCTTCTGAGCGGTGCTCTCACAGCGCCGCTTACTAGGCAGTGGCGCTCTGTGTTGGGACAGAGAGCTCAACTGCGTCGCAATTTTTTCCCAACGTCGCAGTTTACGTCCAGCGTCGGACTTTTATTTTTTTTGAAAAATTTTGCAAGTCAGCGAGTCCAGCGGCAGAGTTTAAAATTCAAAAATCTTGGCGAGACGAGTCCAACGACACAGTTTGTGTTTTAAGCGGTGCCATATAGTGACACTGATGAGCCCTCGGTGCCAAAACAGCAACGCTGACGAGCCCATAGTGCCAAAACAGCGACGCTGAGCTCCCAGCGTTGGAATTTCCTGTGTGAAGAAAAATGCGAAAATTTCAAAAAAAGATTAGAAATAATGATATCCAACCCTCCTTCTAGCACCAAATGTGCGAACCCTTTTCCTAGTACCTACAAAACAACATGAGTAAAAAACAAGTTAAACAAGGAATTGCAAGCTAAAACAAAGATTCCCCATGAAATCCATTTACAAATTCAAAATAGGAAAGAAAACAATGAAGAACAAAATAAAACAAAGAAATAACTTGAATCCTAATTTAAATGTGCAAACTCATGATCCCATGGGGGAATTGGTGCCAATTTGATGTGAAAATTGGCCCTTTCCCAATTCCTATGATGAAATCTTGATATGTTGGAGATGATATTGATCCACTTTGATGAAAGATGAGAACTCCAAGCTAAATCTGCAAAAAGCCTAGCTAAGGATTCAATGATGGATGGAAATGGCTAAATATTTTAGCATAATAACTTTGTAATGTTTGTGGATGATGAAATGAGGATATGAGCTCCTTATTTATAGAATTTCAAGATGGATGAATGTCCAAATTTGAGCAATGTGGGACTAACATTCATCCAATGATATGATGTCATTTTTCAAGCTATGAATGGATGATGGATGTGCAAGATTTGGGGTTTGTGCCAATAAATGCAAATATTTGAAATTCAAATTTGTTGAAATGACATGCAAGAGGGAAGGGAAAATGCAATAAATGCCACTTGGCTCAAAGCAAAGGACATGTAAGAGATTTTAAATGCCTTGTTGGATGTACATGTTGACTTGGAATTTTTGAATTCAAATTGAGAGAATATTCCAAAAGATGCCTTTGAGGAAAATAGGGATTTAATAAATGAATTAAATCTATTTTCATGTGCAACTTGCATTATCTAGAGGATGTGACATGAGATGAGATTAAATTAATCAAGGGTTAGGAATTTGATGATGTGACCTATTTGACTCAAATTTATGGATTTATTTAAATCAAATAAGAGAGGAATATGACAAGAGATTAGTTAAATAAGGATTTTGATTTATTTAATTAAAAGAGATGGTGTTAGATTAAATCAAATAAGGTTTTAATTTATTTAATTTAATGGATAGAGTTTAGAGATTTAATCAAATTAATTAATTATTTAATTAAATAGGGATAATTAGGTCAGATGGGTTGATTTAATTAATAAGAGAAAGTGACTTAATTAGACAAAATGATTTATTTAATTAAGGGACAAATATTGATGAATTTAATCAAATAGGGGAATTTGATTAAATGGTTAGACCGAAGGATGATTCAGGAAGAAACGATGTTAGTGAGTCAGGATCAGATGCACGATATCAATCAGTATATTCCAAAAGATGTCTTGTGAGGAAAATAGGGATTTAATAAATGAATTAAATCTATTTTCATGTGCAACTTACATTATCTAGAGGATGGGACATTGGATGAGATTAAATTAATCAAGGGTTAATTAATTTAACAGGGGATTTGATGATGTGACCTATTTGACTCAAATTTATGGATTTATTTAAATCAAATAAGAGAGGAATATGACAAGAGATTAATTAAATAAGGATTTTGATTTATTTAATTAAAAGAGATGGTGTTAAATTAAATCAAATAAGGTTTTAATTTATTTAATTTAATGGATAGATTTTAGAGATTTAATCAAATAAATTGATTATTTAATTAAATAGGGATAATTAGGTCAGATGGGTTGATTTAATTAACAAGAGAAAGTGACTTAATTAGACAAAATGATTTATTTAATTAAGGGATGAATATTGATGAATTTAATCAGATAGGGGAATTTGATTAAATGGTTAGACCGAAGGATGATTCAGGAAGAAACGATGTTAGTGAGTCAGGATCAGATGCACGATATCAATCAGTATATTTTACGTGTCTACACCCTTAAAGGGTTAATTGATGATGAAACCTACCGAGTTAACCATTTGCATCAGCTGGAGATGCTTGATGAGCACCGTTTACATGCCCTCAATCATCTTAAAGCTTATCAACGATCGTTATCTAGACAATATAATTGGGGTGTGCTTCCTAAGACTTTTAAACTAGGAGATCTAGTTCTCTGTGAAAACCAGAGAACTGTAAATGTGCCTCCTGATCAGAGAGGAAAATTCAGTCCTAATTGGTTAGGCCCTTACATTGTGATCTTTGTATATAGTTTGGGTGCCTATAGATTATCATCTATGGATGGGATGCCTTTAAAAGAGCTCGTTAATGTGATGCATCTTCATTGATACTATGTGTAGTGTTCTATGTGTCATCTATGTGGTGTTCTCTCTATAGAAGGGCAGTAGCACTACATATGTTGACATTATTCATTAACACATTATGAAAAAATTTGTGTTATGATATGACCACACATGTGTGTGTCCATGCATCACATTAGAAATTTTAAGACAATTATATCATCATTGTATTTAATTAACATACAACCATGTATGTTTATTAAATCATGTTAGCATCTAATGTAAGTATACATCCATATTAGTATATTGCATTCATAGCATAAACATGCATTAAAAATAAAGAACATACATATCCAAATAAACAATACCATGATATCAGAATCGATGTATCCATATATATATATATATACGCATTTATGTATCAAATGTCATGTACATGTATAGGGCCACTACTATAAAAAATGAGTGGTTGTTGAATATATGTCTATACCAAATATCTACAAGTATATATGTATGTATATGTATCTCACTACAAAATAATGTATAAAATTGATAATGAGCCTCTATCACTACGGTGCATGGCTCCCAAAACCCTCTGGCTCTAGTGGCTGCTCTAGTACCCTCGAGAGGGGCTGAACAGTGGTCATGGAGTGAGATCAGTGTGAGTGTGATATGAACAAATCTTCCCGCATCCCTTTGATCTCTCCTTGTAAGGAGGATATAGTTAGCTCCACCCACCTCAACTCATCCCGTAGCCACTGAACATCTATCGGGATCATAGCTATCGGCTGCCCATCAAGGTCATCGAGACAACTTTGGAGGGCATCACACGCCTACTTAGTAGCGTCGGCCCTCCTCACTACCATGTCTTGCTCAGTGAGTGTTGTCCGCAGCTCCCCCGATAGTTGATCACACTATCCTCGGATGGTGGTCAGGTTTGCAGTCAATTGAACAATCTCTGCACCCAACTCCTCGTAGGTCATCCTCAGGAACACTACTGGCTTGAAACTGGGCACATGCCATCCCACAAATAATGGCCAATAAGCCTCAAGGACCAACCCCTAAATCGACACATTAGGGGAAACCTCTAAAATACACTGAGCTATAAGCCTAGTCCATCCTTGTTCGTCCCCTGCAACCACAGAGAAAAAAAGAGGTATCAGTATCACATGGCATATATATACATATATCATAAACAAAAAACTAAAAGTATAGAAACATAAACAACATGTCTCATATACCTAGGCCCCCTGGCTGCCATGTCAAGTCAAGGTGAGGGTCGATGTTGGGACTTGTGCCACTGGCATCGGTGGCTACTCCCGGTGACGCTAGAGTCACCACCGCTATAGTAGTGGAAGTTGGTGGTGCCAAAGAGACGGGGTTAGCTGGTGGGGGGCTGACCTCCTCCGCCACCTCAGTCTTGGTGGTGCCATGTGCTCCTCCTGTGGTATCTCCTCCTCGCGGGCCTGCTGCCGACCTCTCCACCTATCCTGTGGGGGATGGGGTGGAAATTCCTCCTGTGGACCAGGATCCCCTCTCGAGGCACCCTCACCAAACATACGAAAAGGATGATGCATCTCCCACCACCATGCAAAATCAACCGCTACCTCGACAATATCCACTGCCACTATGGAGGCTTGATCATGATTGGGCTCATCATCATCTGAGGGGAAAATATCAATAATAGTGGGGCAAGGGTGATCCCCAACCCTCGCTACACTTCTGTAGGTGCTAGTATAGGTGGGCACATCTACTAGAATAGTCTAAGGTCGGCCATGCTGTCACATGACCTGACTCTAGTAATAAGGTACTATAATATAATATCAGTGGCCTATCAAAAACTAGTCCCACTGTAGGTTCCTCAAGTACCTGTCATCATCCACCCATATGATAAATTGGTGGGGTCTCCACCGAACCCCATCTGCAATAAGAATGTCAAACTATAGATCCCCGAACTGTAGATCCCCAAATCTCCACTGCCCTATCATGTCATACCAGTGGGCCATCGGGAAGTGATACAGTTGTCATCAGGGAAAATCAATAGGTTGGGTGCACATGATGTGGGCAAAGGCCCACACCTACAAAAGTGCGCACACTATAAGGCTACGATAGTCATAATGAACGTACCGACCTAGCTCCTAGTAGAGGTGTACTAGCATGTTGTGTCCCAAGGAAAAATTAGTCTTATGCTCTACCATCTCTCTAATAGCATGGACGAGGCCCCCATGTAGGTGTGAGCCTCACCCATCAATCATGATCCAGAAGGCCACGGTCATGACCATAACTCAACGAAGCAAGGTGTAGTGGTCCTCGCCTAGTCATACTAGTGTGTATAAATGTGTCCTGAGTCATCACCACTGTCTGTCCTCCCTGAGCAGGAGAGGACACCCTCCCTCCACTCCCGTGCTGATTAAGTATCATCGAGAGCCACTCGCCATTTGTGGATGGGTAGCTTTAGGATCCAATAGACATCCTCGAGTGTGATAGTCATCTCTCCAAAAGGCAGCTAGAAGGAAGACGCGGTGGCATCCCACTGCTCCATAAGGATCGTAAGCATCCTCTCATGGTACCTCATCTCTGGCATGGTAAATACATGCTAGAGACTGACCTACTGAAGATGTGTGACCTCGTCCTCTGATAGACAATCCCTCTGCTCACGAACGAGTCAGAATGCTTGCCCTCCTGGATGCTCTAGAATCTTCGGGTAATCCTATAAAAAAGTAAAAAATTCTAAGTCAGAACATTGAATTTTAGTATGAAAACAAAAAATTAATTAAGACCTATGTGTGTCGCATAGACGTCTACGTGTTGTGCATGTGTCCCTAACTACCATGGTCGCCTCGAAGATGCTAGCGCATCTCCGAGACGACAGCACGAAGCCAGGACCCTGGCGTGTATAATGGATGATAGCACGTATATGGGACGTGGGCATAGAAAACAAACACCTACAGACCTCACCATCTTGAAAAATGCTAAAAAAGGGCTAAATTTTGCAAAAAACGGGGCTTAGAGACCTACTTGGTCCACCTTGTGACCCTCGGTGATGTCCCAGCATAGCTACTCTAACCTCGATGCCTTGTACTCCCTCCTGCTAGGCATTATGCTGACCTTTCTCTCACAAAATTCAACAATTTGCTCGTAGTGAATAGTGAAAATGACCCTTCTAGGGGCCCACCTAGGTATATATAGGCCCCCCAGGGCCCATTTTTCCTAGAGCTTGTGGCTCCCGAGTTTCTTCAAAATTTTCCCCACCAAGCTGGGGGAAAACTCAGGAGGGGGCATAAGTTCATCTCTTGATCATATTTTTCTTCCGAATTGACGACTTTTTCTTGATCATTCCTCTCTCCGTAGTAGCTTTCTTCTGATTTTTTGAAGTTGACCCAAAATTTGAGTTTTGTAGGTTAAGGCTTTGAATGGTTTCTCATGACTATTCTGACACTATTTGTTGAGCTCGAATGTTGGGGGCACATTCAGCACTGGTTAGCTCAACTTCGATGGTCGTTATGGTCTCTCTCTTGGCACGCAAATCTGTAAAATTCAAAATTTGGATAAAATTTCTCTTCTCTACTTTAGTGAGGCTAATTTTTTCAAAATCAAGCTCACTAAAGTGGGGGAAAAATGTAATGTCGCAGAATTGCACCTAGGGGCAATTCCACACTCTTGCATTTTTCCCTAGCATTTATGACACCCTAAGGCATTAATGACAAAAATCCCATGAGTCAAAATTTTCACAATTCTGACTCCATGTGGACTTGTGGTAGAGCAACAAAATCTTGATGACACATTTCTCGAGAATCTAGGCTTTGGACAAACGCGTGGTGCGTAGACGTCCATGTGGCATGCTAACGTTCTAGCAATTTTTTTGAGTTTGAAATGGGGAATCTAGAATATTAACCCTTGAGACACGTGTCCTAGTGGTTACATTTCAGAATTAATGGCTCTTTGTTTCCCTTGCAAGCATCAAAACCCCTTCTTGGCTCTCATTTGGGGGTTGGAAGACATTCATTCAAGCTTTCTTGCTACTTGCTCCAAGTTTGAGTTCTCTTCATCTTTGATAGTAGTGCTTTCAAAAGCAAAGCCATGTCGGATTGAGGTCCTCCCAGCAGCAATAGCTCTCAAGCAAGCACTCAACGGTGCATCTATGTGCTCTGGAGAGGGTCTAGGTCCATGGGTAATGCTCTCTCTCTCTCACTTTCCTTTCCTACTTTTTTATTTACTATCTTTTGGTGTGGGTTCTACTCTTGAGCGGGTTTTGCTTTTACCACATGCTTTTTTTTACTTCATTTGCACTACTTTCCAACTTGGCTATCCATGGAGGTAGGAACACCAAAATAGGGGTCTGACTGAGGCAGACCCCTATACAGCCCCAACCTTTTCCCCTCATTCTTCTATGTGTAGGTCATGAAACAAAGCTTGGAGTGAAGATCTGGACGTCTAGAGAAAGGTGAGCTTTCTTCAAACCTTCTTGCATTCATTTTAGTTTTTGGTTTTCTGACTAGTTACTATGCTCAATACACTTTAGACCTGAGCCTAGAAGTGAAGCTTGTTTCTGTCTGTTTGAGTTCCTGAGCCCTCTATTGCTTAGGATGCCAACACATATTTTAGACGATAATGCGTCTTGTTGGCGTCCTAAAACTACACTTATGTCTTTTGGCTGAGAGCTCCCTCTTCTGAGATAGAAATCTCTTGGTTTTTCTCTCTCAGGGTCTATGGTAGTTTTTTCCCGAAGCATAATGAAGTCTTAGTTCTTTATCATTTTGCTAATTTGTTTATTCTGAGGTGTATAAGGGTAGTTTGTTCCCTGGTGATCTCTCGAGAAAGGAGAGACTTGTGTGCAATGAATCCCTCTTATATCACACTAGCCAAATTAAAATCACTACAAGCACACCTCTCCAAATATTTTCCAAGCAAGATCTCAATGCTCCAACTCCAACACCTCACATAATACCATCAACTTCTCCTTCCTCATGAAGAAAGTGAGAAAGTTGTGATTACTACTCCTACTCAACATGATAATTTATCATTGTCACCCATGGGACTCTCCTTCCTCACAAAGAGGAAATTCTATCAAATTCTCTACTTGATTATCTCCTACCATAATAGCAAGAGTTATTCAATTCACACTAGAATCAAGGGTGCAATGTATGTGATATCCTTAATCCATCTTATGTCAACTTAGAATATCATAGTGTCTATGAAGCCTCCTAAAAAGTTAGAGTGGATGAAATTTGTGAGTACCCTTGATAAGGGATTTATGGTAGACATTGGCACAAAGAATATATATGACTATAATCATAATGTAGATGCACATATTATTAGGAAATTACCAATTGGAGCAAACCAATTTTTCCTACATAACCCAATGAGATAAAAGCATGCATGCAAGCTTAAAAATAATCATAATATAAACATCAAAATATATATCACAAGATAACACACAATATGCCATGGAAAAACCCTTTAGGGGAAAAAACCCAACTTCCAAAAGCATCCAGACTTAATTTATTTTTCAACAATGAAACATTATAATACACTTAGAGAGTCTCTATGGATACTTATAAAATTTCAAACTCCTCCTTGATGCATCATCCATCTGTTCAAGAATTTAACCACACATCCAATATCTTGCTTCACATATAAACTCAACAAGAGAGATCAATATAAGGATAGTTGTGAATGATGAAAATGTGAAACAAGTATCAACAATGCAAAACTCACACTCTCACAATCATGCAATGAAGTTCAAGATCTTGGCTCGTAATATAGAATTTAGATAACAAAAAAAGTCATCATAGCTAAGATCTTGATTTGCTTCATTGTTCAGTGCTCTACAAAGTAAAAAAATATGAAATAACAATAAAGATATGATGCAATGATAATGATAAATGCTCAAAGGTAAATGATACCTATGCTTGATATATGACAATGATAAATGCTTGATAATGCTTGAATACTTGATAATATTTGAATGCTTGAATGTATGATAATGTTTGAATGCTTGAATGATTGAATGAGATTGCTATAGTAACTTAGACTATAAGAATGATAGGGGGATTTTGACAATAAAAGTGTTAGGGGATATGAATGAAATGAAATCTTCTTATTTATATGCTTCACTTGATATTTGATCAATGATGGAGATTGATTTGCAAGATCAATGGATAGGGAAATTCAAGATAGGGTAAGACCCCAATTTTGAATTTAAAAGAGGGAATTAAATAAATTAAATTATTTAATTCAAATGATAGCTTGGAGAAATCAATAAATATTAATTTATTTATTTTAGAAGAAAATATTTAATTTAAATAAAGTATTTTTAATTTATTTAAAAGAGGGGTGTTAACTAATTAAATAATTTTTAAAACTTATTGAATTATAGAGGACCAAGATAATTTTCATTTTCATTTTCATTAATTTTGGAGGGAAAATGATAAGTGATGAATTGATATAAAAGGTGCAATGCACCCATATTCAGAGCATCACATGCCCTCTCGACACTCGCAACTTGTATCCTCACCTAGTCTCTCTTGGTAAGGGTTGTGTGGATCTCTACCACTTGCTAATCTTGTTTCCTGATCATCAAGATGACATCTGCAGTACTTTGCATGGCCTCGACTCATTCCTCCTCATAAGTTGTCTGTAAATAGGCTACAAGCTCAAAGAGGTGTGCATTTCACCCTAATAATGCTTGCTTGTAGGTATTGAGGAAACTCCCCTAAACTAGCACAGTTGGGGCCACCTTTGAGATGCACCACCCAATGAATGTGATCCACTCCTATGTGTTCATTACAACCACAGAGTAGTATACACTACTAGTAACTGATGATATATCAAAACATAAGCATACGTATATACATGAAATGAAGTCAAAATACTAAAAGGAAATAACATGAATCACTCTAATACCTGGGTCCTCAACCTACCAATGTGGATTTGGGGGAGGTACAATGCTAGGACTAACCTCTTTCCACCATTGTTGTTGCTACTAGTGTGGGGACATTGAATTTTTTAGGTGGCATTGCTAAGTCTAGGATGGAAGTTGGAGGAGACAAGAGCCTTTGTTGTTTCCTCAGCCTTGTTGTTTCTCTAACCACTGCTTCTCCATGATGACCATCATCATTGTCACTATCTTGGTCCTCTCCTCCTTCTTTTGTTGCTCCCACCTGCCCCTATGTACTAGATCCACCCATGGAGGCATTTGTTGGAAAAATTAGGGTACGACCATGTGTAGCCCACCAGGTTTGGAAACCACAGTCGATCCCTACATCATCCACAACTAGCATCAAAGGTTGATCATTATTATCTGACCCATCATCACTAGCAATGATGTTTGATATGGTTGGATGACAACGATCACCCAGTATAACTGTGCTCCTACCTATTCACACATATGTCACAGGGTCAGGGGAATGGTTTGCAAAATCTTGAACTAGCGAGTGACCCTATGCCAGTAATAAGGCATAAAAAATAATCTATATGACCCATCAAGAAATGATCATGCTTCATATATTGCATCTTCTTTGTGTCGAAGGCCTATCACATAGCTATATATGATTTCCACCCAATGTTGTGGGACCGCAAAGTATCAAACTGTATACACAAAAAATATAAATATCCATATCTCCACCCACATACCAATGGGTATGTGTTGGCTATCAATGTACTAGGGGCTATCCCATGAGGATATTTGACTGGTCAAGTAGCTATAATATGTGTGAAGGCCCAAACCTGCATGAGTGTATAGGTTGTGAGACTCCCATACTGATAATGTACATAGCTTCCCAACTCATGTTAGAAGTGAGTGAGTATATTATGACCCCAAGAAAAAATTATGTCACTCATCCATCTCACGACTAGTATGAATGAGGCCCCCATGTAGGTGCAAGCTTTGCTCATCCATGGTAACTCAGATGATGATTGTAACTACCATCTCCCTCCTCAACAATGGTATTGCCACTCGTTCGTGGTCAAACCATTGTATGTAGATATGGCCAATGGTGTCATTGGGATCTATGTGTCTCACATAGTACTACTACCCATCTAAAACCTCTCAAGGAAAGCATGTTTCATCATTATCCACATGTCGTCCCATTGCTCCATGAACACCATCAACATAGATGGATGATACAACATCTCAGGCAATGCGTATACCCACCATAGGCCTACCTATTCGAGATGACCTTGGTCGTCCAGATGCATTTGGCCTACCTAATCTCAAAACATCCTAAGAATGCACCCACCTCTGTGCTCACACATCTTAGGCCAATCCTATAAAATGGAAACAAATTATATATCAGATTCATCTACATCAAATAAATTCTAACTTCTACATCAAAAATTTCTCTAAGCGACCTCTAGGACAGAGGCATGGTACATAAACGTTTGTGCAATGCACTACTATCCATTCACCATGAAATTTTCCTAGATGATAGTGTGCATGGCAGATGACAACACGAGCAAAGGTCACCAATTTTTTTCCTAGATGATAGCAGGCCGACTAGAAGCCTTCATGGCGACTAGACACTGCATTGCTTTGGATGTGAAAAAACTTTTAAAAATTCCTAAAAAAGGACACAAAGGGTTACATAAATATACCCCGTCGACCACATCCCTAGGATCTCTCCCAATGCAGCTACTCAATCCTTGGCTCCTCGAAATCATGTCTATGAGGCATTTTACTAACCTTTTTCTCACAAAAGTCAACTATTTTCTCACAGTGTATAGTGAAAATGACCCTTTCGTGGACCCTCTTGGGTATATATAGGTCATTTTCGGCCCATTTTTCTTAGCGAACATGGTCCTTCCATTTAACCTGTGTTCACCCCACCTAGTTGGGGGAAAGATCAGGGGGGTATATACTCACCTACTCATCATACTTTTCTTCCGAACCATCAATTTTTTCTTGAGCATTCATCTCACCTTGGTAGCTTCTTTTGACTTTTGGGCTGACCTAAATCTGAGTTTTACAAAATGGAACTTCACTTCTAATGTTGTGGTTTCTCACTATGCTCAATCATTGGGGGCATCATTAGTATCCACCTACTCAACCTCTGCAACCTCTACAACATCTTTTTTGGTACACAAATTTGTAAAAGTTTTAAATTCTTAGGCTTATACTAATGTTCTCTTTTCTACTTTACTATAGCAAGTTTTTTCTCAAAAATCAACTCACTAAAGTGAGGGAAAATGTAATGTCGTAAAATTGCATTCCATGGAGATTTCATATTTGTTCACTCCCCCCCCACATTTATGGCATCTAGTTGCATTTATGATAAGAACCTTATGAGTCAGAATTTTGTGATTTCAACTCCATAAGGACCAATGATGAAGCGACAATAGTCTACCACCTCGTTTCTTGTAAATTATGAGTTGGCCACTTGCATGTGCATGGATGTCTGCATGGCATACTAGCATCCTTAAGCTTTGTGAATTCAAATGAGGAATCTCATAATCTTGACCTGTGACACATGTTATCATGGAAAAATTCTTATTGTAACAAATCTTCTCGCCCATGCAACTACAAAAAACCCTCTTTTTCACTCTCAATTGTAAGAATTCTCACTCTCTCTCACTCCAACTTTATTCTCTCTTCTGTATCATGATTCTATAGTGAAGCTCTGCTGGATTGAAGTCTCAACAACAACCAAAAATCTCTTACAAGCACTCAACATCACATATATTAAGCAAAGAGGGAGCCACAAACTATTGGTATTTCTCTCTTGCTCTCTTTTCTATTTTCTAGCACATTTATTGTCTCTATTTCATGATACGGGTTCTCCTCCATAGCAGGGTTTGATTTTATCACTCTTGTGTCTACTTTACTTTGTGTCTTTTATTCTCTCTATCTATTTGGCTAACCATGGAGGTGGGTATGTGCAGGATCATGATGGACCAAAAAGTGGCAATATGATGGGTATTGGTAGGGTATGTGGCTGATGACTTTTTTTTTACCCAAAATTGATGAAATGAAAAGGATTTTTAAAGGAGATTCTCAACTTTCCACCAATATAAATTATGCTTTACTTTGAATTTAATAAATTATTATTATTTATTTTCTATTTGAATTATGACTAAAGTGTTTATTGATAGGTTGATTGAAAAACATCTATAGCTTTCAAACGGTATTACATTTTTGAATCCAAAACATGCATCACATTCTATGCTTCACATACTATAGGATTAAAAAAAGAAAAATTGAATTTCATGAAGTTTTGACCAAGTTAAGGTGGTCGGACATACGAGTTATTATATTTTTAAAAGTTGTAATAAAAATTCATAATTAATTATTTAATTGGAAAAAAATTACAAAAATATGCATCACATCCTGGACATGAGTCCTCTACTTATGTCTAAAATATTATAAATGAATATTATCATTTTATTGTGGTTAGGGTGGTTAGATAGACACCTACTTCTTATTTTTTCCCTGAAATTTAAGTACTACTGGATTGAAATTTCAAATTTTCACCAAATAGATTTTTTTAAAAAGAATAAACCTAGTAGTTTAGAAACTACGTTCAATTTGCTATAGATTTTATTCTTACATATTTTTGAAATAATATAGATAACTTATTCAAAATTTTATGTCAAGTTTCCTAACTCTGATTTTTCTAAAAATTTTGCCACTTAAGGGCCTATTTTTTCCATGATGATCCTGCACATACCCAGGTGGAAACACCAAAAATGGGGTTTTGACTAAGGCAAGTCCCAAAATAACCCTAACATTTTTCCTCATTCACCTTGTGTGTAGGTTTCTCGTGCAGAGCATTGTGGGAGGCTTTGAATCGTAGGACCCCTGGTGAGTTGAAATATTTCTCTCTATTAGTCATTTATCATCATTCCTATGGTTTTTTAAGTTAGTAGATTAAATAGGCCTGATATCTAGAATAGTTAATAGATACTTTAAGTTTTGTGTGAAGGTTTAGTTCTCTTTTTGTATAGGATTCCAACACATCCCTAAGATGGCAGCACACAATGTTGTTGTCCCATTCACACACAAACATCCTTTGGTTGAAAGATTATCCTTTTGTCTCAAAAATATTTGTAATCTTCTCTTCTAGTCCCCAAAGTCATATTTGTTTTTAGTCCAGAAGCTCTACTTCTAGCATGTTTTTGCAATCTCTTTCATCTTAATCCTTTCGGTTAGTCTTGAGGTGACCAAGGAAAATTCACTCCCTATAGACCCTATTCATCTTAGGACTTGGGAGTAGAAAATCCCCTCATTCACACCTTTAAGGAGTATTCTTCTAGTTTGGAAGAAAAGATAGAGAAGGAAATGGGAAAGAATGTCAATGATAAAAAGCTAGTTGATGTTTCTGATAAGTGTAGTAATGCACATGCCAAGTTACAAGGCAACTTGAAGGAAGTTCAAAGGTGTTTAGAAGAAGCTAAGAAATTATTAATTATGCTTGAAGTGGATAGTTTCTACAAGGAGCATTAAGTATCAGATGGACTCAATTGAGTCTCAAATTACTCAGGCCTCTAGTGTTTATGATATAATGAATGATGGATATAGAGCTACTAGAGTAGTCATTAAAAATATACATGGTCAATTATTTTTAATATGGAAACAAAAGGATAAAATCATAATGTAATATAGTCAACTCCGAGATATGGAAGTGTTAGGATTACCTCTTTATCTAGAGTTTTGGCGAATGTGGAGAAGGTTGTGCAAAATATAACAACGCCTAGTTCTCCGGAAGAAGGAGAAGACCTCCATGTACAATTTGAGAACCAGAGATACATGCTTTCCTTTACCAAGAAGGATTGGGAGGTTTCCAAGAAGGATAGGGAGGCACACCTTGCAAAATTATAGGAAACATATCAGAGTTAAGGTGTACATTTTCTTGTTTGTATAGTCAATTTTTGATATCAATGTACATATGTCGAGTTAGTAGATGTTGTTGCAGTACAATTTTTTCTTATTGGTAATGTATAAAATAGTTAGGAGGAGCTATTATCATTAAAATATATTAGAAAGGGGGAGTGAATCAAAGATTTAATACAAATTTTGTACCATTTTCCCTTGATGTCAAAGGGGGAGAGAAGTAGAACAGTATGTTAGAGAAGTGTGTTGTCATCAATGACAAAGGGGGAGATTGTTGGAAACATGAGCATGAAATTATACAATGTTGTCATTTATGGAAACCCATTGTAGAAGTGATGGTGCATCTATATGAACATAGTCCAAAGAAGTCCGGAGAAGACCAAGTGTTTTGGTGAAAATTGCCTAAGTCCCAGACTAAAATAGTAAGTAACAGAGCAACAATTTTGAGGTTTGCATTGCTCCTCTTTGCAAAATCTTATCACGTAGTTTTGAGGTAATAATGGTATGTATCAAAGGTATCTATATCATATGTTTCAAGGTTGCATGTCTTCTGCAACTAAAGATAGCGATGATAGAGTATCAGGCTTAGTAGAAGTAGAGTCATAGGTGTAGAGTGCATATTGGAATGCTTTGCATTCCACTATGGATGAATATTATGTTGTGAAATTTTGAGGAAGTGTTTGAGGATTTCAAAAGTATATGCACTCCAAGTGGCAAGTTATTTGATGGTCCATGTGTCAAGTTGTAGATGAACAGTTGGTTCATTCAGTTGTTGCTTCACCAGTTTTGTTGTGTGTTACCGACATAAGGGTTTTGGGGTCATGAGGAGTTGAATTATAAAAGGAGCATAATCATGGGAGTAATTATAGGTCATTTCAACCTATTTTTTGTGTAGTTTTTGCACACATGCCCCGCTGAAAGTAGGGACACTCTTTTTCTTTCGCTTTTATGCTTTTGGCCCTTTGATTTTGAGGGGTTGCATATTGAAATTGCCTCGGTACGTGCTTAATATGTTTATCTTGCTTTCCCGAGTGTTTTTCCCAAGTTGCATTTTGAAAATATCATGTTTTTGGAAAAATTTGGGTTTTTACACTGGTTTGGGATTTTCCAATCCCTTTGGATTTTCTCGGATTTCTTGCAGATTTTGGGTTTCATGCTGTCATTCGGGGTTTTTCCCCATTTTGGGATTTTTCGATCCCTTCATATTTTCCTAGATTGCCCTCAAAATCTGGCAAGTAGGCCTCAACACTGTGGTTCAGGAATTTTCAGTCTCCATGGAAATCCGCTTGGGCCGGATTTTTTTGAAATTCCGCCATCCTGTCGGGTTTCTGGATTTTGTTTGGCTGTCTTGACCACTTCATTGATGCTATTTGTTGGGGTTGTGTTTGGTCGATCCTTGGGGATTTTCTTGCCATTGTGCTTTATCATTGGCATCTTGTTGAGTTTTGATATTCGATCTTGTGGTGCTTTGGCGTTTTGTTTTCCCTATGCGTTCATGGTTAAAATAAAGGGTTTCATGCTTAGGGCATTGCCATTTTATCTTGATTTTCTTTCGATTGAACCTATTTTGTTCAAGGAAGATCTGTTGAAGGTTCTTAGTTAGCTGGTTTCATGCCTAGCTCCTCAAATTCATGACCTTCGATCAATTTGAGTACGTATCCATGTTGGATTTTCGTTGTTTGGGTTTTCTCCCAGCTTCAGGATTTTTCAGTTTGGCCGGATTTTCTGGGAAGCTTGTTGAAACTTGAAAATTTGATGAAATGAAGGATTTTAATGATGAATTCTTGTCATTCCATGCTCTTGGTTGATAAATACATGGTTATCTACAATTGTTATACGTTTTGATGATTTAATGATGGATTTTGTGCCTTCTTCGTCAGAATCCACCTGGGCTAGATTTTTTTCATAATTTCATCCTGGCCTAGATTCAGTGGCTGGCACGGGATTCCAAATTCTGTGTTGATCATGCTTGACGGCATTTCTAGGCTGATTTCGATTTGCGTTTGAGTTTATATGGATGATGAATGTGTTGATGATATACTAATCTTTATCTTCATGTTTTAATGGTGTTATAATGAATACTTATGCTGGGTTTTTCTGAGTGCAGGCTGAGTTTGGCATGGTCGATTGGAATCCTGAAGATGAAATTTAATGAAGAAATTTGAAATACTGGTTGCTCCACCCATTGGCCAACTTGGAGAAGGAAGTTAATTTGGGGATACATTGAAACTTGTGCCTTGGTTCGAATTGTGTTAAGGATCCTAGGCCGACCTTGGATTGAGTTCATGTATTTAATGTCGATTTATTTTTTGAATTCTCCTTGGGCTGACTTGTTTTGGCTATTTTATTATTTGTAAAATCTATATTGGGCCGACACGTTCTGGGGGTTCTCTATAAATTGGGCACTTTGCCTCATTTATAACATATAGGAGGAATTATTAGTAGAAGTCGTTGTAGATAGTTCTTAGAATCAATTAGGGTAGTAAAGTAAGAATTAGAAGTAGAAGTTAGTTAATTTTTGAGCAAGTGTTGTAACAGAACATTGGAATTGTTGCTGAAATCTGGTGATTCAATACAATTGCAGACATTGTGATTTTTTGGTGATCTCTTTTGTGTTGACTTATCTTGCATGGTTCTTATGATTCTATCTTTCAAATTGCTCATGGTTATTAGATGTATGTTAAATATGATTCAATGGTGTTCATGATTTGATGCTTTAAGTGTTGCAGCTAGCTGATTGTTAGTTTCTTTGCAAAGCTAGCCTGGACCATATATTCATTGTGTTTAGTTCAATTGTGGAGATTTGTTCATTTCAATTGCAATTGGGTTGTCTTGGACGAGTGTTCATGATCTAAAAATCTTGATACCTTAGAAGATTGCACCTTTTTCTATGAGATTGTAGATTTATCTTGGTCAAGCAAGAATTAGTTTATGAGGGCTTGGTCCATTTCAAGTATTTCATCATTTACATTGTTAATCTTAGGAGTAGTTTTAATATTAGATATATCTCTCTTGAAATACCTAATATTTTGTTATTTCTTTCATCATTTGAGTTAAATTTAGGATTGAAGTATCATCATATTGTTAGATCTAATAAATTGAGATTCAGTATTTTTTCTTGTAGTAAGGTCCCATTGTGATTACCAGCATTATCAAGACCTGGCATTAGAGACCTTGGGGTTATCTCTTGAGGCTTGCTGATAGAGATTTACCTTTCAAGAGAGATAGGATTTCATATTTTGTCTGAGTTGTTGCTGTGCAGAAAACACCATCAACACTATTTTTGTGAAGAACAAATTTTGGCTTCTTTCGCAAGGTATGTGGGTTAGATTTTTGAGCCGATACGTTATGGTGTTACTTGTTTCATCCAATTAGGCTGACCTAATTAATGATATTTTTTTTGTGAAATATGTATGTACATATAGAAGGTTGATTTAGTGTGTGATATGTGATGTAGAGGTTATGTGTGAGATGCGATGTAGAGTGAAGTGTGAAAGGTGATAGTGGTGAAGTATGAAGTGTGCAAATTTAGTTTTCTAAGATTAATTGGAATTGTATCTTCAACATGTTGTAGATGCATTGTTAGTAGTTTAAAATCTAGTAGTGAGTCATTCTTCTATTCTCTTTTCTATTGTAGATAGCGAGTCCTTTGCGTAGTGAGCCTTTGGAAATGAGCCTTTCTTTCTGGATAGTGAGTCCTCCAATCTATAATCCATTGTAACTGGTTATAATGTATTGTGAGCTAATCCTCACCATGGTTTTTCCCTTCCAAGGGTTTTCCACGTAAATTTGGTGTTCTTGTGTTTGTTGTTGTCGTACATGCTTCAATTGTTCTTTTCATTTCTGCAAGTTTGATGAGATGCTTTGAATGTATATTTAAGTTGATGAAGTTAATGAATTTTAGTGAATATTGATTCACCCCCTCTTAGTATTCCAAGTGTTCAACAATTTTCTATGTTTAAAAGTGATTAGTGGAAAAATGGATGCTTTATGGTTTTAGATATAGAACACCTCTTTTCTCCAACATTCAAGGATGCCCTAGAGATCTCAACCCAAGAGTGGGATGAAGGTAAGAGATCTTCTAAGGGAGTATCCTATGGTATGATTATGAAGTAATGAGGGGTTCACCACCAAGCTAGGGCTTGAAAATACAAATGAAATGCAAGTTCTAATGCAAAGCCATAATATGATGCTAACTTGATTTAAATGACCTAGAAAAGTAAATGAAACAGAACATAAAGCAGTAAGATGAAAGGGGTGTACTTGGAAATATGAGAATGACTGATTGAAGCTCTGAAATGCTAGAAAATATGACTTTTTGACCTAGTGGGACTCATTCACCATTCTGGGCGAATCAATCCGAGTTTTGGATTTTTACACAAGAGGAAATTTCAGACAAAAGGGTATTTGAATCTGCAAAAAAAATTAAAAAATACCTACAGTGGGACTCATTCACTACTTGTGGCAAATGAGTCTAATTTGAATTTTCTAGAATGTCAAATTTTTGATCTGCACCTCTTAGTCTGTTCAATCTACTTCTCCAGGTTTCCAAATTTGAAACTCTGATTTTGAGGTTGTAGATGACCTTTTAGTAAATATTATGACCTTGCAAATGCGGAGAAAACTTAAATAAGCATGTAACCTAATCTTCAATGGTCCTTCAAGTCTTCAAAGCACCTAGATCTACAATTACACAAAGAAAGAGAGAAAAAGTGTTGATTGTTAGGGAATAGTGATGCAATAAGGGGAGGTCCTACAAACACACCAAAGACAATTCCAATCTGCAACAACAATTTCCAAATCACAATCTCATCAAAATCTCAACTTTTCATCAAAATCTACTTTGTCTCCTTGTAGCACTCGTAAACCCCTAAATCGGATATAACTTCTCACTCACTTTCTTTCAGTCCTTGACCTAACCTATTTAAGAGACCCTTTTTGGAAAAATTTAACATACTCACATATCACCATAGACTCTTTTGCAACAACTTACTCAAATATGGGTTTTCTCGCCTTTTAGGGCTCAAATTAGCTCACTTTCCCAAAGGAACTACTCTCTATTCCTTTCCAAACTCTATAAAACCTATTGGGAAGTAGTTATTATGTCCTCAAACCAAGGATTCCATCATTTTTTATTAGATTTACAAACACCCATATGCCAATCCACAAAACCCTCTATTTAACTCACAAAAACCTAGGGCTTGATGAAAAATGCACCTCCAAATGTTCCCAAATCAAATCACCTTCACAAAAAAGTCTAATTTAGTCTGGTCAAGCTTAATTCAACTTAATATATTGTTTCCCAATGCAGAATTCTAATTGACACCATAAAACCTCCAATTTTCCACTTGGAAACATCAAGTTTCAAACCTAGGGCTTCACACCCATCACCTTTTTGGACCTCCCCTACATAAAATCACCATCCTCACAACTTCCCCTAACAAGATATAACCATTCCACCAAGAAAAAGAGTAGAAAGAAAGGTGGAATGGGCTAATTCATGCTTTAAGTTAACAAAACCCTCAAATACCCTGCTTTTGGCCGGACTGAGAAAACTTACAATTAAATATTCACAGTTTGATGTTAAACCTTCAAAATAGAACCAAAAGAATGTTAAAATAATATCATATGTAATATCACAAGAAAATGGATCAAAATGATATTGCACAGGTCCATACAAATGCTGCTATAGCAGAAGTTATAGAAAATTGGTGAAAAATTAGAGTTTTATTCAATCTTCAATCTTCCCAATGGCTTCAACAACCCTCCTTCGAGTTCTACAAGATATTTATATTGTTTCCCACCAAAAAAAAACTGATTTAACTTCTCCAATTGAATTTTGAAGGCTGGTGACCATTGGTCTCCCAACTCAGCCTTTTACAACTTTTAAATTTTGCATATTTCTATAAAAGCAATTTTTCCAACCTTTTGCACTTTTTTGAAAACTAAAACTCCTAGTCACCTATGAACCATCAAGTATAAACTATTACATAATAAATTGGTCTTATTGACCTTATTTTAGACAAAATTCTTCAAAATCTACAACCTAGACCTAATAACCTTGAATTGACAAAACTTAGTTAATGGTGCTCCTGCACCATACACCCCATTTTGAAAAATTTCCAAGTCTCTTGGAAAGATTCTGGCTATTTTTCCTCCATTTTTCTTCACTTTCCTCTATCCTCTTTGATTCCATTTATCAAGTTCATTTTTCTCTTCACTATCTTTTCCAACTTTTCCATCATCACTACTTAATTCTTGCTTCAACTATCCTCTATATACTTGGGGTGCTTGTTATCTCTTCCATCTTCAAACACTGCCGGTTTAATTCTCTTTTCATCTATGTTATGCTTTTCTTCCACTATCACCACTTTACCTTGTTACATTCTCTTTCCATTTTTTTTTCCACTTGCTTCTTCACCACTTTTCATTGTACTTTTTCTTTCACTAGTCCTTGTTAGACCTACCACTATCTCTTCCATTGTACCTTTGCATTTAATGGTCTTTGTCAAACCTGTACCTTTCTCTTCTACTGTCCAATAACTATCACAACCCTTTATCTTTTTGTTCTCCATCTTTTCATCCTTACTAGCCTTTGTATTAGTACCCTTGCATTCCACTGTCCCATCACAAACTTTCATCTTCTTGGCTTTTATCCTACCATTTTATGTACAAACATCTCTTGACTATCTCTTTACTACTACAAGACATACAACAGTCCCTACAACTATGTTATCACTATTTTATTTCCTTTGCAAAGGACCTTCACACTCACTCTGCTCTTTACCAATCTAAAGCTCTTTACCATCAAATTTCCTTTTCCATACAAAAGTATTCTTCCCCACAACTGATTGTAAATCACCTTTATTCTTTCTTTCTATTGTCTGTAAATCATATTCCCTTCTTGTTTCTACTATCCTATCTCTATTAAGCATGACATTTGCTGCTAAAATTATGTTCTTTCTTTCATCTTCATCCACATACTCTTTTCTCCCAAGCATAATAATCTCACCATATTCTTCTAGAAACCTCAACCAATGGAGTTAACATGAACTCTCTCCCATCCTTTTCAATTATGTAGGTATTTTGTCTTCCGTTATACAAGGCTGACATGTCAAACTATCAGGGCCTTCCTAACAATAGATGACAACAACTCATGGGTAGTATATCACAAAGAACTTCATCTCTATATGGACCTATTGGAAATTCAACCCTTTCTTGTTCACTCACCATCAAAGATTGATTTTCACTAACCCATGACACCCTATATGGCCTTTTTATAGGTACTCTTTGGAAATGAAATTTTTCTACCATCTCATTAGACACAATGTTATCTATACAACCATATTCAACAATCACTTTGCATACCTTGTCTCTACATCTATAGGCTGTCCTGGATAAATCTTTTCTTTGAAGCAACTCTTCCTCCTTTGTGGTCTTAAAGATTTGTTTCTTCATCATCAACATCTCTCCAACCTCAACCCTTGCAATCAATTTATTTGAACTTGAACTACTCTCAGCTTCATCTTCTTTCACTATTTGTGCTCTTCTATCAAGTTTTCTTTCTCCTCCACTTGAAATTGAACCAACCTTCTCAGGGCACTTCCAAGTAGGATGACCATATTCTTGACAATGGAAACATCTACCTGCAAAAGTATTAGAATTCCTTCCACCTCCAAATATTCCCCTTGTGCCTCTATATCCACCTCTAAAGTCTACTACTTGTTCATCTCTTTTGCTTGGTTCTTCTTGACTTTCAATTGCTTGTCTTGGAGTAGAGAATGATCCTCTTCCTCTCATGGTGTTGTCTCTTCTTCTTACTATTTTCTCTTGTCTTCTTTTCACTTTATCTTCAACCTTCAATTCCATTTGATAACATTCCTCCATGCTCCTAGGATTTTTCAAAGCCAACTCATCCTGTATATTCATTCTCAAACCACCCAAGTACCTAGCTATCTTCTCATCTTCATTTTTAGTATGGTTCTAGATCTCATACACAATTTATAAAATTATTCAGTGTATGCCTTTACATCCATTTCCTTTTGCCTCAAATTTTGCAATCTCTTAAACATTTGAATTGAATAATCTGAAGGGAGAAACTTACCTTTTAACTTTGCTACCATCTTATCTCATGCCACAATATTGGACTTACCTTGTTTCCTTCTTTCTAACTGCAAATAATCCGACCATACAAGTGCATGACCTTTTAATTTTATTTTTGCAATCTTGACTCTCTGCTCCTCAGGAATCTCTTCACATTCACAATAGTTATCCAAAGAAGATATCCAATCTAACAATTCCTCTCCATTCAAATTTCCACTAAACTTTTGCACATCAATTTTTACCTTATACTTGTCACCTTTTACTTCCTTCAACAACTTGGCCATTCTCTAATCTTCTAGATCAAGTTCTTCTTCAAAATCCTCAAACTCTTCATCATCTTCTTCCTCTGATTCACTACTTTCAACCGCTTCTCTTCTCTTATTGGTTTCTAAGGCTACTAATCTCTCTTTCAGTTCTTTGGTCTCTCTTATGTATTGACTCTTCAATTCATTCATCTCCTTTGTTGTATTATTTCCTTTTGGAGACATCTTCACAATCTTGCATCTTCACCTTCTGAGATTTCTTTCACAATCTTCATCTCTCTTCTACAAGAATCTAGTAACTTTTCTTTGATACCACTTTGATGCTATAAGGGAGGTCTTGCAAACACACCAAACACAATTCCAATCTGTAACAACAATTGCCAAATCACATTCTCATCAAAATATATTGTCTCCTTCTAGCACTAGTAAACCCCTAAATTGGGTATAACTTCTCACTCACTTTCTTTCAGTCCTTGACTTGACCTATTTCAGAGACTCTTTTTGGAAAAAATTAACATACTCACATATCACCATAGACTCTTTTGCAACAACTTACTCAAATATGGGTTTTCTTTCCTTTTAGGGCTCAAATTAGCCCACTTTCCCAAAGGAACTACTCTCTATTCCTTTCCAAACTCTATAAAACCTATTGGGAAGTAGTTCTTATGCTTAAACCAAGGATTCCATCATTTTTTATTAGATTAACAAACACGCATATGCCAATCCACAAAACCCTCCATTCAACTCATAAAAACCTAAGGCTTGTTAAAAAATACATCTCCAAATGTTCCCAAATCAAATAACCTTCACAAAAAATTCTAATTATCCTAATAAAGTGTAATTCAACTTAATATATCGCTTCCCAATGCAAAACTCTAATTAACACCCTAAAACTTCCAATTTTCCACTTGGAAACATCAAGTTTTAGACCTAGGGCTTCACACCCATCACATTTTTGGACCTCCCCTACATAAAATCACCATCCTCACACCTTCCCCTAACAAGATATACCCATTCCACTAAGAAACAGAGCAGACAGAAAGGTGGAATGGGCTAATGCATGCTTTAAGTTAACAAAACCCTCAAATACCCTACTTCTGGCCGGATTGAGAAAACTTACAATTAAATATTCAAAATTGGATGTTAAACCTTCAAAATAGAACCAAGAGAATTTTAAAATAATATTCTATGTAATCTCACAAGAAAATGGATCAAAATGATGTTGTACGAGTCTGTACAAATGCTACTACAATAGAAGTTATAGAAAATTGGTGAAAAATCAGAGTTTTATTCAATCTTCAATCTTCCCAATGGCCTCAACAACCCTCCTTTGAGTTATACAAGATATTTATATTGTTTCCCACCAAAAAAATAATAATTTAACCTCTCCAACTAACTTTTGAAGGCTGGTGACCATTGGTCTCCCAACTCAGCCTTTTACAATTTTACAATTTTGCATTTTTCCATAAAAGCAATTTTTCCAACCTTTTGCACTTTTTTGAAAACTTAAACTCCTAGTCACCTATGAACCATCAAGTATAACCTATTACATAATAAATTCATCTTATTGACCTTATTTTAGAAAAAATTCTTCAAAATCTACAACCTAGACCTAACAACCTTGAATTGACAAAACTTAGTTAATGGTGCTCCTGCACCAAATAATGGTTTTCCTTGATCAAAACCCTTTTAGGTAATTAATCCAAATGATGAAACAATGAAACAAGGACATGAAACATGAAACATAGGATATGAAACATGAACAATGATACCTTGAATGATTTCTTGTAAATGATGTCTTATAAATCTGCAACTCAACATGAAATGGCCATGAAGGATGTAGATCTTGATCTTGACAATAAGTGTAGAACAATGCTTGATCTTAGATATTCAATAGTACATCACAAAACTAGATCAATAACATGCTTGATTCTTGATATTCTTGACATGATGATGGATCTTTAATTGTTGCAACAATTGATGAAGAATTTTTCCCTTGAATGCCTTTGAATGCTATCTTGATGATCTTGCAAAATATTGGAATGCTTAACCCTCGAGTGCTTGACTTGATAACATGAATTCTTATATGAAATAATGATTTTAAAACTTTTTTATAAAGGAAATCCACTAAAATGACCATTTTTTAGATCCCCAAGGCCGACATAGAAGAAATTTGAACTTAAAACCTTTTTTTTCTCACTCAAACCTCAAAAATAGGCCAAATGGGACTCATTCGCCAAGCTAGGTGAATGTGTACCACTTGGATGGGACTCATTCACCCAAAGTGGCAAATGGGTCCCATAGGGGCTATTTTTCTTGCTAGAATATTGGGGAGTGTGTAAATTAAGTTTATATGTTGATATTGTCATGTTTTTTTAATTGAAATATGCCTCAGGATGCACAATATGGGGTCATAGGAGCCTATTAATGATGACATAAAGGTCATAAATGCAATAGGGCCAAAAATTCAATGTGAAAGCGTAAATAAATACACTTTACAACACTAAATTAAGGAAATATTGGGTCTATTTAGCTTAGAAGGGCCCTAAATCCCATGTGAATGTGTAAAACACATTACAACACTAGATTAGGTCCACCTTAACTTACAAGCCTCTTAAATTTAATGTGAAGGTGTCAAAAAATACACTTTACAACATTAAATTAAGGAAAAGGTTAAGTTAATTTAGCTTAAAAGGGGCCCAAGACCTAATGTGGATGTGTAAAACACCTCACAACACTAGATCAAGGCGATATCAAGTCCAATTTATCATTAATTATTCCCAAATCAAGTGTGAAATTGTACATGATGATATTTTTTCAACACTACAAAAAGTATTTGGAAGGCTTGGGTATTGGTTAAAAATAATAATAGTAATAGTGGCTTTATTGATTAAAGTAATAAATAGTTGCATTCATATAGATCTATATGGTGGAATCTAGAACATAAAGGAAAGCCTTTAGCACTATTACAAGGCTTCTCTACTAAGAGTTGGTTCTCAAAAGGGATTAAGTGTTTTGAGGACATCCTTAGTGAAGTGCACCTAAAATCTTGGGATTCTTTGAGATGTGAATATGAGCCCCCCTTCAAACTGGAGGACATACTCTACCTTGAGGGGAGCCTATAAAGTTATGCAATTACCTACTGAATGTATTCAAGTTGTTGAAAGTTTTAAAATATTCAAATGGGTTGATGGTTCTACCCTTCCTAAAGTCAACACTATATCTATATATAAATCTCTATGCAATGATGACTCTATTTTTTATTATATTAATATGAAGTGGAATCTTGCTCTAACTGTTAAAAAATGGAAAATATTTTTTAAGGACTAATGGACCAACAATATTGGACCTAAAAAACCTTGCTTTAAATGGTTGTTTATCCTTCAAAAACTACCCTATAAAATGAATTATGTTGATCTTGAAGTATACAACATATGTAAGAAACCTAAAACATTATGGCATACCTTTTTTTATTATTTCTTTGCTAAAGAAATTTGGAACCTACTTTGTGCCTATTTTTTATTATATTAATATGAAATGGAATTTTACTCTAAATGATAAAAAATGGAAAATAATTTTTAAGGACTTATGGTCAAACAGTATTGAACCTAAAAAATATTTCTTTAAATGGTTGTTTATCCTTCAAAAACTATCCTATAAAATGAATTATATTGATCTTAAAGTAGACAACATATGTATGAAACCTAAAACATTATGACATATTTTTATTATTTCTTTGCTAAAGAAATTTGGAACCTACTTTGTGCCAACTTAAAGAGATGTGGGGATAAAGTTATAATTAATTGGAAAGAAATATTGTGTGGGAATTTGAGTAATTTAAATAAAGAATGTAATTTATTTTGGATAATTTTTACTACTGAAATTTTGTGGGTAATCTGGTTAGCAAGGAATGATGAAAAATTTTAGAGATCAAAGAGGAATATTACTAATTCTTTTAAAATACTCACCTTTCATAATGTTTCTATGTAGGTCACCTTAACCATGGAGATATCTAGGTTTAAATTCATGTGAAGGTGCTCAAGGAAGGCACAATGATGGTGAACAAATCTAAAGTTAAATATGGACAAATGTGGCCTTTTAACAAGTCTGAAAACATGCTATTCTTGAAAGGATATTTAGACTTCTAGTGTAAATACAATGACAATATAAATTTATAGATGTTTATATTCCTATTTTATATCTATCATTGTATATGTCTTGATAGTTGTTTAGGAATGTGCATGCCATTTATTTCACTTATATTAGGTTGTATATGTTTTATATATCAGTTATTTCATTATTTACCAATTGTGTTAGGCTGTATATGTTGTACTTAGCACCTTTTTGGTTAGAATTGTGACTCTGTGTGGTTTTCTTATGATCTCTACTTTTTTTTGAATAGTGGTTATTATACTATCTTTAATACAGAAAAAGATGGATAAATCACTAGTATCAAATACAATTCCACATTGGACACAAACATAAATTTCATATCACAAAACAACTATTGGGAAAACTCATGAATTCCAAATCACAAATCCACATTGGGAAATCTCACCAATGTCATAAAAAAGATCATCATTGGAAAAAGTCACCAATGTCATACAAAAGATCATCATTGGGAAAACTCACCAATGGAATAACACAAGAAATCCTCATTGGGAAAACTTAACAATGAAATAATCAATAACATGTATATAGAAGGGAATACATCATCTTTCAAGTGCCACTCAAGTTACACTAGGGTTAGGTATTAGATAGCAAGAGAGGGAGTATCAACATGAACAATCATGTGGGGCTCAATTCAGAGCCAAGTAACCTCTCATACAAATGAGGACACTTTACCTTAAAAATCTTACACTCCTCAAGTGGTTTGTCTTCCTAAATCATCCTTAGCTTGTACAAGCATTAAAGGCTTGAAAGGGGCATCCATTATCCTTGTTAATTAATTACCCACTACTGAAATTGACACCATTTTCTGATGGACATTCGTTGGTCGTTCGACAAATCTTTGTCGGAAAAGCAACAAAATGACAAAAACATTTTCGTCATTGTTTTTTCATCACAATACTGACGAAGAATTAAACGTCAAAATAACGGCACAAATTCTTTGGTCATCAACATCATAAAATGACTCAGATGTTCGTAAGAATATCGACAAAAAATTCGTGTATCCAACGACGAATTACAATCAAAATACAATTGCAATGGCTCTTCCAAAGTGTTGAAAGAACACTAGAATTTTGTCGCCATTTCAACGAAATGGGCAAGTATTTACGATGAATCCTTCATCACAACTAACCAACTTCGTTGGACCTTTTATGTGATTCGTCGGTGGCGTTCATCAAAATTGCAACGAAATAGGCAAGGAGTTATGACAAAGCCTTTGTTACAGCTAAGCAACTTCGTCAGCCCTTTTCTTGGATTCATTGGTAGACTTCATCAAAATTGTGATGAAATGGACAAGGAGTTACAATGAAGCCTTCGTCGTAGCTATAACAACTTCGTCAAACCTTTTCGGTGATTCGTTAGTTGTGTTCGTCGAAATTTCAACGAAATAATGCAATTTTTTTTTTAAAAAAATATTCATTGAAATGTACCATCTGTGAGAGATCAATCATCGGCACAGGATAGAAAACTCACTCCAATAGTCCATGTCTTGCCGATGACTTCCCTCGGCAAGACAGATCCAATGTCACACTGATCTGACCTCTTTAGGAGTTTTGAACACTGTTGGTTATTAGCAAGACATTCTGAGGGTCTCACCGATTAAACAAGTGTCTAAGAGCAAGTAAACAAATGGAACCTATTAATTTTCTTATTTTTGGGTCATTTAAATCATAGAATAGATACCATCTTCTTGTGTATAATGTACTTATATTCAGATTTGAATTCGAGACCAATTGTCATTGCACATTCCATTTTACTTGCATAGAGTATTCTATAAGCAATATATTGATAATGCCAAATGATTTATGTTGTACAAATTGTAACCCCAAGAAAGTGCACAAGAACAGATTAGAGCAAACATGCAATACAAATCTAAATGCAATCTAATGTTAAGCAACAAAGAACAAAGGAAAGTAAAAATGTGAACAAACTGAAACAATCTCACCAAATTGCTACATATTTCCATGATTCATCTCGATTGCCCTTCTCCATTTTGCTTCTAGTAGTATAATTTCCCTCAGATTTCTCGTAAGTTCGTGCAAGTATAGCCTAAGATAGTGATTTAGCAAAACATCGAAGATTCAAGATATGTGCTCTCAAAAGTCATAAGATTTTGCGAGTTTTTGAGAGAGATTGGAATGATGAAGACCAGATCAATTTATAGAAAATTGATTATTCAAATGACGGGCCAGGATTGAAAGATCAACGGACGATTGAGATTGACATATTAGACATGCATTCTGATAACTGTTAGTAGTGACATGAGTGATACAAATTAGAAATAGAATTAAAGATTAAATAAATGATTTAATCTTCCAGTTTGGTATTTGAAAACAAAAGAATTATCTTTGCATGACAAAGATAAAGATTGATTAAAGCAACTCTTGTTCGAATGCATGCACAAGGTTTAATTAATTAAATAAGAACATTTAATTAATATGCATGTACATGCAAATGAGTTAGAACTGGATGATTGAAGGATTTGATGAAGAGATTACTCGAGAACGCCACTCAGACATTAAAGCAAGAGTTAACTGAGCAATTTGAAATAGATCTTTGAGTCGAGTAAAAGTGAATACTTAGATAACTCACACAATTATCTAAATATAGAGGAATGCATTAAAATAGAATTCATGAATTAAATAATTCATTTAATTCAAGATTTGATATTTGAAGAATAATTAAATAAATAAGATTTATTTAATTAAGTGATGAAGGATTTAAATGAATAATTTAAAATAAAATTTATTTAATTATAGTTGAAGTATGATAGAATTAAATTAAATAAGAATTTATTTAATTTGACAAGAAGGATAAGGTTAATTAGTAACATAATTAAATAAAAAGTGTTTATTTAATTAATCAGATAGAATAAAGAAAAGTGTGAATTAATTAAATAATTAAGATTATTTAATTAATAGAAGAAATGAAAAATTTTAGAAAATAATTAAATAATTGAAATTATTTAATCATGACCATGAAGAATACAAATTATGAAGAATATTGAAGTCATAGGCTTAAACCAGATTTCCGTGTCTACATTTGCCCCTCTTTGATACAATGTCATTTCGGCGTTGTGTCAAAGAAAATCAATAAGAAATATGCCCCAGTGTAAAATAGGTGAAGGTATGCCCCCTCGGGAGGACAGATGGGTTCAAAGAACATGAGTGTGCTCTTGAAATTGATGAGAGAACTAGAAGATGAAAGAAAAAACGATAGAGGAAAATAGATAAGGGTAGTGAAGATGTAGAAAAGAAGAAATGTTAGTGTGAAGAGGAACATGAATAATAAAAGACATGGATGTTAGTATTAGCAATCTTCGATGTTTCATCGTATCACAAAAGGCATTGCACTTTATCATCATTGGGCGGGACTAATACAAATGGAGAAAAACACCATGATATGACATAGATCAAGGTCTGCAATGTAATCCACTTGCTAACAATAGACAGTCGCAAACAAGGATTGTCGTTAACTCATACTAAGGGCACAAGTTGCCCCAGTCTTTTTGTCAAGACAAGCCACAGACAACAAAAAAAGTAAAAGATGGGTCATGAGACGTCATCGCTCCTCTAAATCCTTCATGGGACATCCTTGAGGAAACTAGTAACATGACTCAAAATCCAATTTAAAAGACAATTGATAGACAACAGTCAAAGAAAAAATAATTCTGATACATCATGGCTTCTCTAAATCCTTCATGGGACATCCTTGAGAAAGCTAGTAACATAATTCCCGTCATAAAGTCAAGATAAATGATAAGATAAATAAGCCATAAAGTCAAAAATCTAGTGAAGGATTTGCCAAAACTTGATCTTGTCTGTTTGATTTGTTTTGATTGATAGAAGGATTGATTGATAGAGCCTAATTTCAGGAGATACACATACCGGATAAGACTTTGAGTCTGGTTTCAATGTTATGACTATCTGTATAAGGCATGACAAAGCCTAGTTTCAGAAAGACATGTATCGTATAAGACGTTGAGTCAGATGTCGTTGATGTGATAACTTGTGTAAGGCTATGGTTGATTGTTTGAAAATGTCGATTATGTAGGAAGGACTCATCCTGTATAAGACATAGATTGTTTTTCCAATAGCTGTATTAGGAAGGACTCATCCTGAATAAGATACCGGTTGGTTGCTGTGATGATGTTTGTTTCCAGGAAGGACACATCCTGTAGCAGAAATTTGTTGATCTGTTTTGATTGTTTTGTTTGGAAAGTTGTTTGATTTGACTTAGAGACATTGCTGAATTGTTCACCAGATTGACGCATGAATTGATATGATATGCTGACAATTGACTTGTGTGTGACGACAAACCCTAAAGGACTAACCTAGTGTGGCCTCGGGGGCTCATCGATTGATGGCCTTGCCTACGTTATACATGCAGAGACCTCATAGTTCAACTTGACTTGACTGACAAGACTGACTACAAATAGAAGACATGTGTGAAAATGAATGTGACGAACCCTAATGGACTGACCTAGTGTA
Source organism: Sequoia sempervirens (assembly GCA_007258455.2). Lineage (NCBI taxonomy): Eukaryota > Viridiplantae > Streptophyta > Pinopsida > Cupressales > Cupressaceae > Sequoia > Sequoia sempervirens. The sequence goes on along the minus strand of VDFB02373365.1, from coordinate 171,881,221 downwards.
TCCTCGGGGGCTCATCGATTGATGGCCTTGCCTATGTTATACATGCAGAGACCTCGTAGTTCGACACGACCAACGACCTTGTCATATAGACATATGGATTAAATCATGAATTTATACAGACAAACCTAAACGGACTAACCTAATGCCTCGGGGGCACATCAGCATATGGCCTTGCCTACGTCCAGTCATAGAGGCAATGTAGTTTGACAAACAACAAATACTGACAAGTGTGACTGACTTTGACTTTGTTTTTGGATTTTCAAAATATTTGATTTATTTGTCTTTTTGAAGTTTTCTGATGTTTTTGTGTTTTCTCAGGTCATTTTGCGATGTTCGTGGATTTTCCATGGTTTTACGTCTCCAACACAACCAATGTAAGAAGCAATATGACACATGTGAAGTGTTTGCCCCCAGTCGAGTATAAGACCAATTGATTATGAATAGGGTAAAATGGGGGATATGAAATGCACTTGATGTCAATCATTCCAGGTTATGGGAAAGACTACCACTTATTATGAATGGTATATACGAGCGATGGATATGAAAGATAAGGGATATGTACAGGGATAAGGGAAGTGGACTATGTACATGGCCGTGGACTATATACAATGATAAAGACTATGTACAATGATAAGGACTATGTACAAGGATAAGGACTAGATTAGAATAATAGTAGTCAAAGGAGCAGAGTTAACTACACATGGCGCCCGTTTGTTAGGTTTTCACTATGGTACCTATCCAAAGTGCCACCAAAGTGGTTTTCACTATTCGACGAATGACTTGTCTTTACTATTTTCTAGATTATCTAATTTTTTTGGTGTTACCAAGACGCCTGTTTGCCAGGTTTTCACCTTGATAACGATTTTTTGTGATTTTCTATTTTTTTTTGTATTTTTTCTAATAAAGACAAAGGCTCCCAGAAGCTATGCGTAGAACTTCTTCAGATGCAGACTATTGATTGGTGAGGACAATGGTTCCCCTTCAGGAGTAGAGAGTTGGTATGCTTCTGATCCAAAAGCTTCCGTAACAACATAAGGTCCTAACCAATTTGGTTCAAACTTTCCTAGTTTTTCTCTTTCTGCTTGATTCTTTGGGTTCTCCATTAAAACCAAGTGACCAATGTCAAAGTTTCTATTCAATACCTTCCTGTTATAGCTACGATGAAGGTGATTCTGATATGATTGAAGATGGTCTAGTGCCTTCTGTCTTCGCTCATCCAAGAATTCTAGCTCATGGAGTCTCGATACTCGGTACTCTTCATCATCAATGTGGCCTTTCAGGGATACCCTTAGGGAAGGAATCTCGACCTCAATAGGAAAAATAGCTTCAGAACCAAATACAAGTGAATATGGAGTAGCACTAGTGGGAGTACGGATACTTATGCGATAAGCCCATAAGGCAGGGTTAAGCTGTAAATGCCAGTCACGACCAACATCATTGACAGTCTTCTTGAGGATTCTAATGATGGTCTTGTTAGATGCCTCTGCTTGGCCGTTACCTTGTGGGTAGTATGGAGTGGAAAAGTGATGTTGGATATGAAATTCATCACACAGGTGGAGGACTTCTTGGTTCTTAAATGGGCGGCCATTATCAGTGATTATGGAGTGAGGGACACCATACCGACAGATGATATAGTTCAGGATAAATTTAGAAATCTGTGTGTTGGTAATGTATGTCATAGGAATGGCTTCAATCCACTTCGTAAAATACTCATTGGCAGTGATAATGAATTTGTGTCCATTAGATGATGTGGGGTGGATCTTACCTATGAGGTCAAGTCCCCATTGGGCAAAGGGCCATGGTGAGGTTATAGGATGGAGCTCCTGTGCTAGCGCATGTATCAAGTCTCCATGAACTTGGCATTGGCAGCATTTCATTACAAAGACATATGAGTCTTTTTCCATAGTAGGCTAGTAATAACCTAGTCTCATAATCTTTTTGGCTAAGGTAGGACCACTAGAATGGGAACCACATATACCCTCATGCACCCCACGCAAGGTTGCTTGTGCTTCATTAGAATCTAGACATCTCAGTAGGGTATTATCTAAGGCGTGTCTATATAGGGTGTCTCCAACGATGGTGTATTTGGCTGACTTGCAGAGGAATGTCCTACATTGGTTATTTGATAGGCCAGTGGGTATGACTTCAGCATGAAGGTAATCATAGATTTCTTTATACCATGGGGAATTAGGACCAACAATGTCACACACCATTTCAGAATCTGGGATATTGTAGGCTGGGATGAAAAGTTGTTCTACCAAGAACTCAAACTTAGGCACATTGCTAGGAATGTTGAGAAGTGATGCAATTGTAGCCATAGCATTTGCTGCCCTGTTTAAAACATGAGGTATCTGATGAAAGTTGACTTTTTCGAAGTACTCCTTAAAGCTATCAGCCATGCGTTTGTATGGGGCAAGCTTCTCATCCTTAGTCTCATAATCATCATTTACCTATCTGATTACCAGTTGGGAATCACCATATACCTGTAGGTTCTTAATTTTCCACTTGACTACCATGCGTAACCCTGTCACTAAAGCTTCATACTCTTCTATGTTGTTAGTGCATGGAAATGCAATCCTAAATGACTTAGGGATGGAATCACCCTATGGTGTAATAAATAGTATACCAGCCCCTGAACCATGATTTGTATGTGAGCCATCAAAGTACAGTTTCCATGTTATGTTTGTGTCAATTGTGAATATGAACTCACCAGGAAAGTCTGCAACTAATGGGTGATCTTCCATTATGGGTGCGTCAGCTAACTGATCAACAATGACCTATCCTTTAATAGCCTTTCTTTCTACATACTGGATATCAAACTTACTAAGTATCATAACCCATTTGGCCAGTCACCCTGTTAATGCTGCCTTGCTAAGAAGATATTTCAGAGGGTCTATTTTAGCAATCAGCATTGTTTGATGGTTTAGCATATAGTGCCTCAATTTTTGAGTAGCAAATACTACTGCAAGACAGGCACGTTCAATGGTACTATAGTTGAGCTCGTAACCTACCAAAGTCTGACTGATATAATAGACTTCCCTTTCATGACCTTCATCGTCATTCTGTGCAAGCAATGCTCCGAGTGATGAATGGGTTGCCATAATATAAAGAATCAATGGTCTTCCTTCAATAGGCGGCATTAAGACAGGTGGTGTGAGTAAATATTCTTTAATCAGTTGAAAAGCATCTCCACACCTAGCTGTCCATGCAAAGGGTACTCCTTTCTTAAGTAGATGTTGAAAAGAATGTGTCTTATCTGCTAACTGCACTATAAATCTTCTGATAGATTGCAACCTTCCCTGTAATGTCCTTAGTTGACTAAGATTAGTGGGTGGAGGCATGTACATGATTGCTTTTACCTTAGTTGGATCCACTTCAATGCCTCGTCTAGAAATGATATAACCTAACAGCTTTCCTGACTTGACTCCAAACACACATTTCTTTGGATTGAGTCTCACTTTATACTTCTCCAGCCTTTGAAATATCTTGTCTAAAACCTGTAAATGTTCTTCCCTTGTCTTGGATTTTACAATAAGGTCATCGACATAATCCTCCATAAGAGTGTGTACTAGATCATGAAAGATAGTAGTCATGACGTTGATAGGTTGCTCAACATTCTTGAGTCTGAAGGGCATAACATTCCAGCAATACGTTCCCAAGGACAAGTGAAAGCCATCTTAGGTTGGTCTTCAGTTGCAATTTTGATCTGGTTATATCCTGAAAATCCATCCATAAGGGACAACATCTCATATCCTGCTATCATGTCAACTATCATGTCTATGTTAGGCAAAGGGAAGTCATCCTTAGGACAAGCTTTGTTGATATCTCTAAAATCAGTCAGATGCGGATGCCCAGTTGGTTTAGTGACTGGTACAAGATTGGAAATCCAATCTGCATAGTCGATAGATCTGATGAAACCAACGTCTAAGAGTTTCTTGAGTTCTGCCTTGACTAACAAAGCAATCTGTGGGTGCATTTTTCTCAATTTTTGTTTCACTGGTTTGGCACCTGGTTGTAAGGGTAAATGATGTAGAACAAGTTCAGGATCCAACCCTGGCATGTCGGCATATGACCAAGCAAAATTTATCTGTCTCTATGCAAAGAAGTTATGGAACTCTAGCTGCTCTTCTGTTGTCAATGATGCTGCAAAATAAACTAGTCGAGGATTCTCTTTGGTACCTATGTTGACTTCTACTGATTCTTCAACGAGCATGGGTGACTTTTCCTATGCAACAGGGAGAATGTTCAAACCTCCATCCTTAGGTGCCTCGGAGGGGTTTTCAACCGGATGCGTCCTTTCTTTTTACTTCATTGTCTAAAGATGCCTTTCGGTTTTCACCTAGAGACTCATCCTTTTTATTTTGTTTATTCTTTTTCTCATTTTTGAATGGAGAGGTTGAATAGATTCCCCAAAATATGCTTTGTTGTCCAAGTCAATAGTAAAACCAGCCTTATGATCATCGTTTGGTATGCCTTCTCGTAATCCGGGAACTCATCAATTGCTTTGTCGTTCTCAAAAATGTCTAAGACGGGTGTGTCTTGTTGGTCCCAATCAATGAGTTGAGGGATAAACTAAGGGCATGTCATCGTCAGAGTTATCAAAGTTTAATGGGGTCAAGGTAAAGATTGAATTATTCATGTGGTTACAAAAGTCTTGTACCAAGTCCTTTTTGCTCTTAGGTTTGAGTCTATGTGGATGGATAGGTGGGCCTAATGCCAAGGTTTGACTATCAGAAATAGGTGGCTCAGGTTGCCAAGAGGTAGGATCAAGTGATTCCCAATAGTAGTGTTTAAACCATTCCTCTTTGTCATTTTCTTTGGTGGACATGAATTCAAGGGATTGGGTGAGGAACTTAGCATCAAGTTAAGTTCTCCAAATAACTTGTCAAGGTCTATGGAAGAAGTAGAGGATAGGGAATCCCACTCATAATCATTAGAGTCAGGAGAGTCACAGTGATATTTGTCCAATAGTTTGTGAGATGTCTTAATATCTTCTGAAGCACTTACTTCCTCAAGTAAGGGTAATGGGGTACTAGGAACGCCAATCTGAATTGGTTGAAACCCTAGCCCTACTCCTTTTGGCCACTGAGAAACAAATATTGGTTCAATCCTCCCATCTTGGTTTAAGCCTAAACCACTCTGTCCATCATATCCTTTGCTTTGCATGATTTTGAAACCCTTTCCATATAGATTTGTAGGAATATGAGCAAGTAAGAGGGGTTCCTCATCATCTTCCCTATACAGCCAGGAAGTGACATCTTCTATATTTACGACCTCTTTGCTTAATTCTCCCCATTTGATGAAATTTGTTGTGGGAGGAACATGTATTGTGACCATAGATTTTTCCCAATCTGATGTAGGTAAACCATATGTCTTAGGAGGGATCAAATGGCTAACACAATAAGAAGTCTTCATGTAATACTCTCCACAACCCTTGTCTTGGATCTCAACCCTAGGAATAGTAGGAATTGAGGGTGAAATAGATGTTTGAGTGAGTGTGGCTAGATCAACATAGGAGGATGAATTGGATGATGAGGCCTCTTGGTTTACTGGCACTTGGCGTTGGGGGATCTCTTTTAGATTGGTGCAATACTGGAAGGCATCTGGATCACCATCTATAGTTATTTTTGTGCCATTGTAAGGGAATTTAGGACACTGATGATATGTGGAAGGGACTGCCTTCATGGCATGAATCCATGGCCTACCTAGCAGAAGGTTATAAGGAAGGGTGAGATCCAAGACCTGGAACTTTTTCTTCATTACTGCAGGACCAATTCTGATAGGAAGTGTTACCACCCCCTTTGATTTTTGTTCCTCACCATCATAAGATTTTATGACAATACTTTTGGTCATGTCTACGCATGCTTCTAAAATACCTAATGCCTTAATTAGTTTTAAAGTACACAGATTTAACCCTGCTCCTCCATCTACCAAAACTCATCTAACCTTGGTGTCATCAACAAGGACTTCTAGATGTAAAGGGTCGTTGTGGTTCGTCTTTTCAGTTGCATAGTCTTGTTCAAAAAATGTGGCATGGTGATTATTGGTCAAGTAGCCCACCATTTCCTGGAAACGATTGAAATCAAGGTCATTAGGGACCATGGTGTTCTGTAAAGCTTTATTGAGAACAGATCGATGCTCAGGGGAAATACGCAACAGTTCCAAGATTGAAATTTGGGCTGGGGTCTTCCCCAACTGGTCAAGTAGGTTATATTGTAACTTGGAAGATTGTGGTGTTTGTTGCAATGGAGGGCCTTGGATAGTGAACTTAGTATGATGAGTATTGACCGTACACTCAGGATTTGTATTGATAGTAATGGTATTAATATTCTCATCGGTGGCGCGAAGGCAATGAATGATTTTGCCACTATTATAATCATGCTTGACATTGGCATAGTTGGCTGACATATTGGTCTTAGTACTCGAACTAGGGACAGTTCCTTTTCCATGGTCATGTAGTGGATCAGAAAAGACTTGATGATCAGTGTTTGATGACTTCGGTTTCTGTCCACCTACTTCTATAATTCTCCTTTCGACAAGATCTTGTATGATATTCTTCAATTACCAACAGTTTTGTAGGTTATGCCCTTTAGTTCTATGATAATCAAAAAATGCATTATCATCCCACCGAGTTGGTTTAAATTGGCCTGGATCGTATTGTCTTAGTTCCTGCAACTGTATAAGATTATGTTGTAACAGTTGTTTGAATACAGACTCAATGGGTTCCCCTAAGGGAGTGAACTCACATTTTTGAAATCTCCTTTGTTGTGGATGTTGAGTATTTTGGACCACGTTAGGAGGTTGATTGACAACATTAAGCATGTTGGAAAAAGTATGAGGTCCTTGTAATGTGAGGAGGGGTCTTGCTTGTAGCGTTTTAGCATCAACCACCCCATCATTGGTGACATTTTTGTTGCGAGACCAAAATCTGTTTCTGTTAGTGGGGGTGTTTTGTATGATCGGATTTCTATTGGATGTTGATGTCTTGAGTTTTCCCTTTTCAATGAGATCCTTCTCTATTATAACCCATTTTTCCACTAGTTCCGAAAAATATGTACAACAATGTACCCTTAAGTTACTCCTGGGTTTTGCATGAAGGTTTTCTTGAAACATAGTAACCTTTTTTTTTTCGGGTATCTCGACAGGACACCTACTAGCTATAGTTCTCCATCTCTGGAAGAAAGCAATGAATGTTTCACCTTCGTCTTGTGTTGTTTGACACAAGGTTGCTATATTTATCTCGTGATCTATGTTGAAGGAGAATTGCTCCACAAATTTCTCAACCAGTTCACCCCAAGATCTGATGCCATAATCTAGACCCAAAAACCACTCTAGTGCAATTCCTACAAGACTTCTTGGAAATAGTCTCATAAGATACGTGGGGTCATAAGCGACATCTATGCATATGGTAGAAAATTCCCTTATATGTTCTATTGGATTTCGTTTACCATTGTACTTAGGGAGATTTGGTATGACATATCCGTGAGGGAAAGGGGTCATGTACAATGATCTATCAAAGGGAAATGGGCATATGTCCTTTGTTGAAAATGATTTCTTAGTTGACACTGACATGTTATCCATTTGCGTTTGTAGTGCCTGCATTTGTGTTTGTAAGACGTCAACTTGAGTCAAAGATGTGCTAGAAGGATTATGCGGATCCATGTATGTATTCTAAAATCCAAAGTCTCGTGATGGGTTTCGATTAAATGTTGGTATTTGAGGTGGGTTTGGATTTGGAATGTTGGTAAATGTGTTCTGGTCTGCAGTTCGCATAAATTGGTGTTGACCTGAGATCCGTGTAAAAAGATTCTGAGTAACACTCTGGGAGAAGGGATTCTGGTTCAGAATCTGTGTGAATCGTTGGTGACTTGGAATCTGTGTAAATAAATCATGACCACCAATCTGAGAGAATGGATTCTGGTTCGGAATCTGTGTGAATGGATTCTGAGTACCAGTTTGGGAGAATGGATTTTGACTCAGAATCTGCGTGAATGGATTCTGATTGCCATATTGGAAGGCGGGAATGCCTCCTATTTGTGTAATCTGTGGTATAGTACTAGTGACTGGAGCACTAGGTATGGCCATCAAATGTGGTATGGTGCTCGTGCTACTAGCGTTAGGTATGACCGTTGACTGTGAACTTGTGACACCGACATAAGGTGTAGAGGCTGAGGTTTTAGGCCTTTTACTCCCAACAAGAGGACCAAAGGGAGTGGATGATGAAGCCCCTATAGTGAAATTAAATCCTGATGTCATGCCAGAGGTACCAAATGGAGACGTATGGACTGTCGTACTCTATGTAGGTGTGCTAGATGGCATAGTTGTGCTGACCTAAGGTATAGTAGTACTAGCAGTCGTGGTATTTGTCCCTTGTGTAGGTTGAGTTTGTAAGGTGCTGATATCAAATCCTGTAGGTAAGGTAGTGCCTTCAGCTAGCAATTTGGCTAAGTATCATTGTCGATCATTTGCTAGGTACTCATCTACGAAAGAGGCAAACTCAGGGTCCTGTGTGGCAGCCTCTATGTCCTCTACTAAAATATGTCCTTGAGTGTTTCTAGTGGTGAATTTGTCTAATAGAGTGTTATGAGGTCTTGAAGAAAATGGATTGATGAATTCGTTTGGGTTCGACATCTTTTCTCTCTCTCTTCTCTTAGACCTAGTTTCGACCATGTAAGATTAGCTCAATATGCAAGGAATGCAAAACTACGTCTATGGTCAGTATGACTCTAGTCTATGTTTTTTTTGGGATTTTCTGAATGCAAAATAAGGAATGTTCTAGGATGACACTAGTCTAAACTCTAAAGATGCAAAGTTTAAGCAAGACCCCAAAGTGATCAATTCAATAAACCCAAGACGGAGGGACCAACTACCTAAAGTCTAACCAAGGCATCAATTTCGTCTAGTCAAGGAACCAATGTAGGACAAAGATCAAAGACAAGTCGAGTTTCCTAACTAGACTGATGAGCTAGGAGGACTCTCTGTAGAACAAAGGATAAAGTGATAAGATCAGGTTCAATGACAGATTTTGTTGATGCTACGATTTTTCTAGAGTGTAGATGATGGACCTATTCTAAAGTTTGTAAATGTGACCTTCCTAGAAGTTTACTCTAAAGGAAAAAAATGTATTCTAAGATGAGACCCAACTCTGAATTAGGACAACTATGGAAATGACTAAATGAACCTAAAGGATGCAAAATTGAGAAAAATAGTTTCCTGTTTTTGTTCAAGGATTGTTTGTGGCAAGATAACTGAAATTGATGTGATCATGTTAACCAGACAGTGACCGTGAATTCTGACTTTCTGATAATTAGACAAATGCGTCGCAGGATCTCACATATGCGATCAAGTTTACCAGTTGTGGTTTTCCAGTGATCAATTGCATTTCTATGGTAAAGTTCAATGTGTGACTCTGACAGATGCGATTTAGAATATGACATATGCGGTTTTTTTGCAAAACAATTGTAAATTGATCTGGCAGATGCGACTCTAAAAATCAATTGCGACCTTTAAGTTAAACAGATGTGACTCGTAATAACAGATGCGACTCGAAGTTACACAAATGCAACTCGTAGTAACAAATGCGACTCAGAATTAAACAGATGCAACTCCAAAGATCAATTGCGACTTTTTGGTGAACAGTTGTGACTCTCTGTGAATTTTCAGTGACATAAGATTTAAAACTGACTCCATTTTCCGTGATCAAATTATGGCACACAAGAACAATCATAAGAAAAAGTGTTTTCAGTTTGATTTTAGACTCAAAGAACGTTTAATGTTGACAACAGACAAGCACATCCTAATAGGCCAAAAGGCCTAGGGTTTGTATACTTGGTATAGCCCACCGAAATACCCCGGATTGGTGATAAACACCTTTCCTTCTCGAGAGCGGATAGCTTAAAAATTTGGTGGCATTGGCTCCCCTCCATGGCTCATTAATGTCTTTCGAGCACACCAATTTCAAATTCTTTGGGCAATGACCTCCCAAGAACTACTATCTCTACTCAAGGGGATCAGTAATGAGTGTCTTTGGGCATGATACAATACCCTGCACTATACCAAGCAATGACCAATAGAACGGTTGGTTTCTGAAACAAAAGGTGTTTAATATGGGCACTATGTTCGTGGGGCATGATCCATATGGCGAGAGTCCCCTTTCGGATCCATCTCGTCGGAACCACACTCGTGATTCTTGGGTTTTCCCCAAGAACCCACTTTTATATACCGGCTGGAAGTCCCTCAGGTTCAGGGTGCTACCGGTCTAAGTTGTCCTGGGGTGAGTACTTTTTCCCACCAGAACAGGCCCAAGTTCTAGAGTTGGTAACCGTTTCTTTTACACCCAGGATTGCACGGATGTGCAAGGGGAGAGGATACTTCGATGTACCAAGTCGTGAGGGTAACCAAACTTGTGCTTTCACACCAAACACAGTAGACACTTGTTAATTTTAAACCAAACTAAAGATTTGCTACGCTACCAAACAATCTATTTCAAAAATTAACTAGGGTCTTCGACAAGTGTCCTGTAGAAAAATTCGTTAGTAGTTTTCAATATCGTCTTCGTCAATCGTCCTGCAAAAACTTGTTAACTTCCAAAAGGCCACACGCTGAAAATCAGATATTAGTAACACACAAATTAATTGAAAATTTCAGATTTCTGAAAATAGAAATAAAGGTTACTAGTCAATTGTGTCGCTATGTTACCAGTTAGATGCATCGATATTCTCTTCAATTGCATCTCGGTATTCACCAGTCAATTGCGATTCAAGATTATTCAGATGCATCGTGGTTTTTCAGATGCAAAGTTTCGAGTGTCAAATGCGGTTCAGGAAATCAATTGCGTCACTTCGACAAACTGATGCGTCTATGAATTTCAATTGCAGCGTTTCATCAAGCTGATGCATCGTTCCATATGAAAAACCTGCAAAAATAAAAATACAGGTCTACGGATACGTGAAGAGGGTGTCTTCATGTCAGGTTCATCAAATGTAATGCCAAGAAAGTGCACAAGAATAGATTAGAGCAAACATGCAATACAAATCTAAATGCAATCTAATGTTAAGCAACAAAGAACAAAGGAAAGTAAAAACGTGAACAAACTAAAACAATCTCACCAAATTGCTACGTATTTCTATGATTCATCTCAATTGCCCTTCTCCATTTTGCTTCTAGTAGAATAATTGCCCTCATATTTCTCATAAGTTCATGCAAGTATAGCCTAAGATAGTGATTTAGCAAAACATCGAAGATTCAAGATATGTGCTCTCAAAAGTCATAAGATTTTGCAAGTTTTCGAGAGAGATTGGAATGATGAAGACCAGATCAATTTAGAGAAAATTTATTATTCAAACGACAGGCCAGGATTGAAAGATCAACGGATGGTTGAGATTGACAGATTAGACATGCATTCTGATAACTGTCAGTAGTGACATGAGTGATACAAATTAGAAATATAATTAAAGATTAAATAAATGATTTAATCTTCAAGTTTGGTATTTGAAAACAAAAGAATTATCTTTGCATGACAAAGATAAAGATTGATTAAAGCAACTCTTGTTCAAATGCACACACAAGGTTTAATTAATTAAATAGAATATTTAATTAATCTGCATGTACATGCAAATGAGTTAGAATTGGACGATTGAATGATTTGACGAAGAGATTACTAAAGAACGCCACTCAGACATTAATCAAGAGTTAACTAAGCGTTTGAAATGAATCTTTTAGTCAGGTAAAAGTGAATACTTAGATAACTCACACAATTATCTAAATATGGGAGATGCGTTAAAATAGAATTCATGAATTTAATAATTCATTAATTCAATTTGATATTTGAAGAATAATTAAATAAATAAGATTTATTTAATTAAGTGATGAAGGATTTAAGCGAATAATTAAATAAATAATTTATTTAATTATAGTTGAAATATATAAAGAGTAAATTAAATAAAATTTATTTAATTTGACAAGAAGGATAAGGTTAATTAGTAACATAATTAAATAAAAAGTGTTTATTTAATTAATCAGATAGAATAAAGAAAAGTGTGAATTAATTAAATAATTAAGATTATTTAATTAATAGAAGAAATGAAGACTTTTAGAAAATAATTAAATAATTGACATTATTTAATCATGACCATGAAGAATATAAATTATGAAGAATATTGAAGTCGCAGGCTTAAACCAGATTTCGGTGTCTACACAAATCTACCTATCATCATAGTTCTGTTGTTCCCCCCAAGATAATCCTACAAAGAAAAGTTTACAATACCAAGTCAAATAATATGAAAAAGACTTACTTCCATACAAATTAAATGATTATTCTCACAATGGCAATTATCTAATTACAAAAACAATTCCATGAAAGGTTATCCATGCTTCATAAGAGATGACTGATCATACATACAGACTGCAAGATGCATAGAAAAATAATTACACTTGAGAACAACCAAGGGCTAACAAGGGAAGGAGTTAAGAAACATCTGGATTGAAGAGAAAATGTGTAGGGAAAATGCTGAGCAGTGTCAAGAGAACAGAGCTTGTAGAACATATTCTTGACCTAATGAAGCTCTTGAACAACTTAAACAAAATTAAAATACTAACACATACATGAGACATGTAATGAACTTGCAATATCTGCTATTTTTTTTTTTTGTATTGAAAATAGTTTAAGGTCCATTACACATCATGAAAATGCCTATCCGGCATTAGGATCAGTACAACATCAAAGCATTTCCATAATAGGAAATATACAGTATCAGTACTTTACACAGCAAGAAAGAAACCAAAAAGCATCAGTTGTTTTCAAAACTAGCATAGATAATACAAATTGATGTTAACAACACCACAGGTTGCTGCTATTCAAATCAACGTAAACAATACATAGTGTTGATTACATTCTCCTCATTGCTGACTTCTTCAATATCAATGTTCACCATTGTTTCTCCTTGGGGTCCAACTGTTGGGGTCCACACTATCTTTCTGGGCTTGCAGCTTCATCAATTGCTCTCTGGAGCTCATCAAATGTCTACTGGAATAGCACGATCTCTTCCAAGCTCAACCTATAGGTGGGTCCACTTCTCAAATCCTCTTTGGTATTGTTAGCAACACCTTCAGTTATTGACTTCAAGAAATTCTCCATTGAGATCTCCATAAGAGTTGAAACCTGTAGAGCAACAGAGTAGAAAGTGAGTCTCTTGCAAGACTCAGTGAGTACCCTCTTGATACCCTTAAATTTATCATCATTTCTTTCCTTCCACAAATGCCACATGATCTCATTGGATAAGAAATACCAAAATAGCTTACAATCAAACTTGAGCTTGAAATTACAAAACAAAATATCATGCCAATTAATTTTACCATTGCTATTCTAGACCTTCAGCTTAAGGAAAAATAAGTACCAAATTTCCTGAGCATAAAAACATTAAAAAATAATATGTTTGATAGTTTCTAGAGTCCTGTAGATACTACAGATTTCAACACTTTCATGGTTAGATTTATAGGGATCTATCTTTTTCATTAATGCAGAGGTAGGTAAAGGAGAAATAATTATAATTGTAACACTATTCATAGTCCAGTAAATTATGTTTGTAATTTGTGTTCAATGGGCCTCAGTTTTATCATTATACTTCCCATCTAATACCATATTTTAATCTAAGGTTCAACTATCTTAGATCTAAAGAAGCACCTTCAATTAACCATTTAAAGTACTATAAAATAAGGTAAGACTTTTACTTGAGAAAGATTGGGTACACTTGTAGGATTAAAGTTCTTGCAATCATTAGGATTTATTGGCACATAGACACAACCTGCAACATATGAAGTAATGGATGAATACAAGTTAGTGAAATGGTTCTTAATATGTGAGTGGTTTGCAAATTGATTGGTAAAAAATAAGGTTACAAACAGATCTACATGAAAATTTATGAGGACAATCTATTGTAATCATCAAAATAGATGAAAAGTGCAAAGGAAAGAGCCGAGCTACATCTCTAGATCCTAAAAAAAACACATGCAAGAAACATAAGAAAAAGAAAAAACCAGTTTTTGGATGAATACAAAATGGTTCCTTCAGCAAGTGATTCATATGCTTTCACACTTGACACAGGACATTAAGAAAATTTTAGTCTTCCTCTGTGAAATTAACTACTTACAGAATAAATCCAGAAACTAATATTATATACCTCCATGTCTAGCCGAGGGTAGGTCTAAGAGAAAAAAATTTCTTCAATGCAATGCCAAAAAATATCAATGTGTGTGTAGGTTTGTATTACTCAAAATATCATTTCATTGCCTAAGGAAAAATACCAAAGTGATGTTTTAAATTTCAATCTTCACATAGGCTCCCTTATTGCTACACATGCATATACAAGCATTATTCAAGCTCTAAACTATTCAAATATTAAGGATTTAATTAGCTATAAGATGGAAATTGTTGTTTAGACATAATCCATCATCTTTACATATCTTTATTCACTCCTAGCGCTTCAGATAAATTTGTGTAAATGAGATAGAAATGTGAATCTTTTATGACAAAGAAAATTCTTAAAAGGAGGGGGGAGAGAGAAAAGGGTAGGGGCAAGAGAATGCTTGAATGTATAGAAAAGTATAAAATTTTGATCATAATAACAATGAAATGAATCTTAATTTTGAAGCATTAATATCATTTACAACATTTATGATCAAGAATGAATGTAAGTAAAGAAACTTTTGCATACTTGCAGATGGTACAAAATTTCATGGTTAAGTCAAAGCCTCCCATTAAAAACAAGATCCAAATATCCATGTATCTATCTCAATCACGCCTCTAAACCCTTCAGAGCTATCAATTTTTCCACTAACCTGTTATGCACAAAAGTCAAATTTTAGAGTTATGTCACCACTAAAAATAGAAGAAACAAAGATTTGAAACCAAATCCACACACAAAATAATGTGGTATTCATACAAAGCCATACAAACAAACAAAACTCAGAACATTGGAATGGAAACAACTTCAAATTATGATGGAGAGCATGGATTCAGGGTATAAAGAATCATTTTTCTGCCACCATAGTGAAAAGTTAGCACTTTCTTTCATCTTTTCATATTGGGTTGATGCTTCAAACGATGCATTTCTTATATTGAAAAGTGCATTACCTTATTGATCTTCTCTTTGTTTGAGAATAGTTTAATATTCTCTACTTAACAGGGCCAACCATGTGACGGTGGAAGCTCATTTGGCCCCTCCCCCTTCCCCCTCACATCACTCTCAATTCCCCATACCAAATCATATAACATTAATCATTCATTCATCCATTAATAACATATAACATTCATTAATTAACATATAACATTCATTAATTAACATATTCACATTCATTCATTAACATATATAATATTCATTCTTTCAGTTTTTACATATTATCGAAAATATGGTTGTGATGATATGATTACAATCACTTTTTGTTTTTCTATTTTAAAGCTAAAAAAATCTGAAGTGAAGTATCATTTTCTAAATCATCTGTCCCCCCTTTAGTTGTTTTTCCCTCTGCTTGTGATCTTAATGTACGCGTAGTCATCTACTCACTATGTGGACACCGCTGCAAGGGGTGCCTGCTATAATAACAAAGAAATGCTAAACTGATATGTTTTATTATTATTGTTACAAGTATTTCATTAATTAAAAGAACATTATCCTCTTTACCTGATGGGTCCACATCATGTTCCTGAACTTCTGTTATAGACTCATGCTCAACATGTTGAACACCCTCTAAATCGATCTATAATTGAAACACAAAAGGTTACATTAATTAATACACCAATTGAAATTAAATATGTTTAAAAGAACATGAGAGTGGTCCTCTTTACCTGATGGGGCCACATCATGTTCATGATCATGCTCAACATGTTGATCACACTCTACATGCTCTAAAGTTGAAACACGAAAGGTTACATTAATTAATACACCAATTGCAATTAAATATGTTTAAAAGAACTTTAGAGTGGTCCTCTTTACCTGATGGGGCCACATTATGTTCCTAATCTTCTCTAGCCCGATCATTATCAACATGTTGATCACACTATACATGCTCTAAAGTATCGGGATGCACACCATGACCTTCATCTGTAGGTTGTGCTCCACCCTCACCAGGATAAATTCCAATGTCATGTGCAGTATTATCAGTGCTTGAATGTTTTTAAAAAATAGGCATGTAATTACTTTATGGTGGAAATTAATATTGAATAGATTACACAAGTATTCAATTTTAAATAAACTTTATTGAGTTTATTTACCTGTGTGTCAGATGTAGTGGAAGGCTGTGTTTTCCTAGTCAAGACTCGTAGGCGTTCATCCACAACTCCATAGCCTTGCTGGAAGGTAATCTTCAAGTCATCTTCTGTGGGAACTCTATTGAATTCAAAGCCCTACATTTTTGCATAAGATCATGAATTTTTCTTCTATATATGGTGTGATAAAACCAAAAAAAAATTCAATTTATTATTTGGATACTATATTTTATTTATTTATACTTACAATTCATGCTGCTAATTTCATATAACCACCAGAGCCAAGTTTGTGCTTCCCGTGTTTTTCTAGTCTTTCCTTTGATGTGTTCGACAGCCTATGAAAAGTTTGAAATACGTTAGATTATGTAAAAAGAAAGAGTAATCAGTATATAATTACATTGTTGATAGTATCACATACCTTCCTTGGCCCAGTGGTGTCTTTCCTTTTTTATTTTCAGCCTTCTCCTTTCCATCTGACACCAGGTCCTTCCACTCCCTCTCCAGAATCATGGGGGGATGCTCGTACTTTTTGTTCTTCTCTAAATGTGACCTATATTGGTCCCTCGCATAATTTAGATAGGTACCAACTTTCTTAAGGACCTTGGTTCGGTTGAATGTTTTATCACCAAACAACACAACTAAATGGTTAATGAGAGAGGGAGGGAGTGGAAGAGAGATAGAGGGAGGGATGGTTAAGGGTAGAGGGTATATGGTTTAAGGGTTTAGGGTTAAGGGTGGAGGGGATAGAGATAGAGGGAGTGAGTGAGAGAAATAACTAAGAGAGGAAGAAGGGGTAGGAGGGAGAGACTTGAGATAGAGTGAGTGAGTGAGTGAGAGAGAGACCTCAGAGAGGGAGTGGTAGAGCGAGGTAGAGAGAGAGAGAATTAGAAGGGGGAAGGGAGAGGTGAATAGTGTTGAGGGTAGAGGATAAAAAGGTTTAAGGGTTTATAGTTTGATGGTTTTAGGGATGAGGGGGTAGGAGGGAGGACTTGAGAGAGGGAGAGAGAGGGAGAATTGGGAGAGAGAGATAAAGGAAGGGAGGGTTAAGGGGTGAGGGTAGAGGGTTGGGTTAAGTGTTTTATTGTTTGGAGGGTTTGGGGTTGGGGAAGATGAGGGAGTGGAGTGGTGAGGGAGACTAAGAGAGGGAGAGGGGGTAGGATATTGAAGATACTTGAGAGAGGGAGGGAGGTTAAGGGTACAAGGTATATGGTTTAAGGGTTTAGGGTTAATGGTGGAGGGGAGAGAGATAGAGGGAGTGAGTGAGTGAGAGAAAGACCTAAGAGAGGGAGAAGGGGTAGGAGGGGGAGACTTGAGATAGAGTGAGTGGTGAGAGAGAGGACCTCGAGGAGATGGGTGGTAGGAGAGTAGAGAGAATTAGGAGGGGAAGGGAGAGGAAGAGTGTTGATGGTAGAGGGATAGAAGGTTTGCAAGAGTTTATGGATTTGATGGTTTAGGGATGAGGGGCTAGGAGGGAGAGACTTGAGAAAGAGAGAGAGAGGGAGGGATTGGGTGAGAGATAAAGGAAGGGAGGGTTAAGGGTAGAGGGTAGAGGGTTTAAGGGTTTAGGGTTTAGGGTTTAGGGTTAAGGAGAGAGAGATAGAGGGAGTGAGTGAGTGAGTGAGAGACCTAAGAGAGGGAGAGGGGGTAGGATATTGAATATACTTGAGAGAGAGAGGGGGAGGGAGTGGGAGAGAGATAGAGGGAGGGAGGGTTAAGGGTAGAGGTCGTGGTTTAAGGGTTTAGGGTTAAGGGTGGAGGGAGAAGTAGAGGAGTAAGGTAGGTGAGTGAGAGAGACCTAAGAGAGGAGAGGGTTAGGATGGAGATGCTTGAGGAGAGAGGGAGGGTTAAGGGTAGAGGTAGATGGTTTAAGGGTTGAGGTTTAGGGTGGAGAGGAGGAGAGAGATGGGGAGGTGAGTGGTGGAGAGAGAGAGACCTAAGGAGGAGAGGGAGTAGGAGGAGAGACTTGAGATAGGTGTTGGAGTGAGTGAGAGAGGGAACCTTTGAGAGAGGGAGTGGGTATAGGAGGAGACTTGATAGAGAGAGAGGGAGGGAGCAGGAGAGAGATAGAGGGAGATAGGGTTAAGGGTAGAGGGTAGAGGGTTTAAGGGTTTTGGGTTAAGGGTTAAGGGTTAAGGGTTAAGGGTTTAGGGTTATCATGGGTAGAGGGGAGAGAGATAGACGGATTCAATGAGAGAGAGAGGGAGGGAGTGGGAGAGAGATAGAGAGTAGAGGGTTAAGGGTAGAGGGTTAAGGGTGGAGGGGAGGGAGATAAAAGTGAGTGAGTGAGTGAGTGAGTGAGTGAGTGAGAGAGAGACCTGAGAGAGGGAGAGGGGGTAGGAGGGTGAGACTTGAGAGAGAGAGGGAAAGAGGGAGGGAGTGGGAGAGAGATAAGGGTAGAGGTTTAAGGGTTTAGGGTTTAGGGTAGAGGAGAGAGAGAGAGAGAGAGAGAGAGAGAGTGAGGTAGGAGTAGAGACTTGAGAGATCAGAGTTTGGGTTTAAAGGTTAAGGGTTAATGGTTTAGGGTTTAGGGTTATGGGTAGTGATGGAACTTCAAAGTTTTGTTCTTTGTGTTCTATTTTATACTGCTTTGTGTCTCTGGTCATCTATGGGGTTTGAGAAAAGCCTAAGGTTGGGGCTTTACCTTTGTCTTCATGTAAAACCCTAGTGTTCATCTTACACCTTGGATGGGATCTATTTCCAACTATTACTTTTTGGGAAGGCTTTAAAAAAAATTAAGCCCCATCGCTTTGTCTAGGATGGGCCCCCTTTTGTTTTATTGTTTTATTTCCTTCGCCTAACTTTATTTTTCCTAAGTATTTTTTTGGTCTCGTGTTACCTCATTAAAATAACTTATGTCATTGTTTGTCATCGACCTAGTGATATCCCCTTATTCCTTAAGGGGAGAGGGCCCAGTAGTCGTGCATGCTAACTTTCTTAGCATGTAGCAATTGAACGGAATATCATAGAACCTTCATTTTTTTCTTGAAATGTAGACTAGTCTCTTATTTATCTATAACTAAGGTTTGGAGTTGTGACTCATCATGCAACTCGCCTAATCGGCATATCTTTTGAGAAGTGTCTAAAATTTGACTTTTTAAAGGTTCGACCAAAACTTAATCATGGAACCCCCAATAGTTGAACCAAAAAAATATCATTTGTTGCTTGTAGAATATGATATTTTTATTTAAATTAAAATTAATATACAACCTAAGTGGACCAAATACTTATTGATAACCATAAATCTTTGATATCTCTACCTTTTATATTCAACACATATGCACTAATAGTTGAACACAAAAATCTATTTGTTATAAAACAACACATAATGATTTAAAATACAACTTATTTGAACAAAAATGGACCAATAGTTGAACACTAAAACTTTTTGAAAATCTTCACATTGATGGGAAAATACATATTGTTTGTGCTCACCTTTTATATTTGTGATAGGACAAACTAATATAAAAAATTATCCAATGCTTGCATTGCTACCCCAATTGTTGTACACATAAGAACAATATTTTTCACTATGATAACAATAGCATTTAAATGGTGTCTTATTTTATTAAATGAGCATTTTATTTTTTAAATGATATACTTATAGTGGAGAGTTGTAGTATTTTATTTGAAACAAAAAATAAATATTTCACTTCTTCATGAATGTATTTATGTTTTTTTCATATAACATTTAGAGGTTCTCATGTGTTCAAGTATGGGTCCATTTTTTTTATCAACATTTGGTTTTTTCTTTGTTTACATTTGTACTGTTTATTTACAATATATAGTATAAATATGTGGTAAGATTGGGTATTATCATCACGATTGAGTGTGCCCTCTCCCCTAATAAATGTTTTTATTTTGCAGAGGGACAAGTTTGCATGGCCGTAGATCAATCATCGTGTGATCTCAGTCATTCCCCGCCATCTCACAATGACCCCACCACACTGTCTTTGTTGATCGTGATATCATAGGCGAGTGCCATGTGTCTCATCTGGTGGAGCCGAAGGAATGATAAATACTTTGATGCATCTTTAATACATTATGCCGTGGGTTACTAAAGCAGTTATAAGATGCACATGTTTTAAATCAATAGAGATGTTATAATCCCGGTAGAAAGGTGCTCGATGGTTAATAACAAAGCTAGTGACTGTGTTGAACGAACAGGATTGCCGATGGTTGAGATCCACGGTTGTCTGCCATCACATGATGAAAAGTTGTGAGGTCTTTATTGATTGCAATATCACAGGAGAGTGCCACGTGTCTCATCTGATGAAGCCAAAGGAATGATAAATACTTTGATGTGTCTTTAATACATTATGCCACAAGTTACTAAAGTAGTTATAAGATGCACGTGTTTTAAATCAACGGAGATGTTATAATCTTGGTAGAAAGGTGCTCGATGGTTAATAACAAGGTTGGCGATTGTGTTGAATGAACAGGATTGCCGATGGTTGAGATCCACGATTTCCCACCATCACGTGATAAAAATTTGTGAGGCCTTTATTGATTGCGATATCACGGGTGAGCGCCACGTGTCTCATCCGGTGAAGCCAAAGGAATGATAAATACTTTGATGCGTCTTTAATACATTATGTCATGGGTTACTAAAGCAGTTATAAGATGCACGTGTTTTAAATCAACAGAGATTTTATAATCTCGATAGAAAGGTGCTCGATGGTTAATAACAAGGCTGGCAACTGTGTTGAACGAATAGGATTGCCGATGGTTGAGATCCATGGTTGTCTGCCATCGCGTGATCAAAAGTTGTGAGTTCTTTATTAATTGCGATATCATGGGTGGGTGCCATGTGGATCTCCTTGGCAACGAGTAGTATGGTGGGGCAATGGCTACCCAGCCTAAAAAAGGCATGGGCATCTGCATGGCTTATGTCTACCGCACTTTTGTTAACGGTTGTTAGTGTCAGTTAATGAACATTTCATTAATTAGTTGTTATGTACTTCCTTAGTATGTTCAATATAATTTTTTTTCTTTAAAAAATTATTCTCTACTTTTTAAAACTTTTAAAAACTGATATATTTAAATTCTTAAAAATATAGAATAATTTTTTGTTCTTTAAAAAATAATTTTGTTTTACTTTGAATTATTTTAAATATAATTAATAAAATAATTTTGAAGTAACTGTTTCATATTTTGTTATATACATTTAATAAATAAAATAAAATAAAAAATATCAATTTTTAAAATATGATTGATAAAATAATTCTTATACACTAAAAAAATTGATATATACATATAATAAAACAAATATAATAATATATAAAGTTTCAAAATATATGTAATAAAATAATTGTTAAAGGATAAAAAAATGTTTCATACTTAATATATAAATAAAATAAATATATCAATCTTAAAAATACAATTAATAAAATAATTGTGAAATAAAATGAAATAATTATTAATGATTTATTTTTTATATATATATATAATAGTTTAAAATAATATTCATTCATTTTTAAAATATTTTATTAATTATATCAGAAAAATGATATATATTTATTTTATTTTATTTATTAACATTATTTCTAGCATATATATTATTTATTAATAATATATATAAAATATTTGAGAGATATCCTTTGATGTGTCTATTGTACTCATTATAAAATATAGGTTCTCGACAAAGATATGTCTTTGCAGGTATTTTATATATATTAATAAATAATATGGTATATATGTACTGGTAAACACAAACATGAAAGACAAGATTAGAATTACTTTTAGTTATTGAATTAAGGTTAGGGTTAGATATATATTTAGTTAGGGTTGGGGTTGAAAATAGTGTCAGTGTTAGTTTTATGATTAAGTTTAGGGTTAGAGTTAGAGTGAGAATTATTGTTGAGATTGAATCATAACCCTAATCTAACCTTAACCTTAAACCTAATTGAACCCTAACCCTATTTTTAATTGAACTTTAACTCTAACCCCAACCCTAACCCTATCATTGAACCCAAGTTTTATCCTAGAACCCCAACTCTAATTAAATGGTAAACTCTAACTCTAACCTTAACCCCACTGTTAATCCAAATTCTAAGTCTATCTTATACTCATTATAATCCTACCCCTTCTCATTCTAACTCTAATTAAAATCTTTTAATTACAATTCTAACTCCTAACCATAATTCTAATGCTATTCATAAAATCCTGAAGAACACTCAACCATAGTTCTCATGACAACCTTTAACTCTAATTATAACCCTAATCAAACTCCCTGACCTACCTTGAGCTTAATTAAACCCTAACCTTAACCTTAAGGCTCAGCTTAATTAAATCAAGATCCTAGCTCTACCCCCAAACTCATATATGTGAGATAATTATAATTTACCAAAACCCTAACCATAATTGAATCATAACCCTAATTGAAATATAATCATACCTTTAATTGAACCCTAACCCTAATTGAATCCTAATCTTAACCCTAAGCCTAATTGAACCCTATTTTTAACTCTAAGACTAATTAAACACTATTTCTAACCCTAACCCTAAGACCATCTAAATCCTATCCCTAATTGAACCCTAACTTTAATGAGCACTAACCCTAATTAAACCCCTAACACAATTGAACCATAATTCTAACCCTAATCCCAATTGTTGAAATAGGATACATTTAATTGCAACTCTAAACATTAATTATTTCATGTATCTCCTAAGTTCTTGAATGTACAATCAACACTAAGATTAGGATGAGATTAATTATTTGGATGAAATAAATCATGAAATTGACATTTGTAGTTATTCCTAAATAATAGGAACATGTGGGTGCACACATGGTAAGGTGACACTCACCTTGTGTTCAGTTAACTATACAGAGTAACAGTTAACACTTCTAAATGCATGTAAAGATCCTAGGAATTAGAATTTGATGTTTGCATGTTTGAAGTTCAGTTCAGTTTAGTTCAGAATCAGTTTAGTTCAGTTCAGTTCAGTTTAGTTCAGTTATGGTTCAATTATCTTCAGTTTCATGCAAGTGCATGTTGCATGCATGTTGGTTATTTTGAGTTGCATGTAGTTAGCTTCAGTTAAATTGGAATGCATGGCTAATAACATTGAGTTGTATGACAGATAATAGGGACTACCTCCAGTTAACAGGGGATGACCATTCTTGCATGAATGGTGTTGAGTAAATGTTTCAGTTAACTAGAAATCACTTGGAGCCAACTTGGGTGCCCAAGATGCTTTCTTGGATTTACCTCTCATGCATGATAAGATATTTCTGAAGGCTCAGTTAAGTAGGATTATTTAAGGGCGCCAACTTTGAGGAAGAGCTATGGAATTATCAACATAATGAAGGTTGAGTTGTAGCTTCAGTTTGGGACGCCCAAATGGATGAAGCACATGTTTTAGCATTGTTCTTCATGAGACAACCCTATTTGAATGAGATATGGAATACCTTTTAGGGATAGGGCTTGTGCATTGTAATTGTAACTCATGTTGAGTTTACAAAGCTGATTAAAGCCTATTTATCCCAAGAAAGTTGAATAGAGTTGTGAGAGTTTATTATTGCAGGTGTGAAGAAGATTGACAAAGATAGAAGAAGCATTCTCAAGCAAGAATTGGAGCTATTGTAATTCAAATATTGGATAATAGAATAATTCTTGGTGGAGTTTTTTCCCGAAAGGGTTTCTCCACGTTATATCTTGTGTGATCTTTCTAATATCCTGTCTAGTTCTTCTATCAACTTTTCTCTTCATTCTACAACAGTAAAATGAATTAATCAAGATAATCACCCACAAAGAATATATCTAACAAAGAAAGAGCTTACTTAGATCAGCACTATTAAAGTTTTACAGAGTATTAAGCTAAGAAAACACCTCATTTTTCAACACTAATAACATATTATTAGGGTTATATTTATTAATGTCTTAATATTAGTTTATAAATTCAACATTAATTATAAATATTTTAAAATAAATTAAGTATTTCAATCTAAAATTTTAATATTTGACATTACAAAATAAAATTAAACTAAATTCCCTAAATTTTTAAAATCCATAAAATATTTATTATCTATTTAGTTTTACTAATTATCTAATACAATTAAATTAAATATTCATTTTTAAAATTAATTAAATAATTATTAATTATAATTTTAGAATAAATTAAGAAATAAGATCTATATAAAATCAACTTTTCTATTTTTCTTTCATGTCCAAATCATTTCCATTTTCAAAATTATACAAATTCTAGATATCATAATTAAAAACAAAAATTTTATTCTCTATTCTAACACTACTAACTCCTAACTCCTATTTGACTCTAACCCTACCTCCTAATTGAACACTAAATTCACTTTTAATCAATTCACTACATAATTGAATTTAATTTCTAACCTAACCCTAACTCTTAACTAAACCCTCTAAACCTAATCTATAATGAAACCCTAACCCAAACCTACTTGATTCATAATCCCAACCCTAACCCAAACCCTAATTGAACTTTAAAACTAACCTTAATTAAGTATTAACCCTAATTGAACATTTATTGAACACTAGTCCTAATTGTACCATAACCTTAACTTTGAACTACAGTTGAACTCTAATCCTAACCCTAACACTAATTCTTATCCTAATTGAACCTTAACCCCAACCCTAACCTTAACCTTGACCCTATTTGAACTCTTATTGAATTCATAACCTTAATTAAACCCCAACCTCATCCTCAATCCTAAACCAAATTGAACATTAATTGAACCCTAAACCTAACCCTATGTAAAAACTAATCCTAATTGAACTCTTAAATTTTTAGTTGAAAATATTAAAGTGCCTTAGATTTTCTCATTCGTCATCATTTATCATTCAATTCCTAATAGAACTCCAAAAATTTATAATTTTATAATGTTTTAATACACACCTAATATTACAGGGTTTAGAGTTTAAGGGTTAAGGGGGTTTAAGGGTTTAGGGTTTAGGAGAGATAGAGTGACTGAGAGAGAGAGAGGGTAGAGGGTTTAAGGGTTAAGGGTTTAGGGTTATGGGTAGAGGGGAGAGAGATAGATGGATTCAATGAGAGAGAGGGAGGGAGTGGGAGAGAGATAGAGAGCAGAGAGTTAAGGGTAGAGGGTAGAAAGTAGAGGGTTAAGGGTAGAGGGAGGGGAGATAAGAGTGAGAGAGAGATACCCGAGAAAGGGAGAGAGGGGTAGGAGGATGAGAGACTTGAGAGAGAGAGGGAAAGAGGAGGGAGGGAGAGATATGCAGAGGGCAGAGGGTTTACAGTCAGAACTCTAAGGCTAATGGTTTAGGGTTTAGGGTTAAGGATTTAGGGTTTAGGGTTTAAGGGTAGAGGGAGAAACATAGAGGGAGGAGTGAGAGAGATGCTGCAGAGAGACCTAAGATTGAGGGAGGGAGAGGGGTAGGAGGCAGATACTTGAGAGAGAGAGAGAGAGAGGGGGTAGAGGGTAGAGGGTTTATGGCTAAGGGTTTAGGGTTTAGGGTTATGGCCAGAGGGAGAGAGACAGGAGGGATTTAGTGAGAGAGGAGGAGTGGGAGAGAGATAGAGGGTATAGGGTTAAGGTAGAGGGTACAAAGATAGGAGGAGTGAGAGAGAGAGACCCAAGAGAAGGAGAGAGAGAGGCTAGGAGGGTGAGACTTGATAGAGAGGGAGGAGGGGAGGGACACTGGAGAGAGACAGAGTAGAGGTTTAGAGTTTAAGGTTAAGGGTTTAAGGTTTGAGGTTAAGGGTAGACGGGAGAGAGATAGAGAGAGTGAGTGACAGAGAGAGACCTGAGAGAGGGAGAGGGGGTAGGAGGGAGAGACTTGAGAGAGAGAGAGGGTAGAGGGTAGAGGGTAGAGGGTTTAAGGGTTAAGATTTTAGGGTAATGGGTAGAGGGGAGTGAGTAAGAGAAAGACCTAAGAGAGGGAGAAGGGGTAGGAGGGAGAGACTTGAGATAGAGTGAGTGAGTGAGTGAGTGAGAGAGAAACCTCAAAGAGGGAGTGGTGCTAGGAGGGAGAGACTTGAGAGAGAGAGAGAGATAAAGGAAGGGAGGGTTTAAGGGTTTAGGGTTTAGGATTAAGGGGAGAGAGATAGAGGGAGTGAGTGAGTGACCCATTTATATATTATTCTTTTATTCTTCGTTAGTTAAATATTTAGTTACCCATTTACCGGTAGCATAAATGACCCAAGAATTTAATAGAATGGACTACTCATATAATACCTTGCATTATGGAGCTCAATTCTCTGATATATTACTACTTATCAAGTCCTTTGTAAATAATTGTAACTTATGACTCTATTTAAGCATTTAATTTATTTTCTTGAATGAAAGCAAAAACATAGACACACAATTGAACAAATTCTCAAAAGAAAAATGACAACATCATTAACATTTCATTCAAAATTCCCTCAAATCCACATAAGGAGAGAAAATATATTAGAATTATATGTTTATTCATGATTATAAGTCATATTTGCAGACAATTTAATATAATTATCATATATTCATCCAAAACTCAAAATATGCTATCTATTCTATTCCTATCTTTCTACCCATATAGTTAACTCAAAACCTAGCTAGAGCTTTCATCATTTCTCTCCCTACAAATGAGCCTTGAATTCCCTTTTATATGACAAGGGAGCAACAAGATTTGGGCTCAAATGTAATTTCACCACAAATTTTCATTTGAAAAAAATCTCCATTGCATTTGAATTTCATTTCAAAACTTGCCACACGTTGAATCTGCAAAACACAATACAACTGGGGAAAGCTAAAGTTGTAACTACCATCAGAAAAGGGAACAAAAATTGTCATCAAAATCCCCTTTGTCTCTATCCACACAAAAAAAAGGAAACCAAATTTCCATGAAGGCACACAATAGACATCAAAATGTGCCACACAAGCAGATCTAACACCACCAACAACAACAACATTATCAACACAAAATTTTACATGCCACACAACAACTTCTAATTTACCTGCCACCCTGCCCTTACCAACACTCAGAACCCGGTATACACACCCGCTTCTAGTTGTTACTAGAGTAGGAGAGGAAACCTCAGCCTCCTCTTCTTTCTTGTCCTTTCCCAATACAGTTCTAGTCCGTCCGCTTGGGGTTTTAACTGCCAACGGCACCACAAATATCACTTCCTCATCAGAGGGAAAACCATGACTGAAGCGAGCTAAATACCAATAGTAGTCGGAGTTGGGCTCGGTTACACCATCAAAAGCGTTGCTTGTAAGGTCAATGGGAAAGTGTTGGCATCCAAAGGAGCCATGCACATACCTTATTTTCCTACCGACACTAGTAATAGAGCACACCAACTGCTTGCCTTTTTCATCTACCAGTTGAGTAGCAATGCCCTAGAATTGCAACCTTCTACTGCATCTAGTGGGAACAAGTCTAGGCTTGTCAACCAAAGCACCTTCCTGAATAGCACGACTGAGCTTTTGTGAGCTTAAACAAATAGACCTCCTTACTGACTTACTCATTTTCTCTTGTCAGACAAGCACTCAAACTTGATTAGACTCAGCCCAGAAAGTGCTCTAACCGCTACAAGAATGACACAATTAGCAGTTAATTCCTCTTGTATTTATTGTGCGAGGTAATGAAAACCTTCATCAATGCTTAGTAAAAATGCATGTGCAAACATGGAAATTTGGCGGCGTATGTACTATCACCATTTAACTTGAGCTACATGAGAACCCGCAGATCACCCTTCATGATTGCCAACAACATCTTCACACAGATTGAGATCGACGTGACTACACAAGCAAGGAATAATTCATTAATGCTTCACCAATTGTAAGATAAAATGACCACCATGTGTCATTTTCCAACTTTGAATACTGCCCGCTGATCTCTTGAAGAGTTGGCAGATCAAACGGTTTATCTCGGGCTAACTCGGTTTGACATCCAATGAAGCATCATTGACCTTCCTCATGACCAATAACATTAATCCATCTCAAAAACCAACTACCATGTCGGCAGGTCCTATGCACTTTGCAAATTGAACAGCTGGAGCTACGCATCACAATCTCATTGACCTCGTGGCTTTTAACCAACCTTCATCTTCATCCTGTGAGCTAGCGGGGAACAACAAAGATTTACATTAGCTTTTGATCTTGGTTGTTGATCTAAAACCACAAGTTATGAGCTCAATAGTGGAGATTGGGCCCCACATTCCATACAGGACACACATCTTCCTTTTGTTGACCTCGCACAAATAACAGGGCGACACCTTAGGTCTGCGAGCTGGCGGGGTACGATCGAGATCTTCTCCCATATCTTCGAATCTGAAAAACCTACACATTGCACAGTTAGTATTTAATGAAATGCTTTGGCTAAGCCGTCAGAAACATGACCACTGGGGTTAATGGATTAGGCTTACATCACTGAATTAAAATTAAAACCCAACTTTAGGAGAAGACATAATGCGGTGAGAAAATGATGACCAGTTCTTCGGGCTAATGGGGCCGGTGAACTAGCATGCCGAATGGCTCAAGAGGTGACTTAAGGGGTTGATGACTGACCAAGCAGGTCAACCTCAAATTATAACATTTGTGTGCTCTAGGGAATAAAACCCTACTAATTCATGGGGACAAGGGTTTCAAAATGGAGACCCAGGTCAAGTGGCAGAGAGAAAATTCCTCAAAATCTTAGACTTGAGATAGAGTGACTGAGTGAGTGAGAGAGAGAGAGTGACCTGAGAGAGGGAGTGGTGCTAGGAGGGAGAGACTTGATAGAGAGAGAGGGAGGGAGTGGGAGAGAGATAGAGGGAGATAGGGTTAAGGGTAGAGGGTAGAGGTTTGGGGTTTAGGGTTAAGGGTTTGAAGGTTATGGATAGAGAAGATAGAGGATTGTTGGAGAGAGGAGGGGAGTGGGAGAGACGAAAGTGATGAGGTTAAGGGTAGAGGGAGGGAGATGAGTAGAGTGAGAGAGAGAGGCGAGGAAGGGGCTGAGGGTGAGACTTGAGAGAGAGAGGGAAAGAGGGAGGGAGTGGGAGAGAGATATGGGGTAGAGGGTTAAACGTAGAGGGTGGAGGGTTTAAGGGTTTAGAGTTTAAGGGTTAAGGGTTTAAGGTTTATGGTTAAGTGTTTAGGGTTTAGGGTTTAAGGGTAGAGGGGAGACACATAGAGGGAGTGAGTGAGAGATAAAGACCTAAGAGAGGGAGAGGGGGTAGGAGGGAGAGACTTGAGAGAGAGAGAGAGAAGGTAGAGGGTAGAGGGTTCAAGGGTTTGGAGTTTAAGGGTTAAGGGTTTAGGGTTTATGGTTTAGGGTTATGGGTATAGGGGAGAGATATAGAGGGATTCAGTCAAAGAAAAAACCCCAACCTTAAGATTTTCCCAATACCATAAAAAACTAGTAACATAAGATAGGACAGGAAAGTAAAATAAGACATGACAAGAAAGGACAGATTCAAAAGATGCAACATATTGTGTTGATATGTCCTTCAATATTCTTAAGAAGATCCATGATCTGTTTATAAAGGAAGTGACTTCATAGATGCATCAAGTTCAATTATGCATCTTTTAAACAATTAGGAAGCATTTCAAGTTGTTTTCAAGCCCCTCTCACCATAACCCTATTGGACAGTCACACATCACATAGGAAGGTGAGTTGTTAGGTCAACCACATATGTGACAGGTGGTTGTCCAATAAAGATAAAATGAGGAGACTATGTGTATTTATTACACATAATAAAAGAAGATCAATGGTTGAATCAAGGTCATGATACAAGTACAAGGACAACACCTTTGCAAGAGCTATAAGAGGCAAAAGGGATTGATATTATTCATTCATGGGTGTATTGGTGAAAGTGAATGCAATAGGTAAAGGTCATTGTCATTGATAAGGACAACCAACAATGCATGTTACAATGGTCTCATGAAGGACAACAAAAAAAATAAAATCTAAAGTTGCACGAGACTCTATTCAAGGCCTTCACAATCAAACATTAAGTGAACAAGTTGCCAGATAACATTCAATGCATGATGTTTTAAGGAAAGGCATAAAAGGAAAAGACATTCAAGAAACATCAATTCTAGTTGACACCGATAATAATCCTATTGAAAACATGTCATTACAAGAGGTTTATGATAGAAATGGAACCCTCATATCATGTGTTCGAGATACAATTTCTATGCTCATAACCTTCCAGGTAGGGGTTTTGGTCACCATGATCGATCCAACATGGATCATGATTGCATACAAGAAACAAAAAGTTACAAATGACAATTAAGCAGTTATGATTCAGGAGAGGTCTCATTTTGGAAGCCAAGGCCATAGTACAATGGAGGGGTAGTACCATCATCTTAGGTACCACTGCTGCAAGATGATAAATGACAATCCTTGTGTTTATATGCATGGAGGTCCTAAAGCATACTTTGGGTAAGGTGCATTCATGGCATATTTTGGTGAAAGGTTTCCCAAGCATGAGCAAAGATCCAATGTTCCATCAGGCTATGTTGGAACAATTATACACTAATCCCTCGCTTAGGGTGTTTCCTCACATTAAATGAGATTATTTGTTATTGTTAATGATGTTTATGATATTGGTGCAGAGGTTGTAATCACATTAATGGATTTGATGAGCAACATATTGACTAGATTTGGATGTCTAGAAAGGATTGTGTCAGATAATGCAATGTGTTTTAGATTTGAGGAATACATAGAGTTTTGTGAGAAGCATGACATCCAAATTTCTTATTCATCACCATACCACCCACAGGGAAATGGACAAGCATAGTCAAGCAATAAAAGCTTGATGAAGATTATTAAAAGAATCCTGGATCAGAATAAAAGGGCTTGGGATTCTAAGCTGAGATTAGTAGTCTGGGCAGATAGGGTAACTGTGAAGAAGACAATAGGCTATGCCCCATTTGACTTGGTTTATGGGATAAATTCCAGGTTGCCCCAAAATAACTTAATGGAAATGTATAAGTTTTTCCAGATGTATGATAATGAAATTGATGATGAGATGCAATTAAGAGTGGAAGCTCTTATAGAATTAGATGAAACCAGGAGGGAAGCCTAAAAGAGAAATGCAAAGTTGCAGTTGCAAGTAAAGAATCTGTATGACAAGAGGGCAACTGCAAGGAGTTTCAAAGATGGATATTTGGTTTTAATGTGGAATGCCAGACTAGAAGATAAAGGGAAACATGGGAAATTTGATGCAATCTGGTTGGGTCCATTTTTTATTAATGGTAAGTGGGGTGAAGATTTGTACTTCCTCCAAGATATGATAGGAGATCTTCTGGAACTGCCAGTTCATGGACAGTTCTTGAAGTTATACTTCACTTGAAGTATTCTTTTCCATGAACAGTAGTTTAGGTTTGTATATTTTGTATATATTTTGTACATAGTTGGGATTGTTTTGTTCGAACAGTCCCTTTTTTGTCGTCTCTGCATCTTGGTCTACTCTACCTGAGATTCTGGATTCTCGCTTCATTCCAGTGGAATGAATGTCCCCAACTGGAGCCACTGATGGAACTTCAGTATTTTTCTCCTTTTCTTTCACTCATGCCTTGCCTTATGTCTCTGGTCTTTCATGGTGTTTGAGTTTTCTAAGTGTTGGGGTTTTAGCTTTGTCTTCATGTAAAACCCTAATATTTATTTCACACTTTGGCTAGGTTCTATTTCACTGTTACTTTTGATGGGGTTTTAAAACAACTTATGTCATATCGATTCGTCTACGCTGAGTCCCTTTTATTTTAATACTTTATTTCCTCCACAGGGTTTTATTTCCTAAGTCTCAGTTGGCCCCGTGTTTCATCTTTTAAAAAATAACTTATGTCATTGTTTACCATTGGCCTAGTGATGTCCCCTCATCCTTTTTTAATGAATGTTTTTATTTTGTAGAAGGGATTGAATTCACACTATCATTGATCAAATTTCCTTCGGATATCAATGGTTTCCTTCCATCGCGTGATCGGAAGCTGCAAGATTTTTACCGATTGTGATATCGCAGGCATGCGCCACGTGTCCTTCTGGGGGATGCAATTTCCTGATCGCTGATCAACTACCATTTGATCTCAGTCATTCCTCACCATCATGTGATGGCCCCACCACAGTGCTTTGGTCGATCGCGATATCGCGAGCGGTCACCACGTGTCTCATCTGATGAAGCCAAAAGAATAAAGGAAATACCATGGAACATTAATCCGGCCTTAAATACATTAAAAGGCAGGTTACTAAAGTGCTCTTAAGATGCATGTGATTCAAATCGACGGATGTGTTATAATCTTGATGGAAAAGCTACTTGAGGGTTAATGATAGGGCCGATGACTGTGTTGAAGGAACGAGATCATTGATGCTCAAGATCTACGGTTGCCCGCAATCGCGTGATCCAAAGTTGCAGGGATTTTACTAATTACGATATCACGGGCAACTTCCACGTGGAATTCCTTCATAGTGTATGGTATGGTGGGACCCTTATGGACATGTTGGCGATTGTGTCAACCTGTTTTGAAGGTAGTTGTCGATGATTTGATCAAAATGAAGTATCGACGGCTCAAATTTAAATCTACATCAAATATGGTTGGAGTCATTCGTGCAGCACGTGAGTGAGATTTAATGGTGGATGAGACATTTACTAGAATAATTTGATCGAAATAAAATCAATTCTCTTGCTTTATGTGTGTCACAAAGCATTCAGGTATTTTACGAAGCAGTTTCAGAGCCGAGAGCAAGGTTGTGAACCCTAACAGCCAGAATTTGGGATTTCTGTGAAAAGAGCCATGAGTTAATTTATGTGTTTCCCAGTCACTCTATTCTTGAATTAAGGAAAATATTTGTTGTACTTATCATAGGGCTTGTTGATAAACGTTTTAAGGCTATAGTTTATTTAAATTGTGAGAAATTGCAATATTTTGTTTTGTAATTTCATATTTCTGGTTAGTCCTAGCTATTTGAAGTGTGAAGTTATAAGAAGCCCTAGTTTGTCCGAGATGGCACCACCCAAGCAACATTTTGGCCAGATTGACTATTTAAAAATAAACCTATATGATGATTTCCTAGATCAATTTCCCTTGTCAACAAATGATAGAAAGAAGGGATTGGTTTTGATGCGAGGGAAAATCCTAGGGGAGGGGTTAGTATACAATTGTTCTAACATAGTCGATGCTAGGGTTCCTCTCATGGGTTTAGAAATATTCAAATTATGGTATGGACAGAGGAATTTGCCTCACCCTTTTTCAAATGGATGGATGTATGATATGGGGAAGCTAGTGGTACCGAATGTTTTCCTTGATGTAGACTTGCTTAGGGCAGTAGTTGGAAGATATGACCTTGTCACACGGGTAATTAGGAATAATGATGGAAAGGTTTCGTTAAGCATTAACAGAGATGATATTCAACAAATTTTTGACTTGAGTGAATCGAGTGAGGACTTGGTGCCTATCAACCTTGAGGAAATGAAGTAGGAATATGCAAAGTTGAAGTTTCCTTTCAGAGCTAAATTGCTTCCACCTCATCTAGCTAGGGCAGGAGGTTCAAGATTTCATATCAGCCCTAGTGACCAAGAACCTTTCAGATTAAATTGTTTTGCAAATAATTTCCTAGCCACTTTTTATTCATTGTGTCATATTTTGGGTTTCAGTCCTAGTGCGGCGATGCCCATTGCATACATGTTCATGGGGGTGCAAATACAACACCCTAACTTCTCTATCACATATGACTTTGCTTCTTTCTTGGCTGAGAGGATACATGAGGGGTTTTCAAAGCTGTAGAAAAATGATACTGACACTCAATTCTTTTCGTATTCTATGTTGATGCATATGTTTTTATTCAAGAATGTTGACTCCTTCTCTAAGAAGATGAAATTAAGGCAATCAGTTGATGGAGAAAGATTGCCAATACATATATGGGCTGTAGATTTATCTTGTAATAAGGAAAGCACTAGTTATTTGCAATTTGATAATTGTTTTGCTTCCAGATTGAGGGCTAGATTGATGGTGAATGTACCTAGGATTCCTGAGGAATTACATGATTTCCTTAGGCCAAAGGGGAGGAGCCAGAATTAAAAGTTAGCCATAACTAGGGTGACATTATCCCATACCCAATCAACATTATTTTGATTGTATATGGTTTTCAAGGAGCCCCTCATATAATGCCATACAATGTGCCACCAAGAGTGGGGTTTGCAGAAGTTATGTGGCAGATAGATTGCATCCATGAGGACAACCTCACAGGGAGGGGTAAGAGAACATTTTTCCCTAATTATACAGTGGTATCTAATTTTTCCTTTTCAAAAGGAGGTTGGGTGCACTTTGAGAAATTCTTTGAGGATTATCATTTGAGATGTGGTCCAAAGCGGCAACATGATCCTAAGGGTTTCTTTACCCTTTTTAGACAAAGAATAAAGGCTGAAAAGTTTGTGCATGAGTTCAAATTTCTTGAGGACCTAATTAGAAATGAGTTCGACCTAAATAAGCAGGAGTTGAAAAAGGAGAAATGGATAGCTTATGATAAGCTATGAGATATTGTGCACAAAATGGATCTAAAATATGATCCACTGTTAGAGTTCAGTCCCCACCATAAGAAAATTGATTTTCTGATGGAGAACTTCAAAGAGATTATGGGAACTTTGAGAACCAAAAAAGTAAACTTAGAGCTGAGTCTAGGTGTACAAGAACAAGGTGCCAGACCATTTGAAACAAGGCCAACATACCAGCCTATAGAAAAGTGGCCCATTTATAGGAGAAAAAAGGATAGCAATAGTGATGAGGAAGAACTGGACAGAAAGGGGAAGCAAATTATGAAGTTTCCTTCACAACCAGGTCCAAAATTCAAAGTGCTTGGGGAAATTAAGATCATTGATTTAGAGTCATCACCAGAAGATAGTCCCCCATCACCACCATCTAAGCCAAGCCCTAAAAGGCAAAGAACTGATCAACCACAAGAGATTTTGATGGATGAAATTATTGTTACTGATCAGGACATGCAGGTTGGTATGCCTCCCCCTCCTAGGCCAGTTGAATTGGTTTTATCTAATTTATATATGAAAGGAAAAAGTATACAAGATGCAAGAATGGAAGCATGTAAGGAGTTTCTAGATGACAATGCATTTGTAAAGACTCATGTATTCTTGAAATTGGTATGGAGGATGAAGTTTGAAGAATATCAAAATAAATGTAAGGAGAGAAGAGAACTAAGACCTGACAGGTCATACCAGGAGAATGATGAGGAAGTGAAAGTTGAATTAATGGAAGAATTTAAGAACATCACTCCTGAGGAAGGAAAAAAATTGGTGAGTCAGGTTGGTGTATTGATTTTGCCGAAATGGGACATTGTAGATGCAGTGGAATTTAATGCTATTATGAAGTCCAAGCATCCCTTGCAAGAATCTGAAGAAGAAGTCAAGGCAACACTTCAAGATTTTTCTTTTAGTGAAGAGTATGAAACCTTGGAAATTTGGGCATTGGCCCCACAAGGGAGAAAGCCAAATATTACATACATTAATCCAAATTTCAGAGGGGGATTAATAATAAAGAGAGCTTCAGAGACCTCAACTGCTGAAGCCACTAGTTTAGCTGTGAATGTGGCCAAATTGGCCCAAAAGATTGCTAAAAGGTAGGAGGCTAAAAAGAAAAGCCTAATGGAGAAGTATAACCTTTTGATTGAAGAATACATCAAGATGCAATAGAGGAATGTTGAGTTTCAAACTGAGGTGGAAAGGTTCAGGTATAGACAGATTGGGGAGACATCAAGTGCTCCAGGGACCAATACATTACCTTCCATAGCAAGGCCAGTGCCTCTTTCTGCTCCAATTGTTTCCACACCAAGGTCTCCCAATTAGAATACCGCCTTCACCCCTTCTTCAGAGGAAATTGATGAAGAAAAAAAGTGCTCTGTTGATCCTACAAAGAAGCAGCTCTTGCAAAGAATTGATGAGTTTCATGCATCTTTGAGGGTAAGTGAGGAGGGATCTCTTTCAAAGAAAAATGAGATTGTTACTACTGTTTTAAGGCATTTGAATGAAAAGCCGGTATTGGCATGGTGTGATGGTTTATAGGTGGCATTGTTGTTCTTGCCACCAAGGTTCAAACCCCGTTGGGGTGTTATTGTTGAATGGTTGTATCCGGTTCATAGCTCCGGTCAAAAGCGTTTACCCCTTGAATAAAAAAAAAAAAAAGGCATTTGAATGAAAAGGTTGATAATAAATTTCTATCTATACATTCTTTATATTCTTTGATATTAGATGCAATAAAGAATATTGATAGGGATCAGGAGGTAGTGATACCATTGATTGAAAATTTGATCCCTAGGGCCAGTGATCTGGATGTCATGTATAAGGCCTCAAGGTTTGATACAAATAATAGGCCTCAATCATTAAAGCCTACTCATGTGTTAGTAAAATAATTGCAAGTTTTTCAGACCTTACCAGATGACTTAAGTAGGAAGATTAGGGAGTTGGTGAAGAATTTCAATGATTGGGGTAACACATTGTTACCTGATATAATTGATGAGCAGGGGAAAATCAGATCATTCCACCAGTGGCAGGGTCAGGCAGGTGAGGTCATCAATGATCAAATTAAATTAATTTGTGATGACTCAGATTATGACTTGTTAGTGAGCTGTATGGATAAAATCATTAGTACCAGCTCATTTTTTGAATCTTTTGAAAGAGATGCAAATTAGGTAGTAGTAAAATGCACACCTTATAATGCCAAGGTGAATGAGGTAATTAATTTTGATTGGATGATTGATGAAGAATATCAGAGGTGGGTAAATAAATATTTGACTGAGGAGGAATAAAAGAATGAATTACTAATGGGTGGTAAATTAGATGTTGCGGTTACAACGGCCTCCGATTTTTCTTTGATGGCAGTATCGGCATGGGTTTCTTGTGGTTTTTTGTTGTTGCCTCAATTTTCCTCAGCTGACATGATGAACGAGAATATTCTCCAGGGTGATGGCTGTTGTAACGTTTTTTGGAATATCACTAGATGCTTCATTTGGCTGGTGACATGTGTACTTTTTGGCCCGATGCTTGTTTGCGCCTTCATTTTATATAAGAAGGATTTCAAGGCCATAAGTACGGGTTAGCAAGTTAGATAATTTTGGTTGAGTCTAGGTGAAGTTGTAGAGAAAATTGTAAAGTCTGATGGTTTTAGAGAGAAATACAATTTAGGTTCTGAGTTATTCTGTAATCGGTTTTGAATTCATGGGGATTTAATATTATATAACAATACTAGCATTTGAGTTGAAATGATAAATTCAAACTCATGTCTCTCCACTGTACATGCATATCCAAATTTTGAATAAGATGACTAAGGGTTGTTTCATTCATCTCATTGTTGTGGTGTGTATAATCCTTATTTTAGTTTTAATTCAAGGAATTAATTAAAATGCTTGAATGGGATTATAGGCGAATATGTTCTGTATAAGGATTTGATAAGTAGTATTGGGTGAGAATGCATACTGATGAAATTGTAATGCAATATTATCAGGGATCTTATAGTTATATGTTATGTATTAAATCTGTCATAAACCTTTAGATGCTTATGAATTTGACTCTTGCAATGGATATATGGCACTGATCTAAGTTGTACTTATTTGTGTAGTTCAATAACTGTTTGTCTTTGCCTAGAGCTTGCTACAAATTGTAAATTAATGACTATATTTTACTATGGATTGTGTTGTAGTTATCTCATGCTCCACATAGTTGATATTATCGGTGAACAACCAATTTTATTCGATATTATCCTATTGTGTTGAGATATTCAATGGGATTATCTGTTATGTGTTAATGTTGTTTATGATATTGGTGCAGAGGTTGTAAACACATTAAGGGATCACCCTCCGAGTCTTGCAGAGCCCAAAGTGTAGGAGGATTTTTAAAGTCTCTCATCGCTGGTCCAGTCCTTCAAGCTTCCCTTGATTGGAATTGGCAATCCCATAGGTAGATTAGAAGACCAACCCGACATGCTGTAAAACAAACCAACACCTCTACCTTTAACCCTAAACCCTAAACCATTAACCCTAAACTCTAAACCTAAACCCTCTACCCCCATCTCCCACTCTAAACTCTAAACCTTTCCTTGTATTCTTTATAATTTTCATTATTCTTATTTATTTCACACTACATTTACAAATACACATACATATGCATTACTATTTTCATTTATTTCTCATGTAGTTTAATAGTTTGATCAATTTCATATTATATGTGTTGAAGACTTTAGAATTTCAATTACATTAATTTATGGATATGTTGTATCTATAACACTACAAAACCATATGCTCTTTGCATTTACACTTGCATTTATAAATACACATTTATATACATAGATATAGATTTCCTTAATGATATGTTGCATTTATTGTTCTAGGAGAGCATCCAGTAATTGTATTTACATTTACATTTAAAA
Organism: Sequoia sempervirens; assembly: GCA_007258455.2. Classification (NCBI taxonomy): domain Eukaryota; kingdom Viridiplantae; phylum Streptophyta; class Pinopsida; order Cupressales; family Cupressaceae; genus Sequoia; species Sequoia sempervirens. The sequence continues at coordinate 171,842,639 of VDFB02373365.1, read as the reverse complement.
ATACATATATATACATACATACATACATACATACATATATGTGCATGTGTGTGTGTTTGTATATCATTTATATTCAGTGTTCAAAAACAACCCATTAGGTCTGCACATGGATAAAAATTCATAAAATCAGATCTCCCATACATGTTTTGTTTAAACCTAGGCTTGAACCTCTCATTTCACATGCTTTTCTTCATAGAACTCTTGAGGACAGTAGATATATCTTCTTTATTTATCATCCTACGCCATATTCATGCATCCTACAATTATAACAGTATCCATGGGGCCTCTTACACAAGCTACAGTAATCACAAAAAGTGTAAGAGCCCCTTTATATCATGTTTGGACTACAAAACGCTCAAAAATAGGGTAACCGGGTTGTATGCAAAGAAATGAAGCTTACTAGCTCAAATCAATGCCTTAAGCCCTCAAATCAATGCCTTAAGCCCTCAAATCAGATTCAAATCAAAGCTAACACATATCTTCATGACTTGGAATTGATTTCACATAAAAATATGGCTGCATGTGACCGTATAGTGCTGCATAATAGGAAAAATACATAAATTTGAAGAAAAACACAGATTTTTGAATGTCAAGAGCTTGTATTTTAAATCCTCAACCATAAACAACCATTACAATGATCACATTATGCCTTTTAAAGGACTTTACACGTCAATTACTAAACAACCACCTCTACAACTAACTTTTTAATCTTTTATGATCACATGAAACATAAAACACACTAATTTCAAGGTTGTTAACATCACTATTGAAATGTTTTAATTTTTTGAACTTGCAAACATTAAAAAGTACATCATTAAATTAATTATGTAATGGCATAAAAATTAAAAACATCATGAATTAATTATGTAACAACATAAGTCAAATATAATTCTATCAAGAAATTAATATCAAATAGATAATATAATCGCATAACTCATGCATTTCAATGTCATTGATCTTCTTCTTCATCCAACTCTTTGTTGGTATCATCTGATCCAGATTCAACATTGTAAGGATTGGTCATATCATCATCATCATCATTGATATCAGTCTTGATAATGTCATCATCCACATAGATATCATCTTCATGAACATTAACTCCTACATCATCATGATCTAGTTCCTCCTCTTTGACATCTTTGTCAGGGACATCATCAACTAACTGTTGATCCTGATCATCATCTACATCATCTTCTAGTTCTTCGGTATCTTCTTCTTCCACCACATTATACTTTACCGCCTTCCTCTTTGATCATTTCTAACAAAAAATGACCAACCTAGTTTACCTAGAACCTCTAGGTAAAATACCTGCTCACATTGGCTTGGAAGAACATAGGGCTCATTTCCAGCTGATCGATCAACCTTGTATTAACCATGGTAAATCCATTATCATGTTCAATAACAGCTCTCAGATCATTTTCATTCAATCGTAGGCTATACCATAGGACGATGAAAAAAATTAATCTGAAGGACTTAAAGTCACACTCAAGTATATCATCCAAAATCTCATAGTATCAATTTTCTGAGACTTCTGGATGTATGTCGCTTCTAGATGAAAAATTAGTCACCTGAAAGACTGTAGTTATACCAGAATCACAAGTTTTCTTCATGTCATCCAACATTTTGATTCAAAATTTACAACCATTGCACCACATAGCCTTGTGGTGTTTCACCTGCAATATGTCAAACATGTAAAAATTATTGCAATATCATCAGTTGATAAACATATTTATTCTTGGCTAAATGTATGCAAAGAAAACAATCTCAACATATATATACATCAATATAATTGAAAATAATTAAATAACATGGGTGATTAATATATTTATACGTACTTGTTTATCTCTTAAACCATATGCTAAATCAATTTCCCTTTGTGTAACATTGGAATCTCCATTACGATGAGCTTCTTTAACCAATGAAGCCACACCTTCCCATGTTAATGTGTGACTAGATTGTTGACATTGTTCAATCCATACCATCATCCAATCAAGATTGTTGGTGACGTACAAATGTAGTGCATCCCACTCTAACACCAACGATAAAAAAAATGAAATTCACAAATGACGATAATTAGTTAAATACCATAGTATACCAATCTTAATTTATAATTGATGTATATTAAAGATTAAAAATTAAATAAGTACAATATACATAAAAACCATACGTAAAATGTATTCCAATTAATCTCCATGACCATTTTATAATTACCTCTCACTTTCCTCAATCTACCTTTCCCCATCAGGTACTCCCCTTCAAATTTTTTAATGGAGTTGGGATCCCAAATGCGATCTACATGGATCTTTGCTGCAAACTTAGGAATATATTCACTAATGTATACCATGGTTTGGTATAACATATATCCCTCCACCATAGAACCCTCAGGATGTGCTCTTTGTCTAACCAAAGCCTTCAAAAATTTCAAGTGCCTCTCAACCATCCACATTGACCTTGTGTGTACAGGTCAACACAATTCAATCTCCTCAACTTGGTGTATGAGGTGGTGTTCTTGTGCATTGAAAAATGTCGAAGGTAGACACTATAGCATTTCACACATTAGACGAATAATTTTTCTCTTCCAATAATTTATATCTTCTTTATGGATTTCTTTAGATGACAACCATCTACAAGTGATTCAAGGCACAAATATATTAATGAGATTTAACAAAAATATACAGTATATTACATAACAAGTAAAACAAATGGCAATTATAAGATGTATACAACAAATTGAACAAATATCGCTACTTACCTCATGTATTTTTCAAGATCATATATAACTTGCTTGACATTGTTGTCAAAGTTGTCTGGGAGAGATAGAAGTAGAACGTACTGCAACAATTATAAAATGATCTTTTCATTATTTTTCCAAAAGTAGTAAACACAATACACTAGAAATTACATGCATTATACAAGTGTATATAATATACCAGAATAATTACCTTAATGGAGGTATGCCAATCATGTATTTTCATCCCTGACCCAAATTCACCTCTCTTTGTTATTATATTGTTTATGTTCGCAACAAATCCTATGGGAAATCAAAATTTTTATATGACTTCTTTTATAACATTGTTTTGCTGCTCTGTTAATAACCAAGGAAGGGCACTTATATTAATCTGGTCTCGATCGTTATTTAATTGAATGACATTTTTCATTGCATGATTGGCTTCCTGAATGTCACTACAAATTTTGACAATTTTTTCTTTGTCATGCCTTCCATCCAATATTTTTCATAACATTTCTATTATATTCTTTCTGATATGCATTGTATCAAAAAAATGCACAATTTGTAGCTGCTCATAGTAGGGCAAGCTACTAAATTGTCTGGGATAACTTTTCAGTCCCTGTGGAAGCCGACCATTAATGCCTTGATGACCTTCATGAAGCATATAAGTTAAAAACATTAACAAAGACAATCATTTTCAATTACAACATGAGTAAAAAAAATACAATATAAAAATATAAATTCAAAATATATCATTTATGATAGATAAAAAATTTGATCCGATGTATAACCTTGATGATTAATTCTATTATATTCCAACTTCCATAGGCGACATGTCATTCTTCGTGGTTTTGATGTAGTCTCCTCTTTCCCATTGAAAAGATGTTTTTCAGTAGTTTGATACTTATGATTTCTATGGAGGAAGTGCCTATACTCATCAAACACCTACTTTCCTAAACTTGTTGAACGGTGAGATTACATCTTGGGACCACAAATTGGACATGCAAATTTTCCCTTTGTTTGAAGACTCGAAGATCATATATATTTGGATTAAATATGTCAATTTTTATAATTATATATAATGAATAGATTATTTTTAAAACATGCATGATATCTACTTCATCAAATTAAATATTGTTAAATTGAAGTCGAACGTTATAACATACCACAAAAATGTGTTAGCCCTGGGCATCATGAATTGTCCATACAAGCATTGCATGGAATTGAAATTGTCTTTGTCCTATTGGTCTAGAGACGTCATACATAGTGACACCATTCCATAACTTTAGTAACTTGTCGATAAGAGGCTCGATATATACATTCATATCTTTAACTTGGTACTTACCTAGTTGAATGAACATAAACATTATATAATTATTATAACCATTTTACTGCAATATATATAAATCAATGTACATGACTATTGCATGAAAAAAATATAAGTCATTATGCAATAAATAAGACAAATGAGATGCTACTACGTTAAAGAAAATTGATGTAAACAAATATTTAGAACAATCATTGACAACATTATGTGCTCCCTCTTTATTGATATCCATGGAGGAATGTTATTGTTGATAACAAAAACAGGCCACATTGAGTAAATAGACCTCATCTCTCCAGATGGATTGACACTGTTTGCTCTCAATGAAAGCCTGAGATTACGAAGGTTTTCTTTAAAGTGTGGCCATTTTTCCTCCATGTCCCTAAATGCAGAACCATCCGCAGGAATTCGAAGAATGTCATCTCCACTTCTATTCCGTGCATGGTAATCCATAAATTTCACTAAGCTTTCGCACCTAAATAATCATTGCATACGTGGAATAATGGGAATATAACGAAGAACCTTGCGAGACACCTTTTTTGTTAGTTGATCTATTCGATATCTATTGATATGACATTCTGGGCATTCTGTTGTAAATTCATGTTGTTTATGATATATAATATGATCATTGGGACATGCACCTATTGCTTGATACTCCATTCTGATATCTTTCATAATGGAAGATAAATCTCGTTATGAGCGAGGTAAAATATTTGATGGTGGTAACAAAAATTCACCAATCAATCTACAACAAAAAATAATTTGTTAATATAAAGAATATTAATGGTACATATTTCATCCTTTACTTACTAGTGATGAACTAACAACAATTAAAATAGATGAAAAAAGATGACATATATGACATACCTTAACATTCGTGAGATTGCTATGTTTGATAAACCATTCATAACCTTCAAGTTCAACAACAACAATACAACAAAGAGAACAATTGTTTGGAAGCCTTCATAAAGGGGCTCATATGCCTTCTCAAGTATAAGTAAATCATGAACATCATCAAAGTCATCTTGATCATCATGATCAGCTCTACCACTAAATGTGTCATGGATCAATGTATTCGTACCATCATCTTTAACTATGTTTTCTGGCGCATGATCATCTTCTTCCATAGGATCATTAACTCCATCTTCGATATTCATAGCTCCATGTTCGTCTGCTAGCAAAACCACATTCTTCGGGCTGTGATAATCCATATCATCTACCCTAGGGCGCCCCACCTTTATAATAATGATAGACACAAATAAACCATGATCATGATCAAGTGATTATATATATATATAAATATATATATATATAAAATGTTAAAACGATATAAACATTTACAAATTCAATCAATATAAAAATATATAATGAACAACTTACCAATAGACGATAATCAGGTCCCCTTCAACATAACCATGCTTCCTACAATGTTTCTCAGCTGTTGTGATTAAAATTCATCTTGTCTTTAAGCCCTTGCAATTATTGCAAGGACAATAACATTTCCCATCACCCTTTCTTTTCAATCTAGCCCACAATCTATTAAGTGCCTCTTCATTTTGTTCTGGACTAATATTATCTGACATGTATGATTTTTCTTTACCAAGCTTGACTATTTAGATCTTCAAAAAATATCAAACTCACACTCCAATAATTTTTATTCATAGACAGGTAACAAAATCTAATAATTATGATATTTTACACCAAATTTTTTTGGCATGCAACCACCCTTGGAAAAGAGAAGATAGTCTGAAGTTAATGACCCCAAAAAACACTTTAAAATGCTAATTCCAAAACTTATTAAATTCTGATTTTACTATGATTCCCAACCGTTAAGACTCCTAAAATGATAATATTGAACTTGATTGCAAATTTCCTACAACGATGGAGGTAGCGAGCTAGTAAGAGCAAGTGACCCATTCCTAAAGAGCAACAAGTTTGAATCATCATTGCTAATGTCAATATGGATTTATCCTTTTAGTTAAAGATGCAATGTGTCACTTCTTATGACGAGCTTATCCCTAGGGCTCTCAACATTGAGAGAGCCCTAATTGCACAAGGAAGCACACACTAGTAGAATTTGGAAAATAAATGACTAGGTGACTAAAACTTCTAGTCACAACAACTAAAAATGACTAAATTCTGCTCATTTTTTGTAACTCAGCTATAAATGAGTAAATAAATTACTAGTTTGGTTGTTGATTAAAAATTATTTAGTCACACAAATAAAAATTACTAAATAGTTAGTCATTTATTTAGTCACAATCCATTTGAATAAATCATTTAAGGAATCAATAATATAGCCTGCCAAAATACTCTAAAACTTTAATAAACATACCCTAAATTTTTTGTCAAAATCTTATTTTCAGGCATAGCCCACCAGAATGGAGTTTTCATTTTAATAAACATACTCTAAAACCTTCATCAAAACATTATTTTCAAGCATAGACCGCCAAAATGGAGAAATGTTTCTGTAAAGAATGACAGAGAACAGTGAGGAGATGTGTGTGAAAGGAGGCACAGGATTCATTGCTGCTTATCTCATTCTTTCTCTGCTCAACAAATCTTACATTGTTCCCACTACTATTTGTAATCTAGGTATTTACTTGACATATATTTGCATAATCTCAAATTCCTTCAGAGGCTTTTGAAGTATCAATGTATCATATATAGGGTTTAGAATGATTTATTTTAATTAAATAAATAAATAAATGACGTATTTCCCTATAATTAGATAATGTGGAGATCTCCTAAATATGCCTTGGCACACTATCCTCTTTGGCACTGTATTCATTACTCCAGCTACTAAGGTTTTTCATGTGACATCTTTAATATCTTTATGACCGTGGCTTTTAAATAGATCTCAGTCTTTGCTTTAATCCTTTTCATGGTAACCCTTGAGTTCCATAATCCACCTTCAATCTCTTCTAAGAACGGTGTCTTAAGCTAGACTACATAGTATTCATATAAAGCAAGTCCTTCATACCTACCATTGTTCCAAACCACCACTTATTGCCTTGCTTAAAATGTTGCCTCCATAAGCACAATAGCATGTTTTAAAATCATGGTTGCCAGTGATTGACCATTAAGGTCACCACTTTCATCATGAAGATATAATGAGATTTTTGTCTTCAAACTCATCAAGGAATTATGCAAGATAACATTGTGAATTGTTTGTTGTGTATGATTTGATTTTCTTGCACATTTACTGCTTTGTTAACTTCCTTTAAGACTGGGTATTGCACCCTCAGTTGTAATCTCAAAAAACTCACTCACTATAAAGTGCTTGAAGATTCCTTTCATGAGCATCCTTCTATAAAATCAAACTATGCCCTATAGACTTCTTACTATAGGGGACTCATTGTTTCAAACCTAGAACTACAAATCTGACTTCACAACTAAATTCTGCAAAAAGACAATGACTACCCTCAACTTGGTGATATCTTCTTGATTTTTTTCTGATTTTTCCCAAGAAAATCATCCTTAGTTCTCCACAAACTGTCTCAAGTAGAGAAAAACACTGTCACAATAAATCAACAAACTCACTTTTCTTTATGTCGACCACAATTTGATTTTTTTCTATTTTGCATGTTTGTCGAAATTTCGATGAAACTGATAGTCGACATTTCGATGAACCCCAAGTTCGTCAAAATTTCGACGAACATCAGGGATAAACTTTCAAAAAATTGAAAATTACACATCAAATTTTACAAGCACCCGACGATATATCAAATTATACATATTTCGTTGGACATTTTCATCGGATTTTGCAGTCAAATGAGTTAGTGACCTATGATTCATTAGTTTTTACTTGTTATTAAAACTACCCACACTATGATTGTCTGTGTTCCACTTTAGGTTAGGTTCACATTGGGAGCCACTCCCATAACTCTCTCTAATACCTACATCATAAGCTCATCACATCCTTGAATGAATGTGGCATGGAAAACAATGCAACAATTACATGGCATAAATTTTTTATCTCAAAAACTAGAATACATAACCTCAAAAAAATCCTTCTAAAAATTCATTAAGGAGACTCTAATTTCCCCAATATCAAGCACTCAATTTTACTTTGATAATTCAATTTTTATTGAATTAATTACAAAGGAAAAACCATAAAATTACCAATTATACCATTGAAGAAAAACTTAAAATTTTAAATTTTGAATTTCAAAATTCTAAAAATACCCTTTGGCGCCAAAAGTACCCAACATCCATTCTAAGCTATAGAATTCACAATTTCTCCATTTCCTAAAAAATTAGGCATTATAACCCCGTTTCATTGAAAAATCTCAAAAATTTCTTAAATTTAATAAATGAGCATGAGATTTTATAGAATGAATTATGTTGGGAGGTTTCTACACTCCCCTAATCCCATTCCAATATTCAAACTTGAAAAAAATAACTAAATTTAAATAAATGAGTAGAACACCTTAATTGATGTCAATTTTTCTAATGTAGAATATGTCATGCACACCAAATGGAAGCACGAGATAATTGGAAAACATTCTTCCTTCCCAATTCCTAATCCAATGAATCCAACCTCATCGAATTCCCCCTCAAATTTATCTCCCAATCATCAAAATAAGAATTTTCTAAAAAGAGGGTTTTTCCGAGCTCCAAAATTCTTCACAAGAAAAACATAACAGATAGAAAATGAATGCCTTTTCCTATTTTACCTTTTTCAATTCCCAATTAAAAATTAATAAATATATAATTTTGATTTTTTTTAATTTGCAATTCCCCCAGATTCTCCCAAAACCAAACAACCATATATAATTTATTCCCTAGTCACATTCAACATTTAAATTTACAATTTAAATCCATATAAGTATATATTCATTTAAATTTATGGAAATCATAATTCAAACGAAACAATTAAATCAAGCTTAACCTACATTTCCCAACCAAGGAATTTTCACAAACATAATAATAACTTAACTTCATTTTTTATTTTTCCCTTTTCCTAAAACACAAAAAATATTTCAATAATCAATATAAGAAAATCATTTAAATTTCTACCATTTCATTTACAAGAAATACAAAACTTAAGCCTTTAATTTAATAAGAAATTTATTGTTCACCCACAACATACACAGAATCCAAAATCATATCTAATTTGAATTTGGGTTCACATAGGGTTAAACATGACACCTACCATACTTGATTCAAGTATGATCGGGGAATAGGTAGGGAGGCCCAATGTGACATCTTCAAAATAACCATCATTGGGGAATAACTCAAACTTGTGTATCCAAGTGGAGAAATAACCCTATACCTATAACCAATCAATGTACATCAAGGGTAATTTCTCAATGCATATATATAGCTGAAGCACAACATAATCATCCAATGGAGTACAATACCATAAAATATAAAAGTAACATACATTATATAAATTATTCTTTGAACATCAATAAGCAAGTTCATATTTAATAGTTGTATATACATAATGCACATCATTAAATTGAAGTATAATGATAAAAAAATAATTTAAGAATCACATAGTCATATAGCTTCTCAAAGAAAATGCCACCAAAAAAATCACAAGGAAAATAGTGAAGTTGAAACACTGATCCCACATCTACAAGCTTTAAACAAGAGGGGTGTTGGAAAATATGTAGATAAGCGTGTTTTCGTTGATGTCAACCTATGTTTATACCATATGCACTTATGTTATAGGAAAATTTCATGGTTGGATGTCAAAATTCATTGGTTGATAAGGTTCAAATCTGTCTAAGGCACAAGATTGGCTTCACAGGAGCTCTATCAAATGCTCTGTATTCATCAGTAGATGAAGATATTTTCTTGTGGTTTGAAGAGTATCTCTACGCAATTGTAAACTATGCATATTCCAAGTTTCCATGCATAAGGTTTATCACAAAGTGTTTTGGTGTTATCGAAGTATGAAATTGTTAAGTTCTAGTGGATGGTTGTTAAGGAAGAACTATATGATTCTGCATGTCTCTGCATCACATTGATTTTCCTTGTGGTTTCAGAGTTATTTTTTTGAATGTGGCATGCTTACTTAGTCTAGTTTCAGATGTTTTGGTTCACCACTGGAAATTATGTAGATGACCTTGTGTGTTGTCTATGTTTTGGCAACCTAATAGTAGTGATATGTTGGTGTCTAAACGATCTGTGTCAGTATACATTGGATCAAATCTATGTACAGAGGCTATGCAATACATGATGGAATCACATTGGGCTCTTTAGTTTCTTTGCAAGATGGTATGTGACCTTCTCCTATATTGGAGTATGTCCAAACTTATTATTTTTTAGTATGAAATATTTGCCCCAACATGAATTGATCTGAAATGAATGCACAAAAGTGATGTTATAAGCTATATCAATTTGTTGGGATGATCTATTGAACATAGGTTATCATTGATGTCAAAGGATTGCAAGAAGTTGGAAAAAAATGTTATCAAAGGGTGTCAGGGCTATCAAAGATGAAACAGATTGTAAGAGTACTAGAGGTATCATACTTGAATTATCGTTAATTCCCTTGACTTAAACTGATATATTCAGAAAGAATGTTGTTTATCAGTGTGCAGACTATCTAAGCAATAAAGTAACATAAATCAAGTTTTTTTTGAGACGTGACTACCTTCAAATAGATGGTGGGTGATCCCACAATATTGGTTTACAATTTTTGGCCAAACTAGAAACTGAATTATTTTTTTCTAACTAAATCTTCACATTCAGGCACCTATAGCAGCTAAACCACGAGGAATTTGAAGATGATGCAAACTAGTGATTTGTGACATTTTTCTATAGATTCTAAATATATTTTTTTCAAAATTTTTGGAATCAGATTGCATTTCTTTTTCTATCTCCTTCAAAAACTAGTTTTTTTCAATAAACACCATTTTTAAGGAGTGATGCTCACCGTATACAACATAACTTTTTTTCCTTTAAGGATAAAATTCTATTTTTTTTGAATTAAAATTTGTAACTACAATATCTAGTGCTTTCATTTGGTTTCATAGTGTTTTATTGAATATTTTTTCCTTAACCAAGTTTCAAAGTCAAACCAATTACAATTCAGACATAGGCAGATTGTATACAACATAACTTTTTTGTATGTATCAAATTTTGTTTTTTTTGTTGGATTAAGGACTTCAATATCTAGTGCACTAATATTTTTCAAAAAATTGTTTTGATAATCTGCTATTTTTCCACATGTGTACAGAATAGAGAGCTTGATTTTTAGTGAAAAACCTACATTCACAAGAAATAAAAAATAAATATAATAATTAAATTAAATTTATTTAAAATTATACTTTTTGGGAAGCTTATAATAAGGACTACATACTTACAAAAAATAAATTTTAAATGAATTCATTTCATCCCCCAAAAGGTAAATCGAAAGTGGTTTTTTATCAAAATTTTGATAGGGGCAAGGGAGACTCCATTATAGGTATGGTTTAAAACTAGAGGGGTTCTATCCAAGGGGGTTTGATCTAAAGTGGTTCAATCAAACCATCTTCAATTGGAATCCTTTAAATAGAAATTTCCAGGGATTAAATCATTATATTTTCTAAAAATATGTGATTTCAGCAAAAATCAGGATCTCCCAGAAATTGTAAACCAGTATTGTGGGATCACCCTAGTGTATTTATTGTACCATATCAGGTATGCACTCAAATGAGTGTGGTGGTCTGGAAGTTAGTTCAAGGATTATTTTGGGCAAAGAGATTTTTGAATATGGATGGAATTTCTTTCAAAAATGCATGTTTGCTTTGCGGCTTGGAAGGAGAGTATTCCCACATATGTTTTATCATTTTTCTTGAGTTTTTGTAGATTATGTTCAACGTGCAAGAAGATTGGAGTGTCAAAATTTTCTCTATTCTTGTTTGAAGTTTAAGGTGTGTGTGGTAATGGCTAGTAGCATGCAAAATTCAAATCTTGTGTGTGGAGTGAGGATAGGACCTGATTAAGGTCCCTGTGGTGGTGCAAGGCATCAAGAAATTTTTGTTTGGACCATTTTGTTACATGTTTTATGTAATTTTAATTTAGGTCCATCTTATGTCATCCTCATTTTGTGTGGATCCCTGGCTGACATACAAGAGTGTTAATGTAATGTCATGTATATATTTCAAATGTTTAGATGCATTGTACGTAAGCATGAGAGTATGAGAGAGTGTGAGTTACATTAGTTGCGATCAAGTAAGGTAGTTTTGAGTACATAGCTATAAAGAGAAGAGGGAGCACTAGTATATAAAGGTCATTCTTAGTGTGGTAGAGTGTCAACTATGTCTCTGGTGCATATCAAAGAGTTTTCAAACTTGCCATTTTTTTTGTATTCTAATAGGACTGGTGTTCTATTTTTTGTATTGTTCCGATAGGGATTGGTGTCTCTTTCCGGTGGGGATTGTTGTCTCTAATAGGTTGGTGCCTACAAATTCATTTGAGGATTGGTGTCTCTAGTAGGTTGGTACCTACAACACATTATAAATTCACTTATTATATTCCTGCTTGCGATATTTCTTACTACGTTTTTTCCCATCTTGGGTTTCCACGTACATTTGGTGTTGTGTGTTATCTTGTGTTTTTTGGTTTAAATTTCTATGATTAAGTGATCTTCATGTTGAAAATCTATATAACAGTAGCAAAATTTCAAGTTACATGATCCAGTAAATAGTGTAGAAGTTGAGGATTTTGAATAAAGTAGATCTATTGATTCATCCCCCTCTCAGTACATTGTGTGCCCTTCAATTGGTATTAGACCTAAGTTCCTTTGAAGAATCCTAACAACTTAAGGTAGATCTGGGATGGTACAAGAGAGTTCTTCTGGAAATAAAGTACTAGTATTTGATGGATCCAATTTTGCATTTTGGAAAGTTAGGATGGATTCCTATTTGTTGGCTTTACGGATGGACATTTTGATGTTAGTTGTAGAAGGATATGAGCCTCCTGAAAATCTCCCTCCCAGGGATTAGGCTAGAAAGAGGGCTCTTGAACTTAATGCTAAGGGAAAGAATGCTCTTTTGTGTGGACTAACTAATTTTGAATTTGTAAAAGTAATGTAGTACAAAATAGCAAAGGACATATGGCACATATTATAGATTTATCTCACTATAATATTATGTCATCTCACCAAGATATTCTTCTACAAATTGAGGATGATAGAATCTCCAATATTCTCTAGAATATTTGCTAGAACCTTTTGTTTAGTAGTCGATTCATCTATATATATTATATCATCAACTAGTCTAGTGGAAAATTTTGTGAGCTAGTGGGGTCGAGTGAGTAAGAATGTTCCATGTGGCTCTTGGGCCCACTATACATATTTTTTGTGTCTCAAGTCTACTATAGGTCAGGGTACTACAAACTACACACTACCTTGTCCAATTAAAATTTATTTATTTATCTTTTTTTTGAAAAATCAAATTAGAAAATAGAATATTTTAATCATCAACTATACCAATCTTCTAATGACCTACGCCTACTAGAAATATGAATATAAAAATAGCCATTTAAAACTGATGGTGGTGAATTTTTTATAAAGGACTTACATAAATTTATCTAATTTTAACTATTTTATGATTGATCTTAGGGTTCTTTGGCCTTCTAGATCTGATGGTAGTGTTTATTTTGATCTAAAATGCTCTAATATTGAAGCTACCTTTTATATCTAGCAACCACCTCCCAAATTCAAACTCTTGTAGAGCTTACCTCACATGTAAAATTTAGACAAAAAGAACTTTCTTGAACACCCTAAACTCAATGGTGAACTTTGATTTGCATCAACAAGCTCCAAAATGAACTTGCAATTTAGAAAGTCACAAAGAGGAACCCACTAAAAAAATCTTTCAATTTTTTTATTCTTAGATTCATGATATAATGCAAGAGAAGAGAATACTCAACTTTTCAAGATCTACCAAGATTTTTAACCTAAAAAAATATCATGCACAAATTACTCTCAAATTTAAGAAAAGGATTTGCATATTTGAAGTTCAGATACCATGTTATAGTTACTTAAAGAATCAAGCTCCTAGGATTGCCTACAAAATAAAAATATACTTCTACAAGAGAGAAAATAAAGAGAATAAATTTTTAATAATGGATGTAAATATATTAGATCAAATATGATCAAAGAACATTTATATGCAATACAAAATCTATATATGAAACCTTTCTTATGTAAGAAATGTTAAGATGTAAGACAAACTAGGATGATGACAAGTGACTTAATCTTATGTCATGTGACAACTAGAGGATAATATCGCATGTCTACAAGAGACTTCTAGAAAGATTCCTAACTCACTAAGTAAACTTAACATGTGAACATGTGTGAATGGTTCCTAACTAGGAACTAGTTAGATAATGTGCCTTGTTCACACTAAAAAGGGAGAAAATGGATAAGAAATATCCATGTTCACACACACATCATCACTAGAAAATTATACCTATCATACAAGAAAATATTGTTGATTCTTTATATAAATTATTTCTAATTAATCAAATTATAGCATATAAATCCATATTTCATAATTTAGTTAAAAAATAGATATAATTTAAATTATGGTATACATATTTATATGAAAATTTTAATTAAAATTAGATCTAATTTTTATAAAAAATCAACTATATCTTATTTTTTGATATAACAATAATAATAAATGTGAGGTAACTTAACTATGAAATAAAAATTGCATGTCCTGTATTGAACCCCCATATTTAGTCTTTTTATATTCAATCCAATTTATTTTTCTTGAATATTTTATTGTTAGATTTTTTGGTATTTAATCTTTTTATTTCTCATCACTACCTCTTTCAATTGCAACCTTTCTACTCTAAGTTGTAGTTTTTATTCATCTTCAAGTGTAAATGATGCACTATTATTGAATTTATAGAAACTATAGGTTCAATTTAGGTGTGTTAGATTGAAAATACTTCAATTGAACATGTTTATGTGACATCCCATGCTAGTCCCTTCCCCTCCTATCTACATGTTGCAATTTTGGAGGATAAAAGGTCCCACTTTGCATCATGCATGTAGGATCAAATGAAGTCGCTTAGAGATGATATTTATGAGCATGTAGCCCTCAATGTAGGTTTTTCAAAAATTGTAATATGTAACAGTTTTCTAATTATATAAGAAACATAAATGCATTACAAAAAATAATAACTTTCACTAAAGAGATTGAGAAAAATAGTAAACTATGTAAAAAAAAAAAAATTTAAAATAGTAAAAAGAAACACCTATGATAAAATATAGATCTAAATTTTTATTATCACCAATTAAAAGATTAATCAATAAATTATTTATTTGATATAAAATTATTAAAACTATCCACACTTATTTAATTATATACTTTTAAGAAATCATACAAAAATTCATATGCAGTAAAAGTTATGTGTAAGAAGAAAACATCACTCATACTAAACTAACATTAAAAAAAAAAAAAATTATTGAAAATAATATAAATGCATATATTTTTAAATTGAAAAAATTATATTAATTTATCTCATCTTTAAATTCTAAATAATTTTTTTTCCATATAATTAATATAATATATTATGATAAAAATGCTGATTTTAATAATTCTATAACACTAAAATTTAGACAATATTATATAAGAAATCTATATAACTTCTACCAAATATTAATATTTTTCTCTTTTATATTTCTCTCTTACATGACATGGGGAGTAAAATCTTCCAAATTATATGGTCTTTCAACGACAAAAGAAGCAAACGCATTAACATGTTTATATTCGCAAACCAACTATCACAAGTGCCCTATATTTTGCAAGTATGACCCTTATAAATCATACTCCTCTGGCCCTGTAAAGCCAATTTAAATACCACAAATTTATTTTTATATTAACAATAGAAAGTATATCCAACAGTACTGACAAATATGAGAAAGCAGTCTACAGACCACCAAGATAGTTCATGCATAAGACATACAATATAGGAAACCTGAAAAGATATAGGCTATACGTGCTGAGATGCCATGGAAAAGACACAAATTATAGCTAAACACAACTGACCTATGCTTGTCCATCACTGTTCTACTGCAAACAAGAAACTTGTCCCTGCAAACGGTTTGACCGCAGCCTGGCCACATCCCCATTTCCTTGCAATAGCAAAGTACAGTGGGGACTCCATTTTGTCAAAGTTGATATAATGCTTATGGTTCTCACCAGCAATCAAGTATCGGTGCTCTTCTTCAAGTTCAACTTTATAAACGTTCACTTTGCTGCTGCCCCAAAAAAGGTTGATGGTTTCCTCAAAACCAAACAAATGCATGCTTTTAAAAGGCATGCCTTTTTCAACCGTTTGAACCAGAGCTACACAATCCTTCTCTAATAACTTCCAGCACCCAATATAGGTTTTGAAGTTATCTTCGGTCATTTTATATGTGGCCTCTACCTGGTTAAAAAGAACATCCCGTAGCTTTAGGTTAAATTCTACCCGTTCATCTTTCCTTGGCTCTTTGGTTATTTCAACACGGAAAGCTTTTGCTTTAAAATGGAATTCTTTTAGCGTTGTATCAACCTCATCAAATGTTTCCTGCGATATTCCATTTTGACTAACAGGACAATTTAGAACAGTGTTGTCAGTTGCATAAAAGACATTAGTCCTCCTCGTTTTGACCTTAAAATCACTTATGGAACATGGCAAATATCTATTATCAAAGTTGCTTAGCAAGTAAAAGACCAAAAACCTCAAATCCGTGGGAAGACGAGACAACAGTAGCTGTACAAATCTGACAAACAGCAAATACAGCTTCTCAATTACTGGCAACCAAATATTATAAGTGAAGTCCAAAATGATCAACAATAGTGTCACTACTGATGAAAGTTGTTCATGTCCCTTGGCAGTTAAATACAAGGGAACACCACTGAACACTTTTGTTATCCAATAAGTGTCAGTGATAAGCGGCATGTGTTCTATCAAGCAAAAGCTAACTGTTTTCCTGAAGCACAATCTGAATCTCTTACTTGCTAAACACATTCTTATGGCTTCATCCGCTGAGCACAGAGTCCACACTCCCATAAAACCATTAACCGTTTTAAACTCCTTAACAATAGGCACATTCTTAAGCTCCCCAATAATCAATAACCTCACCTGACTAGCTTTCTCTCTGTCAGAAATATAGTGACAATCTCTATAACTGAAAACTGTTGACTCACCTACTTTAGTCTCCTGAAAGCCCTTGGTGTGATGGTCTTCGTTTTCGTTGCCACAGAAGCTGGCAGAATCATCTGTGTCATTGTAATCTGTCGACAATAAGATGAAATGCTCATTGTCAAACTCTTTCCCTCGGAAGATCTTATAGACAGCAATACTGAGCAATGCCCATGGAAGCCTCATTGTTGCAGCAGGTCTTATGGCTTGCCATATAAAAATGGCGAGTTGCAACCAAAGAAAGCCCTCTGAACTCGAAAGCCCAAAGAAGGTGGCCATCATTTACACAATTCTGTTTCCTCACAATAGCACAACACGAGTTTCTACTTCATTGCAGATGGTTTTATCCTAGAAAAACATAGGAAGAATATTTTATATAAATAATATCACTGGCCCTCCATATTGTTCTATGTTTTGACGTTGGCCGTAAGATCTCATCCAAATGTATGGTGTATTATTATCCGCATATGTCTATTCATTTAAAAAGACACTTAAATTAAAGATTAATTGACACCAAATTTGTTTGAACCAAAATTCCTGTGATATCCACCATCAATCAACATCTTCCAACATAAATGATGGGTAATTGTTAATGGGTAGTTTATGTTACACATATAAGTACCAACAATGTAACAGACAAGTTTAGTCAGCTCCGCTAAATTTGACAGTCTCTCCAGCCTCCCAGAAATGTTTTGACAGTAGACCTAAAATCTCATCCAAATATATGTTGTATTATTATCCGCATATGTCTTATTCGTTAAAAAGACATTTAAATTAAAGACTAATTGACATCAAATTTGTTTCAACCAAAATTCCTGTGATATCCACCATCAATCAACATCTTCCAATATAAATGATGGGTAATTGTTAATGGGTAGTTTATGTTAACGTGTAAGTACCAACAATGTCACAGACAAGTTTAGTCAGCCCCGCTAAATTTGACAGTCTCTCCTGCCTCCAAGAAATGTTTTGACGGTGGGCCTCAAATCTCATCAAAATATATGTTGTATTATTATCCGCATATGTCTTATTCATTAAAAAGACATTTAAATTAAAGGCTAATTGACATCAAATTTGTTTCAACCAAAATTTCTGTGATATCTACCATCAATCAACATCTTCCAACTTAAATGATGGGTAATTGTTAATGGGTAGTTTATGTTAACGTATAAGTACCAACAATGTAATAGACAAGTTTAGTCAGCCCCACTAAATTTGACATTCTCTCCTGCCTCCAAGAAATGTTTTGACGGTTGGCCTCAAATCTCATCAAAATATATGTTGTATTATTATCCGCATATGTCTTATTCATTAAAAAGACATTTAAATTAAAGGCTAATTGACATCAAATTTGTTTCAACCAAAATTTATGTGATATCTACCATCAATCAACATCTTCCAACATAAATGATGGGTAATTGTTAATGGGTAGTTTATGTTAACGTATAAGTACCAACAATGTAACAGACAAGTTTAGTCAGCCCCGCTAAATTTGACAGTCTCTCATGCCTCCAAGAAATGTTTTGATAGTGGGCCTCAAATCTCATCAAAATATATGTTGTATTATTATCCGCATATGTCTTATTCATTAAAAAGACATTTAAATTAAAGGCTAATTGACATCAAATTTGTTTCAACCAAAATTTCTGTGATATCTACCATCAATCAACATCTTCCAACTTAAATGATGGGTAATTGTTAATGGGTAGTTTATGTTAACGTATAAGTACCAACAATGTAACAGACAAGTTTAGTCAGCCCTGCTAAATTTGACAGTCTCTCCTGCCTCCAAGAAATGTTTTGACGGTGGGCCTCAAATGTCATCAAAATATATGTTGTATTATTATCCGCATGTCTTATTCATTAAAAAGACATTTAAATTAAAGGCTAATTGACATCAAATTTGTTTCAACCAAAATTTATGTGATATCTACCATCAATCAACATCTTCCAACATAATTGATGGGTAATTGTTAATTGGCAGTTAGATTTTTGTTTTAAAATTGAAAACATCATCTTATTTTGTCTAGTAAATAAACAAAATGGAGAAACAATAATTTACTACAAATAAATCGTCAAATTATATAAAATACTTTTTCAATGCATTTTAAAAAGCAAAGAAAATTGGGTTATATGTTCTTCAAACTTACATTCTCACATTTAAAATTCGCCTTTACTTTATAAACTGGGGTAAAATTTTAGACTCACTCTTAATCATTTCTTTATCTAAATGGGTCAATTTAGTTATTGCTGGACATCCCTTCTCTTATGCATGTAGCCCACCAAATTCCCTTCTTTCTTGAGTTATCTCTAGATCATTTTCAAGTTTCACATAAATTATCTTTAAGGGGTGGTTTAAAAAAAATCACATCTTTTCACATGAATTAATTATTTTCTCATTTTGATCTCTTAAGATTATGTAGACATGCTAAGATAAAGTGTTATTTTGGTGTATATTTTTTGGAGATTTTTCACATCTTATTGTGTCTTTTGTACTCGCACTATGATATAAAATGTCATGGGGGAGTTGATGTTTGCCTTTGATTTTCCATCGCACCCTTGTCAAGTGAGTGTCCCTTTCACAACAATAGTGAATCCCTATAATTCTTGCCTCATGCATGTGTGCCTTAGTTTGCACACCCTTTTATTTGCAAGTTGTTTCTCCTACATGCACTTCTTGGTTTCACACAATTTCAGTGTACTTGTCTTGGCTCTCCCTTTTCAACATTATGGGGGGGTTTCTACTATTGATGCTAATGCTTCCTTGGTTTCGCAGTTTGAAGTGATCTATGTATCTAGTTCTTGTTCATATGTACTCTCAGATGCAACGCACATAAGCAACTAGTTACATGCATTTCAGTAAATTGGAGCATTTACCATATGGACATTCTTAATTTCCTATTTCTGGAGGCAACCTTCTATTTTTCATTTGATCAAAGAATATTGGTACTTGTATTTTTAACTTTCATCATGCATGTTGAGTAGTGTCATTGGGTCACTCATGCAATTTCATGTGTCATTTGTATCTTTGAGTTTCAGATGCTTTCCTTTGTTTGCCATCTGATTCGAGTAGTGTCGTTGGAGACACTTATGTAGATTATTGTCTCTCTCTTCATCAGTGTTCTTTAGACTATTTGGTACCTATAGTTTCAACTTGCATCTTGCATGTTGAGTAGTGTCGTTGGGGTCACTTGTGTAGATTCATGTACCACTTGTATCTTTGACTTCCAGATATTTTCCTTTCTTTGCCATCTGATTTGAGTAGTGTTATTGGGGGCACTCATGCAGATTATTGTCTTCTTGATCTTGACATTTGTATCTTTGAGTTCTAGATTTTTTTCCTTTGTTTCCCATCTAATTAGAGTAGTGTCATTGGAGCACTCATACATATTCTTGTTATTTTGATCTCGATCATCATTTGTTTCAGAGGAGGTTCTTCATTTCAACACCATATCAGTCATCATTTGACAGTTGTCTACAACTTCTCTATGCTTTAGCGATGTTCTACATGTTCCTCTCTTTTCTTGATATTGTTTTGGTTGGATGCTTCTCAATCCTTCATCCTACTTTCTCTCTTTTGGAGTAGAGTTTTCTCCCATTGTGGTTTTTTCATTTTTCTCTAATTTCAAGAGAGATCTTTTGTTTGTATATGGGTACCTCACCAAGCCTTGTTTGTCGAGACCCATCATGCATTCTTTCTTTTTTGGGTTTTTAGCTACTCCCTAAGTTCATCTTAAGGGGGGGTGTTAGAGTAACCATGCATTAGCTAATAATTGATTAATCTTTAATTATTATTAATCTATTTTATTCTCATGCACTTAAGCTAAACATAAGATTGCTTTATAAGTTAACTAAGTTATTTTCTATGTTAACTAAAGTGAGCTATCATTAGATCATTCTATGCCATCCCATGTGATGTTGGCACTTGTCCTGATATAATCCCTTTACCATTTAGGGTTGCTCATCTATAGCACTCAACCCTCATTGTATTATCACTCTAAGATTTTCTCTTCTGGTCTCTTGAACTCTCAACCTTTCAGTCCCTGACTCTTGTTTTCCTGAAGATTCTTGAGGTTCATTATGTAGCTTTTTCTTATTGAGGAATATAGCAATTCTTTGTTTGTAGATCTCTTGTGTGGAAGGTGTCTTTGTTCCTTTTTTTAATCATTTGGCTCATGTTTTTCATAATTACAACTCTTATTTGTATCATCCTTTTTCAAACATAATGAAATAGAAACAACATAATTTATTTTACCTCTTTTATCTTAAAGGTTTTTACATGACTTTTTCTTTTATCTCTTTCTAACCAAAGAGGTAAATACTATTCATTTTTGGAAAAAGTATCATAATAATTTCACACTTTTAAATTAATTATTGTCCTTAGTAGCTCAAATTGCATCTATAACATACCTCACATAAATAATTAGTCAAATAAGTGTTGATGTAGCACTATGGATATGGCGATGAATCCATTTAACTTTAAGTTCATCTATAATTTTTGTTCTAAAATTTTTAGATTTTTTGGTTTGATCTTAATCATAATTAAATTTAATAATAATAATTTTCTAATCAATAACATAATTTAAACTATAGATACACTCATAAGGAAACTCACATAAAATTGTTTTTGATTAGAGGTAAAAAACAAGTTTTGAAGGGGCCTAGAACCCTTTACATAAGAAATTAGCTAAAATAAAAGATATCAACATTAAGCCAAAAAATAGCCCAACAACAACAACCCATCAGCGAAAAAATAGCAAAAAAGGAGGACCAACCAACAACACTACATGCTTTTCAGAATGTTTGTTGCCTCCACGTTGCAGTCTATAGTTTTTTGTGCATCATCAAAAACATCAGAACTATCCTTCCCAGAAGCCCCACTCTTAACTTTAGTTTTGTTCCTAGTCCTAGCTCCAAGACCATCTATATTTACCTCTGAAATCAAAACAATACCTTTCTCACCACCCTTCCCAGCAGCAACATCCTCCTCCATCTGCTTACCAACAACAACAACCTCAACATCATGGGAACTATCTTTTCGCTTCTTAGCACTAACCACAAGAGAAGTAACAACAATAGAATCATATAAATACCAGCAATTTTATGACCCTCCCCTCCTCTCATCATAGTATCCCAAATTTTCCCCATTTGATCCTCAAGAATGAGGATTCTTCCTTCCATATTCAGCTTCATTTTGAGGGTTTCCTTTGCCACAGTGTCTACCATAGTATTTAAGGAGTCAAACAACTCATCTATCTAATTTTGAATAGAGGGACCCTCAGCCTTGTTAACCATTCCCCTGACTTTGACATTCATTTTATTGAGTTCATGGAAAAACCATTTAAAAATCTTAAACAGAACAATGGACCCCTCCTGCACAATACCAAGCACATCAGACAAATCATTTCTATCAATATTAAAAACCCCTTTTCACAGCGCATCCTCCTCCTTAGATGAGCTAATCATATCCTTATCATTAGGGGAGTCCTTACCTTTTTCCACAAAAATAGGAGACTTAAGCTTCCAGATGGAGCTCACAATTTCCTCTGCCACTGCCTTTCTCTTCATAATCATCTCCAAGTCCACACCCTGGGTCTCCAAAGCAACAACAAAATCCCCATACTTATCTTTCACTTGCATAATCGGCTTGACACTCGAGGAATCATTAGCAAAGAGGTCACCCGCAATAGTGAGAGGATGGTCCTGCTCCAGAATTTGGCTTGCAGACCGCATAACCCTTTTCTTCCCACTCACTTCCCATACATCCTTCTTCTTGGTAGCCAGGGGCGGCGAGGAAGTCTCCCCATATAGGTCATTCTTCATAGGTTCTGACCCCTACTCAATAGAACAGTAGTAGCCTCTTCACTACAAGTTAAATAACCTCCACTAGCACAAGCTTCCCCTTTTCTCTTCTTTCCCATGGGAGGGAAATGTGGACCCCCTTCTAGAGAAGTGAGAGAATCAGGAACGAATTCCACATCCTCCTCTGACTCATCCTCTATTTCCAAAATCAATTTCCTTTTCTTGACCTTTTGTTGACTAGTTCATCTTTAGAGGCCGTATCATACCCTTCAGTAGGTTTGGGCTATTTACCCTTCAAGATAACCATAGGTTTGGGTGTTGGAATATGGCTTGCTTGATGGCATGTGGCTTCTAGTGTTGTCATTGATGGAAACACTTAGTGAAAAATGACTAAGTGTCAGAATTTCAAATTTCAAAACTCAAACTCCCCCTTAGAATGATGAAGCATTTTTCACTGCTCTCCTCCCCCTTTGACATCAATGACAAATATATTCTTCACTAAGCTCTCTCCCCCTTTCAAAAATTCAAAATTTTAAGTACAACTACTACTTAAGTTAGAAAATTAACTTGTACTTATCTTTCATACTCAGAAAAAATTTCTTCCATGCTTCTACAGAAATCCCAATGATTAAAATCATGCTATTATTTTCAAATGTCTTGTTAATGATTTGAATGAGGAATTCCGGGATTATAATTGCTTCTTCTAGTTTTTCTCCTTTCCTCAAGACCTCAATCAGCTGCTCCAACCTGCATTCCGTCAAATCCTTGACTTTCCAAAAGGTGTCCACAAGAGTGTTTCTGGTAAAGTGGACTTTTGCATGCTCAGACTGTAATTCTTGAATCTTTTTCTTGATTGCTCCATCCTGGTCCTGAAGCATACTATAATTTTGTCCAATTTTATTCAACTCAGCTTCAATTTGATCTAGCTTTTCTTTATACCTCCCAACAACATGAGGCCACCGAAGACAATAGTTGTAAATGCTATTGGCTGAATTAATGCATTCCCTGAACTCATTCATTTTCTTTTTCAATTTGGTAAGGGACAACCTAAACTGCTCTTTCAGATGTAGAATTACTTCTTCCTCTTTCTTGTCTTGAGGCTCAGAGGCCATAGCCTCCCTGATACATTCAATCAACTCTTTAGGGAATACATTCTACAAACTCTCCAATTTAATGTTATTATGCACAAAGTATCTACCTAGAGTGTTCTTAATCAGGTCCTACTCATATGAGGGTCCATCTGACCATATGTCATCAATCTTCTGCATTCCATCTTCCTCCTGAACAATCTATAGTATCTTTGATTTGAGTAAAGCACCTTCTTCATCACTTCCTTCTGCTATTATCACATTTGGTTCAGCTGATTCTGTGAGACACTAATTTTCACAAACCTCAAACAATGAACCATGTTAGTATTGTTACTTTGTTTAAAGCAAGTAACACTAGCATCTCTATGAAATATTTAGCCATGCTAAAATATGCAAACTAAGTAGAACAAAGACAACTAAATGCAAGCACATAAAAAACATGGTCAAACCCTATCTCATAGTGGATTGGTGCTTCTGTGGGAAGAAGCCCTTTCCCAACCCTTGATAAGCTTCTGATTGATAAAAAGATGCAAGAAGATAACCAAGTTCAAGATGAATGTGTATCAAGTTGCCTATGATTGTGGAGGATTAAATCAATAGAGAGGGTCTCTATTTATAGAATAAAATGATATGAGAATGCAAGATAGGAGGAATGTGGGACTAAAGATCCACCAATGACAAGATACCACTTGTCAACATGTGAGAGGTTGAGGAATGAGCACATTTTGGTCAATGTGCCAAAGAGGCGGAGATTTGAAATTTGAATTGGATGGCATGACATGTTAAATGCTAATTTTGACTTGTGCAAGAGACATGTAAGAGCTCTTAAATGTTTTGTTGGATGTACATGTCAAATTGGGGGGAGATTCAAACTTGGAGAATATTCTCTTTTTATGCCATGTTGAGAGAAAATGGAGAATTAATAAATCAATAAATTGATTTATTTGTGCAAGTGGGAAAAGCTAGAGGATGTGATGGGTGATTAGGATTAGATTAATCATGATTTGACTAATTTAAGAGGTGATTAGGTGGTTTGACTCACTTGACTTAGATTCAAGGATTAAACTAAATCAAAAAGGAGATGAAAGATGTTTTAGATTTAATTAAATAAATATTTGATTTATTTAATCAAGGAGGGTGATCAATGTTATTACTAAATATGAATTTATTTAATTTAGATGGAGGACTTTAGAGATTGAATTTAATGAACTTGTTTTATTTGATGAATAGATGAATATGACCTAATTAAATGCATGATGCTAATTTTGCATGTCTACTGATTCTGATCCATTTCTTGGGGTGTATTCATTAGAATCTTCATCTCGTATATCCATAATTATCTATCCTTTTCCTTTTCCTTCAAATTTTGGAGACTTATGTGCCAGAGGGGTGTCATCAGCAAACTCTAGAGCCCTCTTCTACTTCCTCTACACTGTACCGGAAGATGATCCAACTTCAAGCATCTTTACCGAAAGGGGAATGCCAACTATTCCAAACTTTCCCAACAACTTTCTAAAGAAATTTTCATAAAATTTCTCACAATTTTCCAAACTATTAGAATGTTCAAAGATTTTCTTACAAACTAGTACATTTTCCTTCCATACCACATTATCATTCTGAGGCAAGCAATTCAAAAAATACATCATGATACATATGATCAAAAGTCTTCATCTTCCATTATTATTTTGTGAGCGATATAAACTATGCCTGCCGAAGTTGCGCCTTCCCTATTTTTGAAGAAAATTTTGTATGAAATTCCATATGCAATATACCTTGTCAATGGATCTTTCACTAAGTCATTTTGAATTCTGACTTAGTGAATGGGGGAGATTGTTGGCATATGGCTTCTAGTGTTGTCATTGATGGCAACCTAAGTCATCCTTTCGGTCCATAGACCAAGATTTATCCATACCGGCAATATAAGTAAAGATCAGAGTTTTACTAGAAGAAAGCATGAAGAACATGGTATCCGGTTAGCATATCAATTTTTATGCTTCATTTGATCATCATTTTGAGTTGTGGATCCCCAGGATAGGTTTTTAAGCATCTATGTTTTCCTACTATTAAGTTTTGTGGTATTGCATCAATTCGTGTACGAGTTAAGAGATCCGGTTGGATGCTTTGGCAGTATGTTTTTTTGTTTATTTGCTCATTATGGCTGACCTAGTAAATGTCACATGCCGCGGATGTATAAGGAGTAATTATTTAATTGTTTATTTTTGTTGGTTAATTTTATTTGGGTTCTAGCTATGTCTTAGCTGACTTTGATGGGTGCACATTAAATTTAATTTGTGATTTGAGCCAACCATTGAAGGATATTTTATGTTTTGTTAAAGCTGACTTGAAGCAATGAAATCTTTGTTAGCGGATATATATATGAGATCGGTGATTCATTTTTTGTGTGAGAAGCAAGTGCAAGAATATGCGAATGTGTGTGAAGAGCATAACAGAGGTATGTGCGAGTATTAGAAGGGTGATTGAGTGATCTATGCACAGTTTCAAAAGGGAAAAAAATTAGAGAAGAGCAGAGAAGAGCAGAGCAGAAATATAGAATCAGTTAGAAGGGCTGAAGATTGTCTACTGAGCTTCATTGGAATTGAATCTAGGCATTTGGAGATGTTATCCTCTCAGTTCAACGTTTTTGTTGTAATCACAAATATTTTGTAAGGCAGTGAGCCTTCCTTATTTTGAGCAGTGAGCTCTAGGAAGTGTGCCTGAATGCATGTGCATTCTCTTTTATTCATACTTTTAATAGAGTATAATTGTGGATTAATCTCCACCATGGTTTTTTCGCTAATAGGGTTTCCACGTAAAAATATTGGTGTTATGGTGCTTTGATTATCTTGTTCATGTGCTTGCATCTTTATTTTTGTTTATGGTTTAAGATCTGGATTTAAAGTTTAGATTTTGTTGAACACTGATTCACCCCCCCTTCTCAGTGTTCCCTGAGTCCAACATTGGGAACCTCAAAAGTCTTCACATAATCAGAGATAAGGAGAATTAATCCAACATGCAGTATGGGATTTTTCAAGTTCTTCTTGTGATCCTTGATACCCGAGTCAAGAGACATAAGAAGATAAAATGGGAAAGAAACCCTCTTCTTATGTTAGAAGTGGTTAAGCAGAATGAAATGATCTGCATTCACTACCAAAAATTGGCCTTCCAGGGTAATGTAGCACATTAATTCCTCCACTACATCCCCCCATAAATCCTTAAGGGAGCTTCGCTGATATCTGCCACTCTTAGCAGTCTTTAAATCTTTCTCTTCATCATCTTTGAAAAAAAAATCATTGCATTTTGCGCCTCCTTTTTGTCCCTAAATACTTTAATATCATCCATAGCCAGGTCAGTAATTATACCAGTAATGAATTCTTCATTAACCTCAAACTCAGTCCCATAAAGCTTAAGCACTCTGTCATTCCATCCTTTAACAAAAAGGTTTGTTACCTAGGGATTATTACCATGAAGTTTCTCCAAATAGGGTGTTAACCCTCCCTTCACCAGCACCTACCAAACTTCCTTCCTTTCCCTCGCAACATCACAAGAGGAGGGTTCGACATGATTTCTATCACCACCCATCTCGCCACAATTAGCAACAAAAAATAGCTTACAAACACCAAGTACAGAACAAAGAAGGCTCTGAAAAATAATGCCAAAACTACCCAGAATCTATGTGAGGTCAGAATTGGGACAAGGGATAATAAAGACCAAATTTTTTTCGTTTCCTACGACACCCTACTCTCTTACAAATCACTTGATTCAAATCTTGCACACCATACTTTCTCATAACAATCAGCCACGTGATGAAGGGCATGCATGCCACCAACCATAATGAGACGTTAATCAAATTGAAATCAACACTCATGATTCATAGTAGCAATAGCCCCTATAGAAACAGGGTCCTTCAGACCCCATTCCCTAAATTATTTAACACCAATGTTAGGGAAAATATCTGCTAGCCCATTACCTTCTCTTAAGATGTGTGAAATATAAAACTCATCAAAAGATTTTAAAATATATATCGAATCCCTTATCAAGGACTCAACAGTCCAAGAGGGAGGAGTGCAATTTTTCAAATTATTTATGTTATTAAGAGAATCCCCCTCTAGTCAAACTTTTCTATATCCTTTGGTTTGAGCCAATTTGAGACCATGATAGGCTACAACCGCTTCCTCATAGTGGTTTTTCTAGGTTCCCAAAGGGAGCACCACACAGAAATGAGCCTACCATTTGAGTTTCTGATCACTCCCCCACAACCAACTAGTCCCGGATTTCCTTTAGCAGCCCCATCAAAGTTAATCTTCACCCAACCTTCCAAAGGAGCTTTCCAAACATCTTCTCTAGAAGTTTTTCCTTTAGTAACCGGGAGGGAAATATCACAAGACAACTTCCACTTTTGAGAAATAAAGATATCATAGGGGCTAAGATTTATTTTCAAGCCATTGTGAAAAGTTATCCTAGCTTGAAAGTTTTCTTTAATGGCAGCACAAATTTTGTAAGCCATAGAGTTAGCAAGGAGGGACGAATTCCTGAAGATTCTATTATTTTCCTCAAGTCAGACTCCCCAAGCAATATGAGGAAGAGAGAGAGACCATAATAATGGAAGAGTAGGATTGGACAAAGGGCCAATCCATTGAGACCACAACTCATTTATAGAACTAGGGAACACCCAACTTAAGTTCCATAAAGATAGCACATGGGCCCAAACCATTCTAACAAAACTACAACCAATCAAAAAATGACAAGCATTTTCAGCCTCCTCTTCACATAGAAAACACCTGTTAGGCATCAAAAAGCCTCTTTTGAACAAGTTGTCAGTAGTTAATATTTTATTCTGGTAGAAGAGCCAAAAGAAAATGTTGACCTTAGTAATCAATTTAGAGGACCACACAGAAGCCCAAACCAGAGCTGGGCCAACAAAGGAGTCATTAGAATGAAAATCCAAAGCCACAGAGTAGATGCCATTAGAGGAAGGCTTCCAAACAAACTTATCAGGAGAAGGGGAAGAGGGAATATGTACCAAATATATAGCCTTATACACAATCTCCAAAACAGGGTTGACCTCATGCAACTTCTTCCAACAACCTCCCTCAATATAGTAGCTTATTTGAATTTAGCTAAAGAATATGATCTTCATGCAACTGAGACAACTTTTGCTGATTAGAAACTAAAAATTCAACTTCTTCAATCAAGAAGCTAATAATCTGCTCATCACTATAAAAAACCTGCCAATAAATGTTATTATCTGGTACTGTAGGCCTCACAACAACTTTAACATAATGCTAAGTATCAACATTCTTTACCTCAACTAGAATATCAAACTCAGCTCCCATGGTAACAAGTTTATCAGCCTGTTTATTCTGATTTTTTGATATGGAAAGCAAATTAAATGCATCAAAATCCTTAATCATGTCCCAAACTCTATGCTTATACTACTTCAACAAGTCATTTTTATTGGCATTGATATTCCTTACTTGATTGACCACTAATTCACTATCCCCAAACACCTGAAGATAGTTAATATTTTTCTTTCTAGCCCATTGTAAACTATGGACAAGTGCCTCATACTCAGTGGCATTATTAGAACAACTAAACAGAAAATGAAAGGCTAAATAATACCTTTCACCACTTGGAGAAACTAGCATAGCACCTCCACCAAGACCAACCTTGATCCTTGCACCATCAAAGTACAAACTCCATAGCTCATTGGACTATTGTATTTTATGGTCATTTTCATTCTTAACCAGATGTGGGACAGCAAGTCATTGCTCTTGAATCATGTAAATAACCAAGTCTTCTTGTTCCATATGCCTATATGGGTCTTCCTCATGGTTCTCCATTGCCCATTGATCTAAAATCAGATCAAATTCCTTCAACCAAAATGTTAGGCTCTTGAATAGGTTGTTGATCATCTATACCTTGCACATGATAAGCAAGATTTGCATTAGTAGCACTAGGCATAAAAGGTTCTATGTGATCTTTAGCCAATAACTTAGAAGTAACTTCTAGGTAACCTTAGTGCCATACCTTGTCCTGAAGAAGAGATGTGACCAATTAGATGAAAGGTAGCCTCCCAACTTAGCTGTGAAATCTCTGGAAAGACATAAAGCAAAATAAGTTGGAAGATCTATTACATATAAATCCTATGGATTTGCAAAATTAGGACAATCATGTAATGTACGACTTAAATTCTTGATCACTCTCACTATTTGATGGTTGTTCCATCTAACTGAACAACTCCTTTTGAGAGTGGTTCATATTTCAAACCCAGCTGGTCAACGATCTTCTTTGGCATAACTGAACTACTGGCACTTGAATCAATCATATAGTTGTGGACAAGATGGTTTTCAACAATCAAAGTGACATAAAAATGAGGTAGTTTAACCTCTTGGGTCTATTGATCACTCTTTGGCCATGGCTTACTTAATGGTTTCTCTTTGGGTTGATCACTCAAAATATTTACCTTTGGTTGATCTTTAGCTAGCTCATGTGACAAAGTGAGATTAGACAATGCATTTTGCAACAAATCCTTTTGACTTGGAAGCTCCAAGGAATCCCACATTGAAACACTGATATATTGGACTTCTTCATATGTTCTAAAATGTTGAAAGACATAGGATTTACCTTCTGTTGTACTTTTGGAACAACAACTTCACCTTGTATTGGTAATGGTTGTGGTTGAGATATTTGTTGATCTTTAACTAGCATAGCCTGTTGCCTTGGTAGAATTTGGATTGGCTATGAAGGTACATGTCCAATACCTGGCTATTGACTTGTAGAAGCTTGATTTTGAACCCTATCAGGCTATTGTCCTATATCCACAACCCTATTTAAGGATCTTGTGTTCACTACTATGGAAGTATAGGACTAGTTCTGACTTTGTCCTTGAGGTTGAATGACACCACAAAACTCTTCACCTTTCCAATTCATCAATGTCACCTGATTTTGACCATGTTTTGAGTAAGGAACCTACTATACATTGCTTTCTTGTTCTACATTCTACTAGACAATAGTGTGATTTTGCACCGTAAGTTCCTGATTCATCATTCCATTGAAACAAGTAGACTAATTGTGTGGCTAATTGCATAGAAAGTAGTTGTGAATCAGTCTGTTCTAAGTCAATTACATTTCGGTGCATCACCTCCTAGAGTTATCTTTTAATTTAAATAGTTATCCTTATTCCCTTTTTCCATCAAAATCAATATTTTTTAGGTTATATTCAAAGGAGAGCTAGCCCATAACCTCAAGGTATATCTTCACCATAGGGTACCCACAACCTGAATATATTCCAATGTTTCACAAGATTAGCCGAGTTTAGGCTTAGCTAGGGTACAAATCCTTCATGACAACATGTCTACTATATGCTAGGGTACTACAAACTACACACTACCTTTCCCAATTAATTTTTTTTATTTTAAAAAATAGAATATTTTAATCACCAAATATAGCAGTCTTCTAATGAACCATGCTGACTAGCCATATGACTATGTGAATGGCCATAAAAATAATGGTGGTAAAATTTTTATAAAGGACTTTTGTAAATTTATCTAATTTTAACTATTTGACAATTGATCTTAGGGTTCTTTGGCCTTTTAGATCTAATGGTAGTGTCTCTTTTGATCCTAAATGCTATAATATTGAAGCCACTTTGTGGATAGTGAAACCACCTCCCAACTTCAAACTCTTGTAGAGTTGACCTCACATGTATATTTGGACAAATAAAAAGGAAAAATTAACTTTCTTGAACACCCTAACTCAATGGTAAACTCCAATTTGGATCAACAAGCTCTAAAATAAACCTGCAATACAAAGTGACAAAGACGAGCCCACCCAAAAAATCTATCATTTTTTTAATTCTTTGGGTCATCATATAATGAAATAGAATATGAGCATACTCAACTTTTTAAAATCTAACAAGATTTTTAACCTAGAAAAATATCATGCACAAATCACTCTCAAATTTAAGAAAAGGGTTTTCATATTTGAAGATTTGATACCATGTTAGTGTCACTTAATGACTCAAGCTCCTAGGACCACCTACAAAACTAAAACATACTTCTACAAGAGAGAAAAGAAAGAGTATACAATTTTAATAATGGATGCAAATATATTAGATCAAATGTGATCAAAGAACATGTCTTCAAATCAATATATGAAACCTTTCTTATATAGGAAATGTTAAGAGGTAGGACAAACTAGGATGATGATAGGTGACTTAATCCTATGTCATGTAACAACTAGACGATAATGCCACATGTCTACAAGAGACTTCTAGAAAGATTCCTATCTCACTAAGTAAACTTAACATACACTGTCAACATGTGTGAATGGTCCCTAACTAGGAAGTAGTTAGATAACATGCCTTGTTGACACTACAAAGGGATAAATTGGATAGGAAATATCCTTGTTCACACAAACATGATCATCAATAGAAAATGATAAATATAATAAAATAAAATATTATTTTTTCTTTATATAAATCCTTTTCAATGATCCAAATTATAGCATATAAATCTATATGCCACAATTTAGTTAAACATTTAAAGATATAATTTAAATTATGGTATACATATTTATATGCAAAAATTCAATTAAAATTAGATCTAATTTTTATAAACAATCAACTATATCTTATTTTTTGATATAAAAATAATAATAAATGTGTGGTAACTTAATTATGAAATAAAAATTTATGTCTTATATTGCACCCCCATATTTTACATCTTCTTATATTCAAATCAAATCTATTTTTCTTTAGGATTTTATTGTTGGTGTTTGTTGTATTTAATCTTTTTTGCTTCTCATCACTAGCTCTTTCAATTGTAACCTTTCTACTCTAAGTTGTAGTTTTTATTCATCTTCAAGTGTAAATGATGCACTATTATTGATTTTATAGAAACTATAGGTTCAATTTAGGTGTATTAGATTGAAGATACTTCAATTGAACATGTTTATACAATATCCCATGCTAGTCCCTTCCCCTCCTATCTACATGTTGTAATTTTAGAGGATAAAAATGCCCAACTTTGCATCATGCATGTAGGATCAAATGAAATCACTTAGAGATTATATTTTTGAGCATGTAGCCCTCAATGTAGGTTTTTCAAAAATTGTAATATGTAACATTTATTTATTTTATAAGAAACATAAATGCATTACAAAAAAATAATGACCTCCACTAAAGAGATTGAGAAAAATAGAAAAAGGAAACAGATGATGATAAAATATAGATCCAAACTTTTATTATCACCAATTAAAAGATTAATTACTAAATTATTTATTTGATACAAAATTAAAACCATCCACACTTATTCAATTATCTACTTTTAAGAAATGACACTAAGATTTCATATGTAGTAAAAGTTATGTGTAGCAATAAAATGTCACTCATAATAGACTAACATAAATAAATAAATAAATATTTAAAATAATAGAAATATATATGTTTATAAATTGAAAAAATTATATTAATTTATCTCATTTTTAAATTGTTGATATTTTTTTCATATAATTAATATAATATATTATGATAAAAATGTTGATTTTAATAATTCTATAATACTAAAAATAGAACAATATTTTACATTTCAAAGAAATAAAGAAATCAATATGACTTCTACCAAATATTAATATTTTTCTCTTTTATATTTCTCTCGTACATGACATTGGCAGTAAAATCTTCCAAATTATGTCGTCTTTCAACCACAAAAGAAGCAAACACATTAACATGTTTATATTCTCAAACCATCACAAGTGCCCTATATTTTGTAAGTATGACCCTTATAAATCATACTCCTCTGGCCCTGTAAAGCCAATTTAAATAACACGAAATTTGTTTTATATTAACAATAGAAAGTATTTCCAACAGTATTTCACAAATTTGAAAAAAGCAGAGTCTACAGACCACTAAGATAGTTCATGCATAAGACAAATAAATATAGGACACCTTGAAAATATATATACGTACTGAGATGCCATGGAAAAGACCCATATTATAGCTAAACACAACTGACCTGACCTTGTCTATCACTGATCTACTGCAAACAAGAAACTAGTGTCTGGGCTAGGGTTTGATCGCAGCCCGGCCACACCCCCATTTCCTTGCAATAGCCAAGTACAGTGGGGATTCCATTTTGTCAAAGTTGATATAGTGCTTATGGTTCTCACCAGCAATCAAGTATCGGTGCTCTTCTTCAAGTTCAACTTCATAAAAATTCACTTTGCTGCCCCAGAAAAGGTTGATGGTTTCCTCAAAACCAAACAAATGCATGCTTTTAAAAGGCATGCCTTTTTCAACCGTTTGAACCAGACCTACACAATCCTTCTCTAATAACCTCCAGCACCCAATATAGGTTTTGAAATTATCTTTGGTCATTGTATATGTGGCCTCTACCCAGTCAAGAAGAACATCCCGTAGCTTTAGATTAAAATTTACCAGTTCATCGTCGCTTGGCTTTATGGTTATTTCAACACGGAAAGATTTTGCTTGAAAAGAGAATTTTTTTGGCTTATCAAATGTTTTCTGCGATATTCCATTTAGACGACAATCTAAAACAGTGTTGTCAGTTGTATAAAAGACATTAGTCTTCTTTGTTTTCACCTTAAAATCGCTTATGGAACATGGCAAATATCTATTATCAAAGTTGCTTAGCAAGTAAAAGACCAACAACCTCACATCTGTGGGAAGATGAGACAACACTAGCTACACAAATCTGACAAACAACAAATACAGCTTCTCAATTACTGGCGACCAAATATTATAAGTGAAGTCCAAAATGATCAACAATAGTGTCACTACTGATGAAAGTTGCTCATTTCCCTTGGCAGTTAAATACAAGGGAACACCACTGAACACTTCTGTTATCCAATAAGTGTCAGTGATAAGCGGCATGTGTTCTATCAAGCAAAAGCTAACTGTTTTCCTGAAGCACAATCTGAATCTCTTACTTGCTAAACACATTCTTATGGCTTCATCCGCTGAGCACAGAGTCCACACTCCCATAAAACCATTAACTACTTTATACTCCTTAACAATAGGCACATTCTTAAGCTCCCCAATAATCAATAACCTCACCTGACTAGCTTTCTGACTCTCAGAAATATAGTGGCAATCTCTATAACTGAAAATTATTGATTCACCTACGTTATTCTCCGTATAATGGCCTTCGTCGTAATTTTCACAGAAGCTGGCAGAATCATCTGTGTCATTGTAATCTGTCGACAATAAGATGAAATGCTCGTTGTCAAACTCTTTCCCTCGGAAGATCTTATAGACAGCAGTACTGAGTAATGCCCATGGAAGCCTCATTGTTCCAACAGGTCGTATGGCTTGCCATATAAAAATGGCCAGTTGCAACCAAAGAATTCCCTCTGAACTCAAAAGCCCAAAGAAGGTGGCCATCATTTACATAATTCTTTTTCCTCACAATAGCACAACACGAGTTTCTACTTCATTGTACACGGTTTTATCCTGGAAATACTTAAATAGTTGGTAAGTATATTATTTATTCGAAAATTAATTTTGCTTTCACTATTTCGGCGCACATTTATACCTAAGAATTAATGTTATTTCCACAATCAAACATAAATATATGGAAAAATAATCTTTTGAAATATTTACAAACCTATAAACCAGTTCTAATCTTCGGTAAACAATACTATTATTGTTGTTATTATCACATATTAAGAATATCACTGGCCTATATATCGGTAAACAATAATATCATCAATATTATTATCACATAAAGAATATGACCGGCCCGATAATAATAAAGAATATTATTATCATATTGTTTTCTCTTTTCTTTTCCTGCCTTGTGAATTCCTTTTAGACTTAGGTAGAATGCTATTGTCAATGCTGACGTTGGAAGAATAGAAAAGGTTTGAGAGCAATGTTTGTTTAATGCCTTTGAAATCCCTGGTTTCAATCAATTCGATTGTTACACGTATAAGTTTTATATTTCATCCTAGACAAGTTTAGTAGGCAGGTCTTTTTTGCCTCCCAAAAAAACATTTCACTACGGTTATCCAAAGATATATGTACAGTTAGAATCCCTTGCGATATTTCATGGTGGGGCTAAAATTTCTGCTTAGAAAGGTCCTATGAAAAGATTGATTGTATTTTACATCCAACTTCTTTGGATTTTCTTGGATTTTGAATTAATTATATTAAATTAGGGTCGAAAAGTGATTGATATGGTGGTCATGACTACAACATGATGGGTTAAAATTTAAAATTTCTGCTTAGAGAAACGTCTTGAAAAAAGATTAATTATATTTTACACCTAACTTTTTAGGATCTTCTTGGATTTTGAATTAAGTATATTAAATTAGGGCTGAAAAGTGATTGATATGGTGGCCATAATTTGTAGTCATTACATAACACGTTTAATTTGTTCAATTTTCATTTAATTAAAAAAAATAGGTAGAAAAAATTTTAATTTGTTCAATTTTCATTTAATTAAAAAAAATAGGTAGAAAAAATATGTACAAGAAATAGGTATTAAGAAACATTGTTTTCAAACATTTTTTATTATTTTTTAATGTTGTGATTAGAAATAAATTCCTACCTAAGTGTACAAGAAATATGTACAACTAAGATAAGAAAATAAATAATATACAAATAAATTTTGAAAGCTCTACGTATGGTAGGATACAAATATATAGACTAATGATAATATTTATACCTAATGATATATGGTATATAGGTAAACAATAATATCATCAACATTATTATCACATATAATGAATATGACCAGCCTGATAATAAAAAAGAATATGACTGGCCCTTCATACTATTTTCTTTTTTTCTTTTTCTACATGTGAACTCCTTTTAGACTTAGGTAGAATGTTGTTTTCAATGGTGATGTTTCTTTTTTTCTTTTTCTACATGTGAACTCCTTTTAGACTTAGGTAGAATGTTGTTTTCAATGGTGATGTTGGAAGAATAGAAAAAGTTTGAAAGAAATGTTTATTAAATGCTTTTAAAATCCTTTGTTTTCAATCAATATGATTGTTACACGTATAAGTTTTATATTTCATCCTAGACAAGTTTAGTTAGGTGGGTCTCTTCTGCCTCCCCCAAAAAAATTCACCATGGTTATCGAAAGATATATGTACAATTATAATCCCTTAACGACATTTCATGGTGGGGCTGAAATTTTCACTAAGAAAGGTTTTGAAAAAAGATTGATTGTATTTTACACCCAACTTCTTTGGATTTTTTGGATATTGAATTAATTATATTAAATTAGGGTCGAAAAGTGATATGGTGGCCATGACTACAA
Source organism: Sequoia sempervirens (assembly GCA_007258455.2). NCBI lineage: Eukaryota > Viridiplantae > Streptophyta > Pinopsida > Cupressales > Cupressaceae > Sequoia > Sequoia sempervirens. Next base: position 171,805,265 of record VDFB02373365.1, on the reverse strand, counting down.
CATGGCGGAGCTAAAATTTCTGCTTAGAAAGATCTTGGAAAAAGATTGATTGTATTTTACACCCTACTTCTTAGGATCTTCTTGGATTTTGAATTAATTATGTTAAATTAAGACAAAAAATTGATTGATATGGTGGCCATAATTTGTAGTCATTACATGGCACACTTCAATTTGATCAATGTTTATTTAATAAAAAATTAAAATAAATTAGTGATATTATATATAAATGGAAAAGTTAAACTTGAACCTAACACAATATCTTTATAACTTATTAAAGAGTAAATATTGGAAGGTAAGATTTAATATAAAAGATTACAATTCTATAAATCAATTTCAACCTTTCATAAATATCATTATCATTATTAATATTATTAGGCATAAAGATTATCATTAGTCTATATATTTGTATCCTACCATACATAGAACTTTCAAACTTTATCTATATATTATTATTTTTCTTCTTTTTCTTGTACATATTTCTTGTACACTTAAGTGGGAATTTATTTTTAATCCCAACATTGAAAGAAAACAAAAATTGAAAACAATGTTTCTTAATGCCTATGAAATTCCTAATTTAATCCTAACCCCAACACTAACTTTAAGTCTAACCCTAACCCTAAATTATACCCTAATTCATCTAATGTTGTACATGTTGTGCCTATCCTACCATACATAGAGCTTTCAAATTTTATCTATCTATTAATTATTTTCTTCTCTTCCTTATACATATTTCTTGTATGCTTAGCTAAGAATTTCTTTATAATTGCAACATTGAAATAATAAAAAATGTTTGGAAACAATGTTTCTTAATGCATAGGAAATTCCTATCATGGAACAACATGTACAACATTAAATCAATTAGGGTATGAGTTAGGATTAGGGTTAGGATTGAAATTATGGTTAGAGTTAGAGTTAGGGTTAAATTAAGAATTTTATAGGTATTAAGAAACATTGTTTTCATACATATTTTATTCTTTCAATGTTGTGATTAAAAAAAATTCCTACCTAAGTATACAAGAAATATGTACAAACAAGAGAATAAAATAAATAATATATAGATAAAGTTTGAAAGCTCTATGTATGGGAGGATACAAATACATAGACTAATGATAATCTTTATACCTAAAAATATTAATGATGATAATAATATTTATGAAATGTTTTGATTAGATTAAGACAGGAAGGGTTAGTACTCATTACAAAATAACCATAGAGGTGAACGAGGGGCTCATGAGAAGTGAGATACCCAACCAAAATTAAAACATAAACTTAAACAACTTGAACAACAAAAAGAAACAATGGAAACACACAAAACAGAGACTAGTTAGCACAAGACCACAAGACACCTACAGGTCTCCCAACAAATTGAGACCACTGATAGCATTCCATTCCTGAAATAGAATTTGGAGCTTCTCTTCAAAAGTCAAGGGGGCTTTCTAAATGCCAGGAGTATCCGTCATGGCATCCTGGGTTGAAGTTTCAACCATTTTATGTTGCTTCTTATGCATGTCACTATCATCCCTGCCATCATCAACCACCCTTTTACCTTGGTTCTGCCTTAATTCTTATTGAAACATTTGAATGGTGAGGGTAGTGTTCTTCATGGTCTCTTTGTTGTAGTTAGTGATTACCTTAAGGCATTGAGTGGTTTTCTCCTAATTCTTATGAATAGCCTCAACCTCCATTTGGAAATTCCTTTTATCATCCTCCTTACCAACAATGGCTCTCAACTCTTTCAGCTCCTTCTCCCAATTGGACCACCTCTCAAAAGACTTGGCTAGGAAGGTAATCAAATCCCAGTGAGCTCCACCTCACCCAACAATGGGACTCGTTGTAGAACTTTACTTTCCAATGTCTGGATTCTCTCTTTGGTTAGCAGCCACTTCACAATATCATTCTAGACATTAATTGTCTCTGATATTCCATTGATTTTTTGCAGAGGGGGTCATTGGAAGCACTAAAGTTAAAACAAACCCTAGGTTTGGTATGGGTCCCCTCCAAATTTATGCAAAGGTTGGGAAATTTTGGAGGTTAGGGTTTAAAACAAGGGGGGTGGTAGGGACATCCGTGACCTCCACATGGGTAGGGGAGTTCATGGGAAAGTTGGCAGAGGTGGGGTTCCATGACACATCATTGTTCGAGTTGTCCAACTCATCTGAACTGGAAGTAATAGGTGTGGGTTCCAATAAGGGAATGCAATTAATGGGGTAGGGAGTGGAATCCTCATTAGCAGGAGCTTTTCCACAGGCTTGGGAGCTAGGATGAATGGCAAGGGGGGTTTCATCAAGGGTAATGGAGGGACTGGTGTCCATGGGGGTTTGATGGGGTTGTGAATCATCAAAGTGTTATTTTTAATAGTGGAAGGGGAGGCTAAAACTGCAACATGGTACTTGTAGAGACGAAAGATAAGACATTGGTGAATGGGTAAATTCTTGTTTTTACCCTAAACATTTTTTATAGTTTTATCAAGCGAGGACAAAATCCAAAAGATAAAATTAATTTTAACATTACACTGGAGGTGATTAAACATTAGAAACAAATGAGCATGAAAGTGACAAAACCTCCCCTCAAGCATAACATACCTCATGAGGACCTCAATGAATTTTCTCCAAATGCTAGGCAGGTTTGCATGATTAAAGCCATTCTAGAGTCTATTCACCTTCTCGCCATTTTTCAAGAATTGTTCCATATCCTTCTGATAGCGGCCTTTTGATTTACAAGGGATGCACACCCCCTCCAAAGATAGCCTCGTCACCTCCACAATTAACTCAGTAGTCACCATGAATGAGGTATCACCAATAGTGATAGTTTCATTTGCCTAGGAGGTAGCAAATGCAACTGAAATCTTGGGGTCATACCCCTGCATCCCTTCACCAAACGAGGCCAGCTTGTTGTCACAACCCCTATTTTTATTATTTGTATTTTACAATGTTAGATTAAATTAATTTGTGGTGAAATAAAAGTGCAATGAAACAAAATGAATTAATTATATTTTGATTGGAGAATTCAATTTTTTCAATTAATTGATAATGCTTGTTATTTAGAATAATTAATTTAATTGTAATTAAATGAAAATACCTTATTATCTAGGAAAATTATTTTTTGTGCAAGTAAGTGATATTTTGTTACTATTTATTTAGAATAAATATTTAAATTACAAAAATTAAAAAGACTTCCTTATTATTTTACAAGGATAAATATTTTGTATGCAATAAAAATAGGATTAATTTTAATTTTAAGATTAGGTATTTAGTAGAGGGGAGAAATCTTTAAAAGAGGAAAATCATTTACAAAAAGACACAATAGCTATCAAAACTCTTCTTTATTTCTCTACAAAAAAATAACTAAAAAATGGTTGTCGGGAAGAGGGCTTTCAGAAGCACAAGTAAACTATAAATGGTGGAAAGAAGAGGAGAAAATAATACATAGAAAAGAGGAACAAAATCTACAGCAGGAGATTTCCGGTAAACAAGAATAGGAAAGAAAGGAACAGGAAGAGGGAATTCAATTGGAAAGTGTTTTCTAGGTTTCAATTCTTATCCAATGTATTTTAAATTTCAACTAGATGAATAAATAACTGTTTGTGAAAAGATTTGCTCCTCTCTTAAGAACCCCTTTTGAAAATCAATGCAAAGTTAATTAAATGTTCTATTACCCAGTTACTGTATGATATTCAGCCTCATCATTGTGCAAATATGTATTTTATTTGTTCTTTTTGTATAAAACTATATATATATTTATACACACACACACACATATAGCATTATATATATTTATACCCTACTATTATGAATCATGAATTAAATTTCACAGTTATTGAACTGAAAATTAGAATTGCCCTTTTATTTTGTTTACATGTTTCCTGATTGCAAGATTATATATATATATATATACAAAATTGAATATACATATATAAATATATAATAATATAATTATATTATACATTTTTAATTGAAAACCCAGAAGCAAGCTTAATTTTGGAATAATCTAGTTCAGATTTTTGTTTTGTTTTTAATATATATATTGGGGGTTTAACTTTATATTGGGGAAGGCTTTGTAAAGCCCCCCCCCCCCTTAGCCACGCATCCCATGGGGATGGTTGTTGGTGGAGGCAACCGCCCCTCTACAGGCCGCATTGCCCCCACAGGCAATGTACCCCATATGGGGATCGGTAGCTCTTAAGCCAAACTCTTGTGCATTTAGATTTCCTTCTAAAAAAAATCATCTATGTTTTATTTGTTGTGTGTTGCTTCATTTAGCATCTAAAATTATATATGAATATATGTGTGTGTATCTATATACCTATGTATGATGTATATTCTTTGGGAATATGAATAATTGCAAGACTATAACTGTTTATGTTATTTTGTTGAAAATATGATTTCCTAAAATTAGATATATGAATACAAGTTTGTGTATATACTTTGAAACATTAAATGAAAGAAGTTGTAATTAGATGACTGTAGTTGATTAGAGAAAATATTTACAGGGCTATAGGTTTGTATTTTAGGTAAGTGAAAATGTTTTTTTTCTTGAAAGAGTATGTATAAATATGTATAAATCTCTTCCTTCCTCTAAACTATGCATTAAGGATTCTTTTGATATTAAATCTTCAGCTATTACCATTTGAGGGGGATAGTTGTATGGTTATGCTCTACTATACATAGATTTTGGTTGCTCATATTCTTTTGATTTACTTGAATGTCTTATTTGTTTCTAAATATATGTGTTTAACTACTTCACACCTTTCACTGCCTCAGCGACTACTATAGCATGTTATAAAACTTAGTTATTGCGCTAACATTGGATCATTTTGTGCAATACACAATGTTCTCTAAGGATAATAAGTTAGTTACTTTCACCAACAAGTAGACCTTTTTACATCCATTCATGTTCATTTGATGTAGTCTCTCATTGGGACTTCATATAAATCTTGGTTGCACATTTGTGTAGAATATAATTTAATTTGAAGCTTACAAATACAACTGTCCTTCATTTTCATTTGTCGAATGCATCAAACCATATCAATAAATTTATTTAATTCTTATCCTATTAATGTTATTTCTATAAAGTCATTTTAGCTCAATGCTTCCTTATTTTAGATGCTTATATACCTAGGTTGTTTTAACTAAACTCATTGAATTCAAAGGATATAAGAATAAATTTATATATATGCATAAATACTAGATAAAGTAATGAAGAAAAATGTTAAGTACATTTATTTTAGCATTTATAATTTCTAGAGCCTCATTTAAATTCCTTGATTCTTTTAGAATGAATGGGTAATAAATATGTATGAAGTTTTAATTTCGTCACATTAAAGAATATTGTTCCCAAATATGAATAGAGAGTCCATCATTAGTATCAGGAATATCCTAGAGATACCTTACTATGTTATTCCCTGATTAAATTCCCAAATTCCTTACTGTAAGGTTATTGTAAATCCTTGATCTAATGAATAAATTAACTTGAAAGGTATAAACACCTAAACTAAGGATTGGAAATTTCCCCATAGTTGATTCTATTGTATATCAATAACATGTGTATAGACCTAAAAATGATCATCACCTTTAATTAATTAAATACTATCTATTTGATTAATATTTTAACTACATATAAATAAATGCTCAATTTATTTATATTGTTCACCCTTCTCTAATTCTCCAAAATCTAAAACACTTTCTTCTAAATTAATTAAATAAACACCTAAAAATGGTCATCACCTTTAATTAATTAAATACTAGCTATTTGATTAATATTTCAACTACATATAAATAAATGCTCAATTTATTTATATTGTTCACACTTCTCTATTTCTCCAAAATCTAAAACACTTTCTTCTAAATTAATTAAATAAAAAAGGTTCACTAAACTTTTTTTATTTAATTAAACTTCATTAAATCCAATTAGGAATTAGAGCACATTTCTACAACTTTTTGTGTGCCACCTCATCAAGGTCACATGAAAATAAATAACTCTAAGTTTTAATTAAAATTATCCTCCACCAATTTCAAAAAGCACATGGTCTTTCCTTACCACACTTCCACCAATTTCAAAAAGCACATGGTCTTTCCTTCCCACACTTCCACCAATTTCAAAAAGCACATGGTCTTTTCTTCCCACACTTCCACCAATTTTGGAATACATGATCTATTCCTCCCACACTTGAATCTTCCATCCAAATGGAATGTTGCCCATTGGTCAAGAGATTCTTCCACACACATGGCATGGTCTTTTCTTCCCACACTTCCACCAATTTTGGAACCACATGTTCTTCTCTTCCCACACTTGAATCTTCCATCCAAATGGCATGTTTCCCATTGGTCAAGAGATTCTTCCACACACATGGCATGTTTTCTTTAGTCAAGGGGACAACATCCTGATTCTCTTCATCTTCACCATCCATTTTTCTTATTCTAATTTGGACCATTGATTATTGCCACCTCACTATATGCTTGGAAAAGGCTATAAATACAACCCTTGGGCCTTGTATTTTGCATCCACATTTGAAGTAAAGTTATCATGCAGGTTTATCATGGGAGCTTGGAGCATTCTTGGAGTCTTATAGATAGTTTTTATATCATGTTTTGCATCATGTTTAGATCTTAGATTAATATATTGCATCATAGTTGCATTTTATCATCCATCTTGCATCATAGTTGCATTTTAGATTAGTTCATTTTAAGTTTGCATTTGAGCATATGTAGAATCATGCATAGATCATTCTAGCTCAATACCATAGTATCCACTCCACTTCATTTATCCTCACCATCATCCTCCACTCATCACAACATTCATCATCATTGTTTGCATATAGTTTCATGTAGGCATTAGATTGGCTTGCATGTTGAATACTAATCTTGTTTATTAAGTGTCATTCTAATAGCCTTTGTGCACATAGAAATATGAGGGCCAAAAAGGTTTAAAAGAATCATTTAAGAATAGAGGACAATGAGACATTCTTGGAAGATTTATCTTTATTGCAACTTAGAATAGTTTACTTTTCTTTGAATCTTTCAATACAAATCATTTCATTAAGGTTTGTGTTGATACTAACTTACACATTTAACACACACACAACATGATTTAATCCTTTTAATGAAATTTCATAAATTATTTAGGATGATGTATTTATAATACATGTATGTCATGCTATTATGCTCTAATTTCTTAGTAACTCATGATATTTATTTAAAGCATAAAGTTGTAAATATCCTAAAGATTAACTTGCATGTTAAATATTAGATGCATGAAGGAAAGAGATGCGAGACTATATTTACATTTCTTGTCAAAAGGTCCTTATGCTTGCTCTAATAGAATATAGAAGTATAGATTTTATAGTACATCACTTGAATGATAATTAAGGAATCTCATTTATTTATTGAAATTGCTCATTTAAAGGTGTTATCTATTATGTGTGTTAAAGTCTTACCATCATTAGAGTATTGGTAAATCCATAATGTCTAATCATCTATAGGAGTATCTTGGAAAATATGTGCCTCTCATGAGTTAATTATATGGAGAAGATTCATGAATCATGTGTATCATTTAGCTCATGATCATTTAATTTTTTAAGAGTTGAATATACATAGAGGATTTGGGAAATACATGAATATCTTGCAACCTGTATGCAAAACAGTGGGGTTATTATCTGACATGTTTATATACCCTAAAGATTCTAGTTCTAGATACATGTTATGTAAGGAAATAGAGTGATACTCTATAGTTGATGAATTTATTAGTCAAAAATGTGTGATGAAGTTGTAAATAGTTATGTTAGTGAGACAGTTTGATCATTGCAAGTGAGACATCTTGTATCCAATGAGGCATTTCATTAAGCCAGTGGGGCATTTTTACAAGTGGTTTTCATCCCTACGAGGGTTTTCCACTCATGAAAATCATTGTGTTATGGTTCTTTTGTGGAAGCATTTATGAACTTGTTGTTCCCCTTAATTGCATTATAGTATTTGAATTTTCATGTATTACTCATATGATAATTTTTTGTGTAAGCCTACATGGCTAAATCTAGTGAAGGCATCGCCTTGCTTTGATATACTTTGATTTGGGGATGTATGCTATTCCATTTGAATACAATGATGAATGTTGTTTATTTATTCCTCTTTTTCCGCACCATTATATAATTATTTTAGTCTATTAAATTATTTTGGAATTAAGGGTTATAACTAACTTATGTGTGAGATTTACAAACTTTACATTTGGTATCAGAGCACTCAGGTTCAATGGTTGGGACTTGAGTCTTCTATGCTTAGGTTGCATTATGGTATGTGAACCTATTGTATTAAATAGAGAACCCTAGTATGGGTCAAGATTCTTTTGATGTGTTGGTGATTCTTTGATGGTTGGTTGGAATCAAATTATAAGTTTAGACATAGTTTGATCATTCAAAGAACTCTAGAGGTGTGAGACTCCTTCGCCTTAGTTGCATTTTCATATGAATTTCTAGTAAGAGTGATGGTAACTATTTGAAATAAGCCTAGACAAATTATATATAGTGGTATTTGAAGTAAGTCAAAAAGGATAAAATATGGTGACAACCCAGGAACGATGATATGGAAATAAAAGTGAATTAATAAGTGAAGTATATTGTGAAGAGAGATCTCTTTGATGACGTAAAGGATGAGTGAGTTAATAAGATACAAGGGAAGAAGAAAAGAAGAAATTTCTGACGAGAGGAAGAAGGAAATTTTTTTTTGAAATAAATAAACTGAATAATAATAGATAAATATTGGTTGAACCTTTCGGAAGGTAGGAGACCTAAGATGGATGTTTTAAAGGCAAGAATTTTTGTAACAGTACCAGGCTTTGGGAAAATTGATTGTTGAGCAACATCTTATTCTTACAGGATTTGGGATCTAGTTGAATCTATGAGATCATGTGAAAGTGCAAGGTTCTAATGTCTTAAGAATCTTCATTAGTAATTCATGATAGAATTTGATTAGATAAATATCTTGATCTGTCTATTAGACTAGGTAGAAGTGATTGAGGTGATGAATCTTATATTCTTGATTATTTTTAGTGAGAGTACTTGTACATATGCACTATATGAGAATGATACTTGTACAATAATGCACTTCTCATGCTTTGTGCAAATGACACATCTGTATGGATGTTTGTATTCATATCATAGAAAAATTGATGCTTTAATTAAACTTATACTAATGTGAGTGATGCATATTTCATATTATTGTTGTTTTTGTGCGATTGATGCACTAGAGTAAGTTATTGATTCCTTGTGTGGATAAATTACTTGAGTAATGATTACATGGGTATGTGCATGATCATGATGAGCCAAAAAGTGGCGATATGATGGTTATGTGTAGGGTATGTGGCTGATGAATTTTTTTACCCAAAATTGATGAAACAAAAAGGGTTTTTAAAGGAGATTCTTAGCTTTCTATCAATATATATTATGCTTTACTTTGAATTTAATAAATTATTATTATTCATTTTCTATTTGAATTACTACTAAAGTCCTAATTGACAAGTTAATTGAAAAAAATCTATAGCTTTCAAATGGTATCACATTTTTTTAATCTAAAGTATGTGTCACATTCTATGCTTTGCATACTATAGGATTAAAAAAAGAAAAATTGAATTTCATGAAGTTTTGACCAAGTTAAGGTGGTCAGACATACGAGTTTTTATATTTTTTAAAAGTTATAATAAAAAAATCATAATTAATTATTTACTTGGAAAAAAATTACAACAAAATATGCATCACATCGGTACATGAGTCCTCTACTTATATCTAAAATATTATAAAAAAATATGATCATTTTATTGTGGTTAGGGTGGTCAGACAGACACCTACTTCTTATTCTTTCCCTGAAATTTAAGTACTACTGCATTGAAATTTCAAATTTTCACCAAATAAATTTTTTATTTTTTAAACCTAGTAGTTTAGAAACTAGATTCAATTTTATATAGATTCTATTCTTACATATTTTTGAAATAACATAGATAACTTATTCAAATTTTTATGTCAAGTTGCCTAACTCTGATTTTTTTAAATTTTTAGCCACTTAAGGGCCTATTTTTTCCATGATGATCCTGAACGTAACCACATTTCAAATTTGTGTGTGAGATATACTTTTGGTACTCATTGTGGGTCACTCTAACTATACTACTATGATTTATGCATATTTCACCTTTTGTGCGAACGATGCACTTGTGCGAGAGATGCACTTATCATATTTATTGTATGAAAACTTGAATGAGTAATGCTCATTATATGCAAGGTATATTCCATATTTGTGCAAATAAGGCACTACAAGTAAATTGTGTATTCATACTTGGTGTGAGTTAGGCACTAGGGTTTCATATATTCTTGTTTTTTAATTATTCATTCTATGTGCACTTGAGTGTGTTATGAACTATTATATCATCTAATCCTTATTCTATGCAATTTGATTCTTGTTGAATATACTATGTGTGATAAGCTTCAAGCTTACCTTCTAGGACAGGATTCTGAATGTGGGCTAATAGAGAAGGTGATCCTCTTTTTCAAGATCAACCAAAATTTGTAATTATACTTTGGCCAAAGTGAGCTGTACCATTGGAATAGATGGATAATGAATGCCTCAAACTTTTATATGTTTCTCTGCCACATCTTGAATGCAAGAAATATGTTCATTTTAGTATAGAGTGCATATAAGGTATTAGGCATGCATCAAGAGTTTCCCTCCTACCCTTGTTATTGGTTTCTAGGTGACCCATTCAAGACCAGGTGTTCTTTGAGTTAGGAAGAATCTTGGGGAAGTGTTGAGCTTCATGGTTGGGTGGAAAAAGCACCTTAACCATGCTCTTGAACTTCAGCTTGTGAAAGACCATTGAATTATGGTAGTTGAAGATTGATTAAATATTTTATTTTCTTTATGTAATTTAGAAGATGGATGCAATGTGTGAAATTGTGGGGGTTAGAAAATCAATAATAAATACACAAAAACATCAATGAGATGTATTACATTAAAGATTTGAATCATAAAACTACTCTATTTGCAGCAAAACAAATCTCTAAAAAACCTTCCATTGTTCTCTATCCTCAAGGATTCATTAAATCACATTGGCTCTCAGATTTTATGTGTGCACTATGATTGTTAGAATGACAACTTGATAAATGAGATGCTATTCAAAATGCAAGAATCTAATTCCTACATGAAACTATGTGATTAAAGTCATGATGCTATGATATTAATGTTGTTGTGATAAAATCAAGATTATGATGCTAAATGTTATGATAAGAATGTTGTATGAAAGTTAAGATGAAAAAGGAAATACAAATGCTAAACTAAGCCATGATACTAAGCTAAAATGATACTATAATGCAATTTGCTAAATGTTAAAATATTCTAAATGCTCCAAGTGCTCCAATGCTCTTTCTGCATAGTAAGATTACTCAAAGATGGAATGGTAAATGTTGTAGCAAAGGGTTGTATTTATAGGATTTCCAAAGCATCTTGTGATGTGGCAACGATCAATGGTCAAGATTCAAACATGAGAGATGAATGGTGGAGATGGAAGAATAGTGGAGGATGCTCCCTTGACCAAAGGCAACATGCCAAATGTATGAGGGAATAAAGTGTGTGAGATTGCCAAGTGTCCAACATGTGCCTAAATTCAAATTGGGAATTTAAATATTAGACATATTTAAATACATGTGACATTTTAGGATGTGTCAAAAAGTGTTGTAGACATGTGCTCAAATTCAAATTGGGCATTTGAATTTAGTGAGAAGGTTATTAATTAAATAAAACAAACTACATGAATTTTTTTATTTAATTAAATTAGAGGAATGTAATTTTAGATGAAGAATTTAGAAAAGTGTCAACTATATAAATAAATTGAGAATTTATTTATAAGTAGATGAAATAAAAGGGGTCATTAATTAAATAACTAGTATTTAATTAATTAATTGTTTTGACCGATTTTAGGTGTATACATTTTGCCCCTCTTTGAAGTAATGTGTTTACATGTTGCTTCAAAGAAAAATTTGCTACTAATATCGACAAAAATATTTTTCGATGCCCTAGATGCTGATTTTCAGGTCATGATAGACATATGCCCCGTCGAGAGATAAATTGTTGATTTTTTGAATTTTTAAGAGTTTTTGAATTTTTTTGAAAATTTTGATGATTTAATGATGATTTCAAAATTTTATGATCCAGAAGCGATTTATCTCCTGAAAAATGATGTTAAAGCCACTAGATGATGATTTGACAAATTAAAATCCCTTTGAAAATAAAATAAAGTGACCCCTTAAAAATCCCACTTAATTAACCTTTAAAAGGTTAAAAAGAGTGATTTGAAGTTCATTTGAGCATTTTCATTTTGAAAACTTTGAGAGTGATTGAGCAATTTGTGCAAATTTGGAAAAATGGTGATCCCTTACCACACACATCAATTCGAGTGCGTCAAATGTCACAGCCACCCGGTAGCATACGAAACTCTGGTATGTACCCCGAAACCTCCCTTGTAATTTGTGCACTTCATTTTTTGTGCCATTTTTCATGTTTAAATTTAGTTTTTACTATTTTATCGCATGTGAGTACTGTAGTAGTGCATTCATAGATTCTAATGGCACATTCGTGAGGCTAGCATATAGGGTTAGGGATTTAGCGCATATGATAAATAGATTAGCACATAGGTGCTTTAGCGCTTAGATGGCATGAAGTAGCACATTGGATAATTGTTGTGATGCATAGGTGCATTTAATGCTTTGGTGAAGAGGTTTAGTGCATTGAGAAAATGATGTAGTACGTAGGATGATTCGACACATAGAAAATATGTTATAGTGCATTGAAATAATTTTGTAGTGCATTCATGGTTTTGGCGCATTGTTCTGACGCATTCATGAATTTTTATGGCGCATAGAGTTTTTCAGCTCATTGAAGCACTACTCTAGCGCTTTGGTGAAATTTAGATCAGATTAATGATTTTCTTGATTAGACTCCTTGATTTTGATGACGTTTGATCGCGTCAACCTTTGATTTGATGATGATTGATGATGTTGATAGATTAGATGTCCATTGATCTCATGATAGGTGAGATGCAATGACTGATATTGATAATTAACCTCATCATAGGCGAGGTTGAATTGATTGATGAACCTCATGATAGGCGAGGTTGAATTGGTTGATGAACCTCATGATAGGCGAGGTTGAGTGATAGATTAATGTCTCACTAGAGATTATTAGATTGATAGGCTGAATGATTTTGATTGATTGACAAGATTACTGATTTGTGATATTTTGTGATGATAGGAGCCTCTAACAAATTTGTAGATTTGAGAGCATTTCCCTAGGACATGGGAGTTGATTCCACACCTGACGCCACCTGAGGTAGCTTTCATTGCATGATGTGGATTTTCCTCTCTAATTGATATGCCCCAAATTAGGATCAATAGGGGTTTGTTGAAAGCTTTAGTAGAGAGGTGGCATAGTGAGCATAACACCTTTCATTTTCCTACTGGCAAGATCACAGTGACTCTGGAGGATGTCTATTAGATTCTGCAGATACTTGCTATTGGAGAGCTGGTCTTATATGATTCTTAGGAGTATGGCGGGATCAATACATTGAGGAGAGTATTCGAAGATGATCAGATATGAGGCTACGAGATTCCTTGGAGAAAGATGGTGGATGCTTGTGCCACATTTCCTTCTATACTTTCCGGATTCATTGGAGGGTTCCTTTGTCCTGATTGTAGGTCAAAGGGACTTTTGGTTAGATGGGGTAGGTTTTTGGAGAGCATAATCACTCAGGGTACTCGATATGCTTGGGGATGTTGCATGCTTTCTCATCTGTATCATACTTTACACCAGATGGTCTTGTTGGAAAAACAAGGACAAACAACTGAGAGGGGGAGTGAATCAATTGTCACAAAATATTTAAACTTTTGAAACTTAACTTAATCTCAAATCTGATGAATGAACAATAAACCACAAAAATCAGCACATCTAAAACATAGAGAACGCCAATATTTTTTACATGGAAACCTTGTCTGGGGAAAAACCACGGTCGATGTCACTCAAAATTCTTCACACTCTACTCTGCAATCGAATGATTAGGTCACTATTCACACACTTGCTCTTTCTCTAGCACTTCTTCAATCATAACTTCACACAACCAATTCCTCTTATATATCCACAACATAGAATTTCATCAACAACTTCGTTGGCCAAAACAAAATATAAAACATATACACATTGTCGGCCCAAATTTACAAGTAAATTTTCAATGCAAATCAAACACCGTCGGCCACAACATAATGAATACTTAAAACAATATCCTTGAGTGCACCAAAAATTCAAATTTTAGTCTCCAAGAATTCACAACATGTTACAACCACCATGTCATCCAAGAACATAAAAACCCAGACATAGAGAAAAATCATCGACCGTAAGCACAACGATCAACGCAAATGTGCAACAAAGATAGAGCATCATCTAGAACCATCCACAAGCATCAAGAATCATCAGAGAAGAATCCACAATAATTGAAATTACTAAAATCACATTAAATTCAATTAGGAACACTAACTGAAGCCACATAAAAATTGTCAGAACATAACTATTCATAACACGATTAAATCTTCATGTGGACCTCTAAAACTTTCACTGGATAAACTAGATACACTCACAATAAACCATTTATTCCACAATGACTGATCATCAACGTACTGAGAAAAAAACCTTCATGATAGGTTCATTGTTCCACTGTCAAACTACAACTCTTTCTTTAACAATTTTCTCAATATCCTTGACATATACAACCTACAATACATCAATTCTAATAGTGTTGACATCAATGACAACCACATACCAGCAACAAAACCACAACATCCAACAATCTCCCCCTTTGGAATTGATGGAAACACATGATGTGAAAAACACCATCAACGCAACTCTCAATCAACACTTACTCCCCCTTAGATTCTGACTCTTCTCCTCATGTTGTTTTTCACATTGCTCTTCTCCCCCTTTGACATTAATGGAAAAGATAAGTATTATCTTTCCACATACAAGCTCTGAACCACATATCTACACATTTGACTACTCCCCCTGAGTAGCAGCCACATAAACATCAATCTAGATCAGAATATAGCTATGAAGCACATAGATTGATGCAAGTAAATGCATCTCTAGCTCTTATTAGGAGGGGTAATCACCCCTAGCATCCCTCTGAGATACTCAAAAGTATCCTTTGGAAATGGCTTGGTGAAAATTTCTGCAATCTATTCTTTGGTAGGCATATACTCCAGTCTGACTTCTTTCTCACTCACTTTCTCCCTCAAGAAGTGAAACTTGATTTATATATGCTTGGTCTTAGAGTGTAGCACCGGATTCTTTGATATGTTTATTTCACTTGAGTTATCACAGTATATGACAATAGGTTCAACATATACTACTCTGATATCTTTCAACATCTATTTCATCCATAGCACTTGAGTACAATTATTTGCAGTAGCAATATATTCTACCTGAACAATAGATAGGGAAATGGAAATTTTCTTTCTACTCAACCAAGACACTAGCTTCTTCCCTAGGAAGAAGGAACCACCACTAGTGATTTTCTTGTCATCTAAATCTCCTACCAAATCTGCATCATTATACGCACTCAAGGTAAGATCATCATCTTTAGGATACCAAAGCCCAAAATCAACTGTTCCTTTCAGGTATCTAAAAATTCTCTTTACAATAGTCACATGAGATTCTTTTAGATCAGCTTGATATCTAGCAACCATACACACAACATTCATGATGTTTGGTTTGGTCTAAGTTAGGTAGAGCAATCCACCAATCAATAACCTATATCTTGTTTAATTTTCCTTAGGAGAATCATCGTTCTGTGTTAACTTGTAGCTGGTTACCATGGGTGTACCAACAGGCTTTGAGTCTTCCATGCCAAAATTCTTCAACAACTCTCTCACATATTTGGACTGAGATATGAAATTCCCATTTTCTAACTGTGTGACTTGCAATCCCAGAAAGAAATTCATCTCTCCAATCATACTCATTTCAAATTCACTTTTCATTTCATCAACAAAATTCATACATAGAACATCATCACCTCTAAAAATAATGTCATCAACAAAGACTTCAATAATCAACTCTTTATCATGATCCAACTTAAAATAATAATTGATGTCAACAATACCTTTATTGAATCCAAGCTTTAGTAAATATTTATCTAGTCTAGCATACCAAGCTCTGGGGGCTTGCTTGAGTCCATACAAAGCTTTCTTCAATCAGAAAACCATGTCTTCCTTATCATTCAATTGAAATCCATCTGGTTGTTCAACATATACCTCTTCTTCCAACTCACCATTCAGAAAGGTTGACTTCACATCCATTTGATAGACTTTGTAGTTCTTATATGCGACATAAGCAAGAAATAATCTTACAGCTTCAATTCTGGAAATAGGGGCAAAGGTTTCTTCAAAATCAATACCCTCCATTTGTGAATACCCTTTACATACCAGTCTTGCTTTATTCCCAACCACTTCACCTTGTTCATTCAACTTATTCTGAAAGACCCATTTAGTACCTGTTATCTACTAGAAATGCACCCTAGGTACAGTGATGAAACTGAGCTTTCTCGAGAAACATGGGATCACTTCAAGGCTGTGGGTCACCTTAAGTTGAAATGAACCTCTGGAGAAAGCCGACTACCTTTGTGCTATCACCTAAACTATTAATTCTTTGAAGGGAAAGGGAGAGGGAGAATGCATTAAAATGAATATTAAATCCTAAGGTGATACACCGAACTTATAAGAAATTATGGAATGAAACAAGGTAATCATACACTGGAAAGCTAATGATTAGTATTTTACTTAATTGACATAACCCTTTTAGACTTATGCATCATTCTCAAAAAGCTTGATCTACATACATATCTCAAGAAGGAAAGATGGATTTCACAGCTTTAAGGTATGAATATAGATTTAGAAAAACACAGTTGAAAACTTGCATAACCTAAAAATACAGAAATGAGAGTAATACAAACATTAACACTGGCTTTCGAGGTAAAATCTGTGTTTTATTTCAGATTCTAGTTGAGTTACAAAACCATACATTATCTGAGAAAGGATTTCATAAAAAATCACTAACTCTCTGAAATGCATAATCCGAACTTATAAGAAATTATGGAATGAAACAAGGTAATCATACACTGAAAAGCTAATGATTAGTATTTTACTTACTCGACATAACCCTTTTAGACTTATGCATCATTCTCAAAAGGCTTGATCTACATACATATCTCAAGAAGGAAAGATGGATTTCACAGCTTTAAGGTATGAATACAGATTTAGAAAAACACAGTTGAAAACTTGCATAACCTAAAAATACAAAAATGAGAGTAATACAAACATTAACACTGGCTTCCAAGGAAAACTCTGTGTTTTATTCCAGATTCCAATTGAGTTACAAAAACATACATTAGCTGAGAAAGGATTTCAGAAAAAATCACTAACTCTCTGAAATGCATAATCCGAACTGCTTACAAAAAAGGAAAAAATGCCTTATATACAAAAAAGATCTCAGCCCCTTAGGGCTTACAAAATATCAGTCTCAGAAAAATCTTCCTTTAGATCTTTTCATGTAGTTAATGTTGCATCCCCGTGTCCTTGTTGCCTATGTTGGTGAAGAAACATTCCTAGAGAATCCTTCAGATCTTTCGTAGCTACCGCATTCATTTCTGGTCCTCGTATCCACCCTTGAATCCCCTGTCGAGCTACTTTGAATGCTTCAGAGCTGATCCACATCGATTCACTCCATTGATCCCCTTGGCACTGGTCAAGCTGCCAATGATCACCTGTAGCTCTCTTTGATTGGTTGGAAACATTCCACATGGATTCCTAAATGATCAAAAGTATGCTCAATTAGAATCGCATCTCAGCAAGACACGGGAAGTGTCTCACCAATGCGATTATGCCCCTCTAAAGCTATCAGCATAACATGACATTATCGATGAGAGCTCCTATCAAGTTCACAAAATCATACCGATATCACTGAGACCATCGGCCAGACACATTTCTTTCCCTAAGACATCATGACAAACTCCCCATTCTTAAGTGAAGGAATCCATTTTGGGGAGACTCCTACCGGTCGCTGGGACTTCATAATGATGACTCCTCCTTTCTTTTGGAGAGACTTATTAGGTCAGTGAGATATCATGTTGGGTTGCTTTCCTTAACCTCACTAATTCACCTCAGCAAGACCATGTTGGGTCGACAAGACTTCATAGCGAAGCCTTCAACCCCCTGGCGAGCTCCAATTCCACTTTGGCCAGAGCTTGCTTGGTTGGGAGACCTTCCACCGACCTCCTCTTCATTTTTTGAGCTCACTTCAACATATCGTCGGGCTCTTCATTCTTCAGCCAGACACCCAAGTGTCGGTGAGACTTTTTACCGAAGGAAAAACATTACCCCGAGACCCCTCATCTTCGGTAGGAGTTGATTGATGTCACCCCGAACGTACTTCATTCTTTCAAGCTCTACATTTCTTTTGGCAAGACCGTGGCAAGATGGGAAGACTTCATAGCAAGGTCCACTAGTCATACTGATTCTTGCTTTCTCTTCGGCAAGCTCCTTCATGTTGGCAAGACTTCCCTTCTTCACCGAGACCTCACACCGAGGTCCTCTCTTTCGCCAAGTTGTTCACTGGTCAGCAAGACATCACCGGGTCGGGGAGACCTTTCTCTAACTTGGAAAGTTACACTGAAGGCTTCCTTTATCAGCAAGACCCTCTACATCGCTGAGGCCTTATACCGAAGGCCAAATCCTTCGGCAAGCTCCTTTTTCTATTGAGAAGGCATCTTCCCGAAATGAATCCGTCTCGCTAAACTCAAATTTCATATTGGTGAGACCCTCGAGCTTCGGCTAGACCTCTTGGCACACATCCCTCTTCTCCCTGAGATACATATCTTTATCGATGGTCAGCAAGACTTAAGGGACTCGACAAGATGACACACTGAAGAAGACAACTCCTGCCAAAGTGTTTACCCGATGCGATTAATCAATGAGACCCAAAAAAGTCGCCGAGACTTCACCCTGAAGGAAAAACTTTCACCGATATGCATATCCTTTTGTCCCCGGGACGATGATCGAAGTGCTACCGATAGGAACCTATAGGTGAATTCCACTTGCCGTGACATTCTTGGGGTCTTGCCGATAGAGAACATAGAAGCATATTTAACCCAATGCATTATGGGTCGGGGAGACCTTGATAATCTCATGCCAATAGGATCCCAATGTGAAACATTCAGGCTTGATGGAACCCCTGCTAGTTGGCAAGACATCTAGAATGTTTCGCTGACTCTCTCCTTAGAGGATTTTCATGCCAAACTTGAACAATGTAGGCTTCCAAACTAAGTCCCCTGTAACCTAGCATTAGATTCATGACCTTTACCCTAGTGCGAATGCTCCATTTGGCCTTCTCAAACCTCTGTCACATGATTTATCCTACCTAATTGAGCCTGTGGGTGAAAATTAGGTAACATTTTTGGTGATCTTTGCTAGATGTTTGCCTACTAAACATGGAAAACTAGTAGCCAAAACTTGTCCATTGGGCATGGAGTCATTAGGGAGCTCAGAAAAAATTAAAACATCAACTTTGCACATAGCTCAAACGTGTCTGAGATGATTTCATAGGTCATAACAGATTCTCCAAACCTCAAGAAATAGGAGAAACTAAAAAAGGAAATATTTACTGTGCTAAAACACCACTTAGGAATAGGAAAAACATCTAAACTAAAGTGCAGAAGCACTTATTGGAAACATAAACCTAAACTAATATGTACAATAGAGGAACTCCATCAGATTTGAAAACAAGGCTTGAGGTGGATCCCATTAATTGGGATAGGAAGCACCTCACCCTCTGTTGTGGCCAGCTGGTAAGCATTGTGTTCCCTACAGTCTCTGATAATAAACAGACCCGTCCACATGTTGTCAAACTTGGTGTGATGGCCTGGCCTACTTTTCAAAACATCCCATTTCAGCACGAGATCTCCCACCTTGAAGTTTTTAGTTGTAGCCTTCTTGTCAAATGTTCTTTTCGTTTGGAGCTAATGATACTCGAAAGCTTTCATTGCTCTGTCCCTTGATTCTTCGAGCTCCATGAGCTTTGCATACCTCATAGACATTGGGTCATGTCCCTCAAACATCTCTAATTAGTGAACAATGTCTAGAGCTAGAAGCTCCATAGATAGAGGTAATCTTGCCTCTTTGCCATAAACTAACATATATGGTGAATTACCAATAGACTTCATAGGAGTCACTCTATCTGCCCAAAGTGCATACTTTAATTTAATGTGTCAAGTCCTTTGATTATCCTCCATTGTTCTTTTGATAATCCTAATGAGATTCTTATTTGTGCTTTCAGCTAAACCATTACCCTGAGGGTAATAATTTGAGGATGTATTCAAATGAATGCCATGTTTAACAGCCCAATCAGTTAATCTTGATCCCACAAATGCAAGAGCGTTATTAGATATGATAGAGTCAGGAACTCCAAATCTAGTGACTATATCCTCATAAAAGCTCAGAACTAGAGATTCTTTTGCTTCTTTCAAAGCTATTGCTTCTATCCACCATGTGAAATAGTCTGTAGCAGTGAGTACCCACCTATGACCAGTACTAGATGGTGGATTAATCGGCCCAATAAAGTCGATGCCCCATCTCATGAAGGGCTGCTCCACTTGAATTGGATGTAGAGGCATATCAGGCAGCTTTTCCTTTCCTGAAAAAAGAGCACATTTGACACACTTTCTTGACCATGCATAAGAATCTTTAAATAAGCTAAGCTAGTAATAACCAACTCTCATTATTTTCCATGCAGTGGTTCTTGGAGCAAAGTGGCCTCCTACATTTCCATCATGAAACTCATGAAGTACCTTCTCAATCTGATCACTATGAATACATCTTAATAGAACACCATTCAGATCCTTTTTGAAAAGAACATCGTTTACTAGCACATATGGTATGGACTACAGTCTGAAGTATCTTCTTTTGGCTCTGTTCAAACCTAATGGAAACTCACCAGTTTGTAAAAATTGGGTCATGTCTTGAACCCAATTAATTGCTATCACAGGTACATCATCTTGAGCATCCTAAAATTCATTTGTATTAGCAAAAATGACATCCTTTTCTAATTCATTTTCACTGATTGACTATGTAGCAAGCTGTTTACAGAGACCTTTACCTCTGACCAATTTGGTAATCTTGACATCCACATCATATTCCATGACCTTAATGATCCACCCTACTCTTTTTTCATTCAGGTCTTTATTCAACAAAAATTCCTTCTCACTTGAGTGTGCAACCAGAATATGAATCTTATTGTTTGAAACTAGAGGCTTAAACTTCTTCAGGCTTCTAATCACAGTGAGAACATGCTTCTCAACAAAAGTATACCTCTCTTCATAATCAGTAAGTACATGGCTAAAGAAGGTTATGGGCTATTCTAAGTTATCACTATTTTTCTGAACTAGCATAACAGAGATTGAACTACTGCTACCAAAAGCATACAAAAAAAAGTCTTTAGAGAAATCTGGATTTACCAGTGTCGGAGTTGATGCTAAAGCTTCCTTGATTTCTTCAAAATTGCATTCTTTTTTAACATAGCAGTCAAAGGCTGTAATAGGTTTTCCACATTAGGAATGAACCTTCTTAGAAAGTTGGTTCTCCCTAAAAAGCTCTACAAACCCTTCTTATGACTGGGTAATGGCAACTCAAGTATGGCTTTGACTCTTTCAGGGTCAATAGTAATTCCATCCTTTGATACTATATGACCTAATAGTTTACCTTCATGAACTACAAAGATACTTTTTGTAGGATTGAGAGATATACCAAACTCTCTGCATTTTTCAAAAACTTGCTTAAGCTGTGACAAATGTTCATCAGCATTTTTATAATAAACTGTAATATCATCTAAATAAATCAGCACAATCTTATTAATCAAACTTTGGAACGCCATATCCATGGCCCTTTGAAACATGGCAGAAGCGTTAGATAAACCAAAAGGCATCATTTTGTATGCCATAGTGCCCCACTTAGTTGTAAAAGCATTTTTGAACTGATCCTTCTCTTTAACTAGCACCTGATTATAGCCCGAAAAACCATCTAATAAGGAAAATATTTTAAAACCAGTAACTACTTGTAAGATTTGTTCCATGGAGGGCAGTAGGTAATGATCTTTTAAAGATGCTGAATTAAGATCTCTAAAGTCTACACAAAGTCTTATTTCACCACTTTTCTTCCTAACCAGAATAAGATTAGAAACCCAGGAGGTGTGTTTAATTGGGAAGATGATACTCCCTTCAACTAGTTTGGTCAGCTCTTTAATCATTAAGGGCTCAAGCTTAGGATTCAAGGGCCTTTGTTTTTGTCTAACAGGCTTGACACAAGGTTCTAACTCAATTGTGTGTTGTGCAATATGAGGATCAAACCCCCTTAAATCAAAATATT
Organism: Sequoia sempervirens; assembly: GCA_007258455.2. Taxonomy (NCBI): domain Eukaryota; kingdom Viridiplantae; phylum Streptophyta; class Pinopsida; order Cupressales; family Cupressaceae; genus Sequoia; species Sequoia sempervirens. The sequence continues at coordinate 171,782,782 of VDFB02373365.1, read as the reverse complement.
TCCAAGAAAAAACATCATGATACTCTTGGCATAAAATAATGAAAGCTTTCTTATCTTTAGTTGAACAGATTTTTCCCAATTTGAGAAGCTTACCTTTAAAGATTTCAACTTCCTCATAATGATCTTCTTTCACTTAGACGTTGACTTTATTCTTCTTAAGCTGGTCATCAGAATTGAATATGGATTCTAAGGTAACCAGCCCTTTGGGAAGCTTGTTGGTCTTCAGCTGTATAACTTGATTATCATACTGTTGCTTCAGTTTTTCTTGATTCACCATGGAGAACTAATCTTCTTTGAACAAAAAAGAAAGAATATGTTCATCACTGTTAAAAACTTGCCAATGAACATTATTATTAGGAATTGATGGCCTGACTACCACTTTCACATACTACTATACTCTCTCTTTTCTAATATCTCCTGGAATATCAAACTGTGCTCCAACGGCTACAAGCCTATCAACATGCTTGTTCTAGTTCCTTGGGATAGATACTAGGTTAAAAGCATCAAATTCCTCAATCATATTCCACACTCTATTTCTATAAGACTTTAGTGTGTCATTTTTAGCAACATTCAGGCCTCTTATTTGATTGACAATTAACTCACTATCCCCATAAACTTTCAAGCGGGTAATTCCTCTCTTCCTTGCCCACTCAAGACCTTGAACAAGGCCCTCATACTCAGCAGTGTTATTAGAGCATGCAAAAGAAAAATGGAATGCAGAATAATACTTATCACCCTACAAAGATACAAGCATTGCACCTCCTCCAGCTCCATTTTTGCTTCTAGAACCATCAAAATGCATCTCCCATAATTCATTTTGCTACTCAAACTAACTTTCTGCACTTCTTTCAAGATTTGACATTTTTGTCCCAGCTTCATGCAGTACATAATTGCCCAGACCAACATCCTGAATAAGCTCATTTGGATTATCAACCACGTTCTTAGCTACCCATTCATTCAGGAGTACCTCAAGTACACTCACAGCTTGTAACTCTTGTGCTGTAGCAAGTTTAGTATCCTCTAAAATAATAGAATTAACATTTATAACAGATGGCACATAAGGTTCGATGTGATCCTTGGCAAGGGACTCAAAAGTTATAGTTACCTTAGTACCATATCGGGTCCTAAAAAGCATATGGGACCAATCTGAAGATAAATACCCTCCAATTTTAGCTATGAAGTCTCTAGATAGGCATAAAGCAAAAAATGGAGGCAAATCTATGACAAACACATCTTGCGGGATTGAAAAATTAGGATAGGCATGTAGCGTAAGATTCAGATTTATAATGACACCTATAGTGTTTACTATTGTCCCATCTAATTGAAGTACACCCTTTTCTAATGGTTGGTATTGTAAACCTAGCTGATCTGCAATCTTTTTGGCATTACCAAACTGCTAGCCCCACTATCAACCATGCAATTGTGCACCAATTTATTCCCCACTATTAAGGAAACATAGAAAGGAGGGGGCTTGACATCATTACTTTGCTGTGTGGTACTATCTAAAGGTGCATTGGTTAAAACTGACTTTGTTTGGCCTACAGAGACTTGATTTGGAAAATTTGAACTAACTGGATTTGATAGGGTTGACTATAACAAATTCATTTGACCAGGGATTGCTAAAAAATCCCACATTGAAATTGAAACATTCATGTTTTTCATACTTTCAACAATGTTGAAAGGTGTAGATATATTTACCTTTGGCTGCGTCTTTACAACAACATGGTCAAGTTACACTTGACTTGTGGATGAAGCATGTAAAGGCTACTCCTTACTAGTGTCATGACCTTGCTGCAAAGTGCGTGGTACTTGCTGATTTGATGGACCAACAACTCCCTTATCCTTATTTGTTTCTTATTCTATTTCAAAAGCCCTCTTCTTGGCTCTAGTATTAGAAGCAATAGATGTGTCCTGGTTCACTCCACAAAATTCTTCTCTCTGCCAATTCAGGAGAGTTGAATCATTTGCGGGTTGATCCTACTGTTGTGAATACCCCTCTTTAGGAAAATATTGGGCACGTGCAGCATTTTGCACCATAAGATCTTGGTTGATGATGCCATTAGAGCATGTAGCTTGATTATGTGGCTGATTACATGGATAGCACCATTCATAATCCGCAGCCAAATTGTTTTGAACAGGAACAAGCTCTTTGACAGCACTAATTGGAGCTGGATTGTAGGCCTGAAAAGGTCTTGTGGCAACATTTTTTCTTGTGCCTTGGTAATTACCTTGATACTACTGTCTATTCCCCTGGAATTGTTGTTGTTGACCTTGAAAAGGCTGACTTGAGGCCTTATTCTGTTGTTGATAAGGCCTAGAATAGGACTGTTGTTTTTCCAAGTTCACCAACTTGTTACCAAAAGTTTGTAAAAGACTTTTGATCTCTTGTAACTCCTGTGATAAGCCTGAAGCAACACTTTCTTGTTTATCAATGGTTGGAATAGCAGCTGGCATCGTTGGTACAGTTGGTAGAGGTGTAAAAGGAGGTATCTGCAAAGGAATATTTGCATGGATCTCTGGGAATATAGGCATTAGTGGCCTAGGAGCAAGTTTACCAGCCTATATTAGGCTATTTTCAGCTCTGATTGCTAATTAAAAAGCATTTGGTAGCGAAACCCCTCCCATTGATTGTATCATAACAGCTATATCGCTATTAAGAGCCCTCAAAAAGTACAAAAATGCATACTCTAGAGGTGGCCTCACCATTGTAGGGATTCTATCCCAGGTTCTTTGAAATCTAAAATTGAAATCATTCATTTGCTCTTGTGGAGCCCTCTTAATTGTAGTTAATTGTTCCAACAGAGACAAGTTATCAGACCTGTCCTAAAATTGTTTATGCAACTTGTCTCCAAACTTGTCCCAAGTTGCAATTGAACTGACTGCTAAGCTCCTATACCATTGCACAGCTCTTCCTTTCAACGAAGCAACTAGCAGTCTCACTGCAACATCCTTTTGGGTTATGTGATGGACTCCGCATAACGAAGCCACATCTCACATGTGTTCAATCGGGATAGTTTGGTCTTCCCCTGTGAAAGTTGGTAGACTCTTCAAGGCTGCCATTGGAATGTCATTGTGTTGTGCCAAATTCAAGGGGCTCCCTCCATTAAAAGCAATAAAGGGTTGATTCCTTGGAGCGTCCATTGGAGGTGGCTGAGGTGGGTTTACTGGTACTCTAGATGAAACCAAAGATGGGACAGCAATGTGTGATCCCACAGATGGAGGACTAGATTGAGTTCTTCTAGAATAGATAATTGTTATTCCTCGCCTTTCAGTTGCTCTGCCTTGTCTTCTTGTGGTGATATCTACAAATATTGGAAAGGACCTGAGCTGCTCCTTGTCTGAATTCTTCCTATAAACTATAGAAGGTGCACTGATTCTAAAGTTCTTTCTCTCTACGGAGTCACCAAGTATGCACAATTGACTTCTGTAAATTCTGGAACCTGCTGGTTGCATACCAAACTAGCAATATCATGTGGAAATGGTCCCATCGGGGTGTGCCAAAAACTGTTATCTACCAGAAATGCACCCTAGGCACAGTGATGAAATTGAGCTTTCTGGAGAAACATGGGATCACTTCAAGGCTGTGGGTCACCTTAAGTTGAAATGAACTTCTGGAGAAGGCCGACTTCCTTTGTGCTATCACCTAAACTACTGATTCTTCGAAGGGAAAGGGAGAGGGAGAATGCATTAAAATGAAGATTAAATCCTAAGGTGATACACCAAACTTATAAGAAATTATGGAATGAAACAAGGTAATCATACACTGGAAAGCTAATGATTAGTATTTTACTTACTCGACATAACCCTTTTAGACTTATGCATCATTCTCGAAAGACTTGATCTACATACATATCTCAAGAAGGAAAGATGGATTTCACAGCTTTAAGGTATGAATACAGATTTAGAAAAACACAGTTGAAAACTTGCATAACCTAAAAATATAGAAATGAGAGTAATACAAACATTAACACTGGCTTCCATGGAAAACTCTGTGTTTTATTCCAGATTCCAATTGAGTTACAAAAACATACATTAGCTGAGAAAGGATTTCAGAAAAAATCACTAACTCTCTGAAATGCATAATCCGAACTGCTTACAAAAAAGGAAAAAATGCCTTATATACAAAAGGGATCTCGGCCCCTTAGGGCTTACAAAATATCAGTCTCAAAAAAATCTGCCTTTAGATCTTTTCATGTAGTTAATACTGCATCCTCATGTCCTTGTTGCCTATGTCGGTGAAGAAACATTCTCGGAGAAGCCTTCAAATCTTTTGCAGCTACCGCATTCATTTCTGGTCCTCGTGTCCACCCCTGAATCCCCTGTTGAGTTGCTTTGAATGCTTCAGAGCTGATCCACATCGATTCACTCCGTTGATCCCCTTGGCACCGGTCAAGCTGCCAACAATCACCTGTAGCTCTCTTTGATTGGCTGGAAACATTCCACATGGATTCCTCAATGATCAAAAGCACACTCAGTTAGAATCGCATCTCAGCAAGACACGGGAAGTGTCTCACCAATGCGATTTTGCCCCTCTGAAGCTATCGGCATAACATGACATTATCGATGAGAGCTCCTATCGAGTTTGCAAAGTCATATCGATATCACTGAGACCATCAGCCAAACACATTTCTTTTGCTGAGACATCATGATGAACTCCCCATTCTTAAGCGAAGAAATCCATTTCGGGGAGACTCCTACCGATTGCTGGGACTTCATAACAATGACTCCTCCTTTCTTTCAGAGAGACTTATTAGGTCAGTGAGATATCATGTTGGGCTTCTTTCCTTAACCCTGCTAATTCACTTTGGTAAGACCATGTTGGGTTGACAAGACTTCATAGCAAAGTCTTCAACTCTCTGGCAAGCTCCAATTCTACTTCGGCCAGAGCTTGCTTGGTCAGTGAGACCTTCCACCGACCTCCTCTTCATTTTTCGAGCTCACTTCAACATATCGTCAGACTCTTCATTCGTCAGCCAGACACCCGCGTGTCAGTGAGACATTTTACCGAAGGAAAAATGTTACCCCAAGACCCCTCATCTTCAGCAAGAGTTGATTGATGTCACCCCAAATGCACTTCATTCTTCCGAGCTCTACATTTCTTTTGGCAAGATCGTGGCAAGTTAGGAATACTTCATAGCAAGATCCACTAGTCATACCAATTCCTAATTTATCTTCGATGAGCTCCTTCATGTTGGCAAGACTTCCCTTCTTCGCCCAAAGCTCACACCGAGGTCCTCTCTTTTGCTAAGTTGTTCACTAGTTGGCAAGACATCACCGGGTTGGGGAGACCTTTCTCTGACTTGGAAAGTTACACCGAAGGCTCCCTTTATTGGAAAGAACCTTCGCATCACTGAGGCCTTATGCCGAAGGCCAAATCCTTCGGCAAGCTCCTTTTTCTGTTGGGGAGGCATCTTCCTCAAATGAATCTATCTCACTAAACTCAAATTTCATATTGGTGAGACCCTCGAGCTTCGGCTAGACCTCTGTGCACACATTCCTCTTCTCCCTAAGATACATATCTTTATCGGTGGTTAGCAAGACTTAAGGGACTCGAAAAGATGACACACCAAAGAAGACAACTCCTACCGAAGTGTTTACTTGATGCGATTAATCGGTGATACCCAAAAAAGTTGCTGAGACTTCACCCTGAAGGAAAAACTTATGCCGATATGCATATCCTTTTGTCGCCGGGATGATGATCGAAGTGTTGTCAATAGGAACCTGCAGGTGAATTCCACTCATCGTGAAATTCCTGGGGTCTTGCTGATAGACAACACATAAGCATATTTAACCCAATGCATTATGGGTCAGGGAGACCTTGTTAATCTCACGTCGATAGGATCCCAATGTGAAACATTCAGGCTTGATGGAACCCCTGCTAGTCAGCATGACATCTGGAAGGTCTTGTCGACTCTCTCCTTAGAGGATTTTCATGCTGAACTTGAACAAGGAAGGCTTCCAAACTGAGTCCCTTGTAACCTAGCATCAGATTCATGACCTTTGCCCTAGTGTGAATGCTCCATTTGGCCTTCTCGAACCTCTGTCACATGATTTATCCTACCTGATTGAGCCCATGGGTGAAAATTAGGTAACAGTACCAATCACATTTTTATCTTTAGGTTTGGGAACAAGAATCCATGTATCATTCTTTTCAATCTACATCAGTTCTTCCTTCATAGCTTCCATCCAATGTTCATCATTACAAGATTCATTGATATTGTTAGGCTCAGTCTTCGAAATCAGACAATACTCTTCTGCAATCCTTCTCCTAGTTTGCACACCTTTATTCTTATCTCCTATAATTGGATATTTAGAATGATTTAGCTCTACATACCTTGGAATTTTAGGATTCTCTCACACTTTTGCTTCTTCTGTTCTTTCTTTTGCACTTCCACTTGTCTCTCCTTCCTAACTTTCTTGATTTATTGAAACAATTTGAACTTGATTATGTTTTTGAGCATTCTTTTCTTTGTTTGTACTATCTTGATGTTCATCTGAATCATATCCATAGTATCTGAATGATCTAGCAGAGTCCTCATCAACTCTTACATTTTCACTTTCGACCATTTTTCTCAATCTTTTATTATAGCATTGGTAAGCCTTGCTTTTAGTAGAGTAACCTAGAAAGATTCCTTCATCACACCTTGCATCAAACTTGCATATGTCCTCATCTCTCTTAATATAACACTTGCTTCCAAAGATCTTGAAAAGTTTAACAGTAGGCTTATAACCAAACCAAAGCTCAAAAGGAGTCTTACCAGAAATACTATTGGTATTTACCTAGTTTAGAGTGTACACAACAATGTTTACAACTTCTCTCCAATAGATGTGAGGTACATTTCCTTCCAACATCATTGTTCTAGCAACATCTATAATTGTTTTGTTCTCTCTCTACAACTCCATTCTGTTGAGGGGTTCAGGGGGCACATAATTGTATTTTGATTCCATGCTCTTCACAGAAATAATTGAACTCCCAGGAGGTGAAATCATCACCTCTATCTGACCTTAGGCATTTGATCTTCAGACCTATCTCATTCTCTATCATAGCTTTGAAACTTTTGAACTTCTCTAATGCTTCACATTTTTCTCTTAAGAAAGCAACCCATATCATCCTAGAGTAATCATCAATAAGTAGCAAAAAGTACCTTTCTCCTTGTAGACTTCTGATTCTAGAGGGACCACACAAATTAGTATTCACCAGCTCTAGTACTCCATTAGAATGATGTTTGCTTCGAAAAGAAACTCTATTGTGTTTTCCCATTTGACATTCCTTGCATATTGTGTTAGTAGGATTCACTAGCTTAGGTAGATCTCTTACTACCTGAGTGGAGCTTACCTTAAAAATGTTATCAAAATTCACATGAAACAGCCTCCTATACCATAACCAGCTTTCATCTACTTGAGCAATTAAACAAATTTCATTAGCATTCAGGTGAAAAATATTAACTCTTGCCTTTATACCTTAAGCAATTACATTTCTAGAGCTTACAAGTATCCTGCATCTTCCATTTTTGAATTGAAGATTGTAACCCTTGTCCACCATCTATCCAACACTCAACAGGTTATGCTTCAAGCCTTCAACATAAAGGACATCATTAGTGTTATTTTTACCAAGACAAATAGATCCTCTGCCACAAATAACACCAACATTGTTATCTCCATATCTTACAACCCCACCGTCATATTTCTCTAGAATTAAAAAGTTTTCTTATGTCACTAGTCATATGGTGTGAGAATCCACTATTAATAACCCACTCATCCTTTTCTTCAATTTGGGCTGCAAGGGATTTCTCAACTTTAGCAGATTTAGTAGCCACTGGACCATTTTCCTTGATAGCAATGAAAACCCATTCATCTTCATTTCCATTTTCTTTATCAGATTCTTCATCAATCACACCTTCTTTAGCATAATATCATTTCTTTTGAAATCTAGGTTTGTTATCTTTAGACCTAGGAACTCTTTCAAGACACCTTGAAGCAAAATGACCTATTTTATTGCAAGAGAAATATTTAATAGGAAACTTTCCTTTATACTTACCTTGTCCTCTACCTTCTTTCTTTGCAATTAGTGCTTCCACCTCTTCTACCTCTCTTTCTTCATCTTCAAGTTGTTTCATCTCTTCCTCATACTTGAATTTCTTTGTAGAACTCTCTCTCGGATCATACCTTTGCTTGTTTCTTCCAGATACAGAGGCCTTAAATGCAGATTCAGTCTTGGGGGTAGAATCACCAAATTCACTCAACTCAAAGGCAATAAGTTTACCAATCAACATATCTCTTGTCACATTTGTTATTGTCTTGAGCTCTTCAATAACATGAGCCTTTGATTTGTAAGAGGGAGGCAATGATCTGAGCACTTTAGCTACAATTCTTGTTCATCCAAGGTACCACCGACACATATAATTCCCATCAGAAGTTCATTTACTCTTTGCATAAAAGAAGAAATATTTTCATCTTCACCCATCTTCAAAGTTTCATACTTTCCTTTCAAACTCTGTAGCTTAGTGACCTTCACAAGTGCATCTCCTTCATACAAAGTCTCCAGCTTCTTCCAAATCTCATGAGTTATCTTCGAATCCATCACATTTGTCATTTATGAATCTGTCATAGCACTCAACAAAGCTTCAATAGCCCTGATGTTAATCTCAACCTCTTTAATTTCATCAAGAGTGGAAGGACCATTATGAGGAATAACATATTTTTTCTTTGTAATCTTCTAGAAAGGTTCACCAATACACCTCAAATGACACTCCATTCTGGCTTTCCATAGAGTAGTTTGTTCCATCGAATCTAGGACTGTCCTTCTTGTATGATGCCATCTTGGATCACGTCAAGCTTTTAAACTTCTTCAAAGGAACCAACTCTGATACCAATTGTTGGAAAAACAAGGATAGACAACTGAGAGGGGGGGTGAATCAGTTGTCACAGAATATTTAAACTTTTCAAACTTAACTTAACTTAATCTTAGATTTTATGAATGAACAATAAACCACAAAAAATCAACACATCTGAAACACAAAGAACACCAAGATTTTTTACGTGGAAACCATGTTAGGGGAAAAACCATGATGGATGTTAGTCCATAATATTATACCCTATTAAAAGTATAATAAAGAATAATGGGAATGCACATGCATTCAGGCACACTGCCTAGAGCTCACTACTCAAATACAAGAGGGCTCATTTCCCAAAAAAGACACATTATCTTACAACAATTCATATTAGATCCACAAGGTATGAAGTGAGAAAATAGCTTCTACACAAGCCTAATTAGAGTTCTGGTTAAGCATAGAAACACTCCTTCACACTTCGCGCAAAATTCTTCACACTTTGCTTTGCAATCGAATGATTAGGTCACTATTCACACACTTGCTCTTTCTCTGGCACTTCTTCGCTCATAACTTTTCACAACCAACCACTCTTATATATCCGCAACATGGAATTTCATCAACAACTTTGTTGGCCAAAACAAAATATAAAACATATGCACAATGTCAGCCCAAATTTACAAGTAAATTTTCAATGTGAATCAAACACCATTAACCACAACATAATGAAGACTTAAAACAATATCTTGGAGCATGCCAAACATTCAAATTTTAATCTCCAAGGATCCACAACATGTTACAACCACCATGTCGACCAAGAACATAAAAACCCGAACACACAAGAGGAGAATCACCGACTACAAGCACAACGATCAACATGGACGTGAAACAAAGATAGAGCATGATCTAGAACCATCCACAAGTATCAAGAATCATCAGAGAAGCATCCACAACAACTGAAATTACTAGAATCACATCAACTTCAATTAGGAACACTAATGGAAGCCACAAAACAACTATCAAAACACAACTACTCATAACACGATTAAATCTTCACATGGACCTCTCAAACTTGCAATGGATAAACTAGATACACACAGCAATAAACCTTTTAGTCCACAATGATTGATCATCAATGTACTAAGAAAAACACCTTCATGACCTTCACTATTCCACTATCAACCTGAGACTCTTTCTTTAACAATTTTCTCAATATCCTCGACATAGACAACCTACAATACATCAATGCTAATAGTGTTGACATCAATGACAACCACATATCAGCAACACAACCACAACATCTAATAGGTCTATCTTCATGGGGCTATTTTATCAGTTGGGGTCACATTGCTTCAGATCTAGGCTTGGGAGCATATAGCAGTCACCCGTCCAATTGGAGACAAGTAGCGACCCGCCACAAGACCCTTTGTACATATTTATGTAGGTCCAGTTGCTTAGCATAGGTTGGGTAAACTAGAGTATTGGAGGAGGATTCTTGATGACTTAGATTTAGTGACATGGCGGTTGTATCTTGATTGTGAGCAGTGGCCGAAGGACAACATTGAGATGTCGTATTTGTGTCAGTCCATGTACCTGATTGGTCGAACCTGATTTATTATTGAGAGATTCTTGTTTTTGAGGGTATTGAGGCAGTATTGCAAAGTATAGGGGATGCCCTAGGGAGTGGCCCATTATGCACGGCATCAAAAGAATGCGACGGAGTGGGGACCTATTTTTTCCTATGATGCAGCAATGCAACATTTCTAGGGTTTATAGGCTATCATTTGGGATGTGCATCCAAAGATCATTGAGGCTCTGATATCAAAGGAGTATGCTCAATACATGTTCCTACATCCATTCCCATGAATTACCATCCTAGACGATCTATTTCCATTGTTAGAGGAGGAGGAGGAGAGGGTAGTAGGTCATGGGCATAGGCAGTAGAGAGGTGGAGGAGATGAGGAGGAGGAGGAGGTGAAGAGTAGTGATGACGAGGATGGAGATGGATATGATAGTGATGGGGGTGATGGAGATGGAGGAAATGGAGACGTAGGTAATGGTGGTGGAGATGAGGGTGGTGGTGGCCCAAGTTCTTATGTTCAAGACTTTAGAGTGCCTCGAAAGAGGTGATCATTGGTTGCAGAATCACATCAGCATGTGGAGATTAGGTTACCCTAGTAGCAGTAGAAGACACAGATAGTTGCTTTACAAGTGTAGGTATAGACTTTGCAAGGTGAGCTTGAGCAAGTGTAGGGTTTGTTAGCACAGTCATAGGGATAGATTCAGAAACTGATGACAAAGAGGGATGTTGTAAGATAGCAGGTTCAATAGACACAGGCTCAACTTGCACAGGTCTAGGCCTAGGCTCAGGAAAAGGTATAGATGCAGGGACATATTGCTACACTAACTGCTAAGAAGGATACTCTGAGACGGTTGGTCAATTAGGCTAAGGGAATCATTGAGAGACTACAATAGGTTGCAGAGGTTATTGGTGCAAAAAATTATTTCAGAGAGATACGTTGTACCACCTAGGAGGCTAAGTTCTACAGAGAGAGATATCATGATGCGGTTCCTCCCGAGTGGTAGGAGAGTTATGCACAGTCCTGGTCTGGTAGGTCCTAGTCTCAGACCACTACCAAAGGTGTGACACATCCACTTCCTAGAGATCCTCAAGATTCTGGTGCAGGTCCGTCTGGTGCAGAAAGTACTGGTCCAGTGATGCTGACACCGTCTGGGGGGATCACGACATAGCTCCAATTATGATGATAGATTTGCTGCATTTTGAGATAGTTTATGATGTATACTTCTTTGATTCAGTTGAGACACTATGATATACTACCATTTTTTATATTGATGTATCTCTTTATACCTTTGGATATCCTTGTACACTTTGACATTAAAATTTTGAGGTTATATGATATGCGGTGATGATTATCGACCTATGTGCCTATGATGTTTATATGATGGTGATCATGATGATTATGATGGATGCATTTGATTTCTATTTTATGATTCTATGTGATGTTCTATATGATGATGGTATGATATACTATGAGTGCAAATGATGATACAATTGATGTGTTATGATTCTATGATGCTACATGTGATGGATCTTATTACGCCAATGTAATGTGGTGCATTTTATGTTTTTGTACTTTTCTAATGCAAATAGATGATACACTGAATGGATGAATGTATGGGGTGATCTCACAATACTAGTTTACAATTTTTGGCCAAACTAGACACTGAACTGATTTTTCCTAGCTAAATCTTCACTTTCGGGCACCTATAGTGACTAAGCTGTGAGGAATTTGAAGATGATGCAAACTAGTGATTTATGAAATTTTGTCTATAGATTTTAAATATATATTTTTCAAAAAAATTGGAATCAAATTGCACTTCTCTTTCCATCTCCTTTGAAAACTAGTTTTTTCAGTAAACACCATTTTTAAGGAGTGATGCTCACCGTATAACACATAACTTTTTTTCCATTAAGGATAAAATTCTAATTTTTTGAATTTAGATTTGTAACTATGATATCTAGTGCTTCCAATTGGTTTCATAGTGTTTTATTGAATATTTTTTCCTTAATCAAGTTTTGAAGTCAAACCAATTACAATTCAGACATAGGCGGACTGTATAACACAACTTTTTTTGTATGTATCAAAATTCTCTTTTTTTTTGTTGGATCAAGGACTTCAATATCTAGTGCACTCATATTTTTCAAAAAAAAATTATAATCTTCTATTTTTCCACATGTGCAGAATAAAGAGCTTGACTTTTGGTGAAAAACCTACATTCACAAGAAATAAAAAATAAATATAATAATTAAATTAAATTTATTTAAAATTATACTTTTTGGGAAGCTTATAATAAGGACTACATACTTACAAAAAATAAATTTTAAATGAATTCATTGGATCCCCCAAAAGGTAATTCAAATTTGGTTTTTTATCAGCATTTTGATAGGTGTAAAGGAGACTCTATTATAGGTATGGTTTAAAACTAGCGAGGTTATATCCAAGAGGATTTGATCTAAGGTAGTTTGATCAAACCGTCTTCAATTGGAATGATTTAAATGAAAAATTTTAAGGAAAAAATAATTATATTTTCTAAAAATATGTGATTTCAGCAAAAATTAGAATCTCCCAGAAATTGTAAACCAACTTTGTGGGATCACCCTATGATAATGTGATGGTGCATAGTTCTATGTGTTTATATGATGTTTATATGAGGAAGATCATGATGATTATAATGTATGCAATGATGATATGGTAATGTATGATTGATGATTCTATATGCTTTATGGATGATGTTTCATGCTATGTGAGATGGATATGATTATGTAAATGACATGTGATGTTTATGTGATGATTGTGCTGATCTAGTTAGTTCTTTATCAGTCTTGGATTCAAGTAATAACAAATTTATCTTCACTACTAGTTTTAGATGTTAATAACAATGGCATTATATCCTTTGCTTACTAGTCATGTTTTTCAGCAACTTTTTCTTCTTGAAAATTTTGCTCTGTTGGATATGTCTTTTAATCTTCTTAAGTGAATCCAAGATCCATTTTATTAAAGGAGTAAATGATTTCAGTGATGCATCAAGTTCAATTATGCATCTTATTAAAATAGAGATTATTTTCTTCTTGGAAATATTACTCTACTAGATATGTCTTTCAATCTTCTTAATGAAACAATTTCTTAATCCATTAATAATTGATGAAATGATTTGGATCATGCAAGTGAGATGGAATGCACTTCTTTTTGTGTTTTCTGATGCAAATATTATGATGTAATGCATGGATGTATGAATGATTTGATAATGTTTTTATGATTTAATAATGCTTTCCAATGTATGAAAATGATGATGCAACTTATGTGAAACTATATGAAAATGATGTGTTTTTGGTTAATGTCAAATGTACTCAATCCAATAATAATAGAGATAACATCATTGTGAAATTTTTTTAGCCTTGGAAACCCCATAGATATAGATGCAAACTAACATGGATGCAATCTACCTTAACCATACGGATCTAATATGCAAATGTTATCATTATAACAACAGATTTGTTGTGCTTTTTATCATCATTGAGCCTTTAAAATGCTGAAAGTGAGTACAAGCATCAATGGAATAATTAAACCATGATAACCTAAGTACTACTTCCATGATTTTGATATTGCAAGTTAACACAAGCATCTAGGTATAATTAGACCAAGATTACCTAAGTATTGCTTACATAAACAGACAAGAGTTAACCATCTTCCTATGCAAATTTGGAATGTCATTAGTGATACTTTGTAGAGCACGTCTCGCAATAATTTGCACAGTAATAATGATCAACTCATAGACAACAGACAAAGAAAAATCATACTCCTTCCTAACTCCTCTTGTTCAATACATCATCAAGTTTCTCTAGAGATATGACAACAAAAATCAAAGTATAATTTATGTTGAACATTCATGCCAGAGTGATAAAGCCATGATTTAGAAGGAACATCATCCATTTGAAGTTTGCTTTTGGTTTGACTGTTTGATGTTTGATATGGATGGTTGATGTGTTATTGGTGTTGATTGATGTTCAATATTGGGTTTTGTGCTATGAATTTTTTGTTTTTTGTGTTTTTCCTACTACTGTTTGTCTGTTGGTTTAAGCTCAAAGTTTATTTGCCCCTAGTGAGTTCAAGATTTTTCCCCCAGTCTAGGGTGAGACACAACCACAATGCTGGGATATTTACATGAGGCTTTCCAATGATAGGAAGATTTATGGCAAAATAAAATGGCGAAATCGAATGGTTGGCATGCTCAAATAGATGGAAAAGCTAAACTATCACAAATAGCGCTTGTTGCCAAGTTTTCACTACTTGTTTTTATTGCACTTTTTCATTTTTATTTTATTTATTTTTTACTTTTTTTGTATTTTTTCTCTTTTTCTTTTTTTTTTTGTTGTTACCAAGACACCTATTTGTGAGGTTTTCATCAAGGCAACCATTTTTTTCAAGACATTTTCTAATGTTTTTATATTTTTTCAGGACTTTTTTCCAATGCACTAGATGATTCAGGTGTAGAATTTCTTGAGATGTAGGCTCTTGAGGGGTTCATCAAATAAATCCCCTTATGGTGTGGACAACTAATATGCTCCTAGTCCAAAGGCTAATACAATGACAAAGGGACCTAGCTAGTTTGGTTCAAATTTCCCCTTATTTTCTCTATCCTATTGATTACAGGGATTTTCTTTCAGGACTAAGTCACCAACCTAAAATGTTATAGGTTTCACTCTGTGATTGTAACTTCTACATATCATTTGTTGATAGGCTTTCAAGTGATCCACTACATGCTGATGACACTCATCCAATAGTTCCAATTCCTATAAGCTAGACACTCTATAATCCTCATCTGAAATGATCCCTTTTAGTGACACACATAGTGATGGTAGCTCAACCTCAATAGGTAAAATTGTTTCTGATCTATAAAATAGAGCATAGGGTGTGGCTCCTGTCAGGGTGAGGATACTGGTTTGGTAGGCCCAAAAAGTAGGGTTCAATTGAATGTGCCAATCACATCCAGCATTGTTAACAATTTTCTTTAATATTTTCAAGATCGTTTTGTTTGAGGCCTCTACTTGGCCATTTCCTTGAGGGTAGTATGGTGTAGAAAACTAATGTTGGATGTGAAGCTTGTCACAAATTTCTTGGATGTCTTGATTCTTGAATGGTCTACCGTTATCTGTGATAATGGATTGAGGAATGCCATACCGACATATGATATAATTCAGGATGAAGGATGCAATTTATTTTTCTGTGATGGTGGTGAGGAGAACAACTTCAATCCACTTTGTAAAGTACTTCATAGTTGTGATGATGAACTTGTGTCCATTTGATGAAGATGGATGAATTTTCCCTATAATATCTAGTCTCCACTAACAAAAAGGCCATGTTGATGCGAATGGTTGTAGCTCTTGTGCTAGTGCATGTATTAAGTTTCCATGAATTTGACATTTTTGGAACCTTTTGACATATTGAAAAGACTCCTCCATATTTGGCCAATAGTACCCCAAATGTAGGAGTTCCTTAGCTAAAGTTAGGCCACTTGAATGTGTGCCATATATACCATCATGGACCTCACATAAAGTAGTTTTAGCTTCACTACATTCAAGACACCAAAGGAGAGTACCATCAAGACCTCGTCAATAAAGTACATCGACTATTAAGGTATGTCGAGCTGCTTGTCGAATAAACTTTCATTTTTGGTTTCAGGATAAATCGAGTGGTAGGGTGTTGTATTTTAGATAGGTGTATATTTTCTCATAGATAGAAGCATTGGCCTCAGCTAGATGGTATATTACTTGGGATTCTGAGTTATCATAGGCGGGATTAAACAATTTTTCCACCATGAACTCATAGTAGGCTCATTTTTTAGGTATTTTCAAGAGGGAAGCAATGGTATCCATAGCATCAGTAGCTTTGTTTCCACCTCTTGGAATATGCTCAAATTTGATTTCCACAAAATAATTTTTGAAGTCATCAACCATTCTTTTATATGGCATCAATTTATCATCTTTTTTTTGGTAATCATCATTTACCTGATTAATGACCAGTTGAGAATCACCATAGACATGCAACTCTGTGATCTTCCATTCAACTTCTATTTTGATTCCAATGATCAATGCCTCATACTCAGTTGTGTTGTTGGTACAGGGGAACATTAGTCTATAGTAATTTGGAATGGTGTGTCCTTGAGGTGTGATAAATAATATTCTTGTGCCTAATCCATGTTGTGTGTAAGAACAATCAAAATATAACATCCATTGTTGTGTTCACGCTATCAAGGCATCTGCATCTAGAAATTCAATGCTCATTGGATGATTATCTTGTAGTGGTGCTTCCGCTAGTTGATCTACTATAGCTTGACCTTTGATTTCTTTCTTGTCTATGTATTGGATATCAAACTTGCTCAATATCATTACCCACTTGGGTAGTCTTCCTATTAGGGTAGCTTTGCTAAGTGAATATTTCAATGGATCAATTTTAGCTATGAGTTTTATGGTGTGAGTCAACATGTAGTGTCTTAGTTGTTGAGTAGAAAATACTACTGCCAGCCAAAAATTTTCATTAAAAATGTAGTTGATCTCATATCCACTGAAGGTCTTGATGATGTAATAAATAGCTCATTCCTTTCCTGTAAATTATTCTTGTGCAAGTAGAGCACCCAAATATGTCTTTGTTGTGGCAATGTAAAGTAACAATGGTTTTCCCTTAGTTGGTGGTACCAGTATGGGTGGCAACATTAGATATTGTTTTAGTTGATTAAAGGTTGCTTCACACTTCTCATCCCACTCAAAAGAAATATTCTTGTGTAACAAATGATTGAAAGGATGAGTTTTATCTACCAGTTGTTCAATGAACCTCCTGATGGATTGAAATTGTCCTTGCAAAGATCTAAGTTGAATAATATTCTTAGGAGGAGGCATCTCCATGATGGATTTAACTTTCACATGATCCACCTCAATGCCTTTGGATGACACAATATATCCCAAGAGCTTAGCTAATGTTACACCAAACACACATTTCTTAGGATTTAACCTCACATTGAATTTTTCCAGTCTAGTGAAGATCTTGTCTAAAATTTCTAGATGTCCCTCCCTAGTGAATTATTTTTCCAATAAATCATATATGTAGTCATCCATAAAAGTGTACATCATGTCATGGAAGATAGTGGTCATTTCTCTCTAATATGTGGCTCCAACATTTTTCAACCCAAAAGGCATGACATTCCAACAAAAAGTGCCCCAATGGCATGTGAAGGTTGTCTTATCTTGATCTTCATATGCTATCTTTATCTAATTGTAACCTGAAAATCCATCCATAAGCGATAAAATTTAGTGTCATGATATCAAGTCTATGATGATGTCAATGTTAGGTAGAGGAAAATCATCTTTTGGGAAATCCTTGTTGAACTATCTAAAATCCATGCATATTGTGATGCTTTTATCTGGTTTTGAAACTGGCACAATGTTTGATATCCACTCAGCATAGTCAATAGGTCTGATAAATCCTACATCCAACAATTTCTTCAATTCAACTTTTACTAGAAGAGTGATATGGGGATGCATTTTTCTCAACTTTTTCTTAACTAGCTTTATTATAGGTGGTAGTGATAAATGATGCATTATGAGCTCTGGATTTATACCTGGAATGTTAGCGTAGGACCACACAAAGTTGATTTTCCTTTCTTCAAAGAACTTAGTGAAGTTTGGTTTCTCTTCCTATGTCATGGATGCTGCCAGATGTAGAGTCTTAACTATTTCATCTATACCAACATTGATGGATTGTGTTGGTTCAATTAGCACTAAAGACCTCTCATGATAATACTCAGGAAGAGTGTCGAATCTCCCATCTTTTTGTGCCTCAAAGAGGTTTTCACCATTATATGGACTCTTTATTTTGATTTTTTCTTGATCTAATGCTACCATTGAATGGTTTTCACCATTAGATCTATTTTTTATATTCAATATTTTATAGCTGAGAGATTTGGCATTCCCCTTGTTTGAAGCTTCGTTATGAGATTTGATGATGGACCATGTTTTAGGGTTATTAGAAAAAAGGAAGTTTACAATGGTGTCATCATTTGTAAAGATAGGTAAGTCAAGCAACTCAGTTTGGTCCCAATCAATCAGTTTAGGGTGTAACAATGGCAAGGAATCTTCAAATTGGCTAAGGTCAAATGGGGTGAGTGTCATTATAACATCCTAAAGTGTCTGATAGTGATATCGAGGTCTATGATGTTACTTTCTTTAGAAGTATCTATCTCACTTGAAGTATGATCATCTTCACTTGAGTCATCAATATGTTGTGATCCAATTTCAAGTGGTCTATAACTCAAGCTCTATCCTTCCATATGTTTTGGTGTATACTTTTGTATCACATCAATTTCCTTATCATGACAAGATTCTTCAAAGAGGGAATCCCATTTATACTCATTAGAATCCATTTTAGAACTATCTCTCAACTGGAGGATTCACTCAATAACCTTTTGTCTAGTTTCTTTTGTGGATTCTTCTTTGTACCCTAGTCCTATTTTTCCTTTGCATTCATTGTGATAGGTTGTATCAGTTCTATGATGCCTTCTTTTCTTTTACCGATGGGACCTTTTCCCTCATATCCCATCTTTTCTAGGATTGTCTTCCCTTTTCCATATTGCTCTATTTGTACAATTGAAGTGGATACTTGTGATGCTTCATCATCTTTGTATAACTAGTTTAAAACCTCCTTGTCTTCTGATTCATACATTAAGGTGCTTGCTCTTACAAAGGTGCCATAAAAAATTGTGGTTGGTTGTGATGATTGTTGTCTTGATGTTGATGGATTCTTGTATGACTTAGGAGAAGATGAAAGTTGTGATAAACATAAGGATTGCTCAAATTAATATTCCCCCATTCCTTTGTATTTTAATTGGATCTTTTCAACTTGTTTTGATAAGGAACTAAGTTGACTGCCATGATTTGATGAAGTAGACTCACTGATACCCTTGTCTTTTGATTGGTCCTTTTTCTCAACCCACTTTGACAAGGAATCTAGTTGTCTTTCATTGTTTGATGAGATATGTGTTGGAGCTTCCCTATTGTGTGGAACAAAAGTGTCTTGGTTTTTTTTAAGCATGTTGCAATATTGGGAATTGTTGGAATCAGCTGAAATTGTGATTTCTTTCCCATTGAAAGGGAACTTTAGACATTGCTGATATTTTGATGGTACTGCATGCATCTCATGTATCCAAGGATGTCCCAAGAGTATGTTATATTTTAATTCCTTATCCAACACCTGGCATATTATATCTTTGACAACTGGTCCCACTTGAATTGGTAAGACAATTAATCCTTGGGAGGATCTTTCTTCATAATCATATGCTTTTATTGTGATTTTCCTTCTAGGATCAATAACATTCTCTGAATATCCAAGTGCACATACAAGTTTTAGAGTATAGATATTTAGGCCAACTCCTCTATCTATTAGAACACGTTTAACACAATGTTTGTGGATTAGAACCTTAATTTGGAGGGAAACATTATGTGTATGGGTGATTGATACATCATCATGTTCAAAAAGTGATAGGTAGTGAGGTGTGGTCAAGTGTCCCACCATAGCTTGAAATTGGAAAACCTCTAGATCATTTGGTATCATGGTGGTGACTAGAACTTGTTCTAGGATTTCCTTGTGAGCTGGTGACATCTTGAGCAGTTCCAATATGGATATTGATGTAGGATTTTTCTACAATTGATCAACTATGTTATATTGAGTTGCAAGGGTTGTAGTTGTTTTAGACATGGAAGGGTTAGCTCTTTTCAATATTACCTTGGCTTGTCCTCTTGTGATTGCATTGATTGGTGAATTGTTTTGTTCTTCTCTGATTTTGATGACATTAATTTGATTGTCATTTGCAACAATGTTGGTGATCAGATTTATTGGCACAATCATTGATTTGATGTGAGGTGGTGTTGTTATTGTGATGATGATTTTTAGTTGTAGCAATGTTTCTTTGGCTCTTGATTTTAATTTCATTTGTTTGATGTTCAACCACCTCAACATAATGAATGGTAGAATCATAGACATAGTTCACGTTCTTGCCTTTGGTATTTGATGAAG
Organism: Sequoia sempervirens; assembly: GCA_007258455.2. Classification (NCBI taxonomy): domain Eukaryota; kingdom Viridiplantae; phylum Streptophyta; class Pinopsida; order Cupressales; family Cupressaceae; genus Sequoia; species Sequoia sempervirens. The sequence continues at coordinate 171,762,309 of VDFB02373365.1, read as the reverse complement.
ATTCCCCTTTTTCATAGTTTGGTAGAGGGTTCTTGAATGCTCCATGATCATTGTTTGTTTGGGGTCCTTCAACAAATATGGTCTTGTTGTCAATCAAGTCTTGTATCAAATGTTTCAATTGCATACAATCATTGGTTTTATGTCCTTTGTTTCTGTGAAAATCATAGTAATGAGCATCATTCCACCATGGAGGTTTAACTTGTGGTTCCCAATTTCTTACTTCTGGTAGTGTTATGACCTTAGCCATGAGAAGCTCCTTTAATGTTGATTCTAATGATTGTCCCAAAGGTGTGAATCTTCTTTGATTGGAGGATGTTTTCTATGGTGGTCTTCTAGATTCAACATTACCTTGATTGTTGTTTTGATTGACATTTTGGTTATTGTTTTAGTTGTTGGGTGGATTGTTGTTCTGATTGGTTTTGGTAGCAACTATTGTCAAGTTGAATACTAGTTTTTCATTTTGTGTTTCAGCAGAAGCGTCATTGTTACCAGCATTCTTGTTTTGTTGCCAAAACTTTGGTTTATCATTGCTGTTGTAATTGTTAGAGGAGCTTGATGAGTTGTTTTCATTGTAAATTTTTATGACTCCTCTCTTGACAAAAGCGTCTTTGATTTTGATTCCATTTTCAATTGATATTTCAAAGGTAGGTGAACATTGTAATTCTAATCTATAACTCATCACATCATTTAGGTTGTCGATGAATATTTCTATCTTTTCTTTTTCAAGTATGGGATGAGAATAACTTGAAAATCATTGTTATATCATGTTGGATGTTATAAGAGTATTGAGTGATAAATTTTTTAACCAACTCTTTAAAGGTTTTGATTGGTGGTGCAAGTTTGGAAAACCATTCAAGGCATTGTCCACCTAAGCTACGGGGAAACAATCTCATCCAGTAAGTTTCTTCGTGTGCAAATTCAAGACTCATGGTTCTAAATTCCCTCACATGATCTATTGGGTCAGTTTTACCATTGTATTTATCATACTTTGGGAATTCACAATGTTTGGGAAAAGGAATGATGTTGATACTTTGATCAAAAGGATATGGGAAAATGGCTTGTATCAAGTATCGTTTTGAGGTTCCCTTTTGCATGTCAAGAATTTGTTGTTGGAGGTTTTTCGTTTGATGAGTTAAGGAAACCACTTGTTCTATATCATTTTTGAGCTTTTTAGGAGGTGCTTTCAATTGATTAACATCAAAGTCATTAGGAAATTTGACACCTTGTTTAGCTAGCATTAGTATGTTTTTTTCCCCATTTCTTTCAAAATATTTTCTAAACACTTATGGAAATTTGGATCTTGTTCAGCATTTTGGATGTCTTCCTTAGTTATTTCTTCCCCTTCATTGGTGTGGATTCCATGGAAAGGATTCTCTTCAGGTACAACCATGGTGTTTTGAGTTTCAATGTTTGGAGTTTCGATGTTTTGAGCTTCAAATTCTTTTTCCTTAAGTTTCTATTTTTGTAATCTTGTTTGAATGGGCATACAAGTGTTACACTTTGACTAAAATTTGATATTTGTTTGGAAGAGTGCCAAGGATTAAAACTAAGTAAAATAGAATGACAAATTCTATTGATGAGACTAAGTTTGATTTGATTATACAACTTTGTTTCGTGATGAAAGGATGATAGATCCTGATGATGAAACTTGGCTTAATAATCAAAGGTGTGATAAGTTTGATTATTTAGGCACTTTGAGATGTTAGATATTTGTTTAGATTGAAGAATTCCACTTGTAGAGGTCAGTTTTAACAAGTTTAGACTCTGTGGTACCTGAGAAATTATTCTGGGCTGAAAAAGATTCTAAATTCTAGTTCAAACTATGAAATAGGGGATAAATTAAACTCTCAATTTTTCCATTTACTGGATGCACTAAAACGGAGCCTGAATGTACTAAAAGACTGTGGAGATGCACTATAAGAGTGTCTGTATGTGCTATAATAGAGGATTTATGTGCTAGAATATTGCACTGACACGCTAGAAGACTGCTCAAATGCACTAAGACAGAGAATGAATGTGCTATAATACTTCTCAGATGTGCGGAAAAGACTACTCAAATGTGCTAAAATAGTGTATGGATGCCTTGCAAGACAGATTCAATGCACTAGAATAGTCTATGGATGTACTGCAAGATAGATTCAATGCACTAGAATAGTATATGGATGCGCTGCAAGATTACACAGATGCACTAGAAAATGAAATGAATGCACTGGAATAGAAGATGAATGCGTTATTCTAGAAATTTTCAATATTTTTGATAGTCTTCTAGTTTTTAAACCACAAATTTGAATATTTCCAAGGTATGATCAAATGAACAATGAGTTTTGCTTGGTTTCTATTTTGTAAGTTGTGAGAATCAAGTGGTCAAATGGATGATTTTTGAATGATGGCTTCAAACATAGTAGCAAGTTGTCAAACAGTTGTGTTTCAGAGAAAGCATCATTATTACCAACTTTCTAAAGGTGTTAATAAAGCATAAATAGTGAGTCTAGCATTCTGATCACCCAGTTAAGGGGAGAGCTCACTTCAAGCATGACAAGGGGTTCTTTAACCTTCTAATTAAGCTAGATGCCTATCTTAATCAAAAGCAAGCATTAAATAACTCTAGCCCCTGCATAAATCATCTGTAGTTGCATAAATTTGTCTTTGACTAGTGTATCATCCACCTGCAATACAAAAAATGTTAATTAGTTCTCAAATTTTTAATATTTTGCAAATTTAAATCGATGTGCTAAAACAGTCATCCAATGCACTAAAGTATCAGTCCAATGTGCTAAAAGAACTATTCAATATGCCAAAAGAAAGTATGGATGCGCTAAAAGAACAACCCAATGTGCTATATAAAGTAATGAATGCACTAAATTATTGACTAAAAGCGCTAAAAGACTCCCTGAATGTGCTACAACATTTGCTAGATGCGTCAAAAGAAATGTCCAATGCGTTGTAACAATCCTTAGATGCGCTGAAAGATTTGTCATATGCGTCATAAAAAAAATCAAATGTGCTAAAATATTTGTTGTATGTGCTAAAAGATCTCATGATAGCACTAAAACGTCATGTCCAGCCTATTCACAAAACTTTTCCATAAAATTATTAAAAATGGGGTTGAGCCCCATGGTGGGTGCCAATTTATGTAATGTGTGAAATTGTGGGGGTTAGAAAATCAATAATAAACACACAAACATTAATGAGACGTGTTACATTAAAGATTTGAATCATAAAACTACTCTATTTACAACAAAACAAATCTCTAAAAAATGTTCCATTGTTCTGTATCCTCAAGGATTCATTAAATCACATTAGCTCTTTGATTTTATGTGTGCACTATGATTGTTAGAATAAAAACTTGAGAAACGAGATGCTATTCAAAATGCAAGAATCTAATTCCTACATGAAACTATGTGATTAAAGCCATGATGCTATGATATTAATGTTGCTGTGATAAATTGAAGATTATGCTAAGATTATGATGCTAAATGCTATGATAAGAATGATGTATGAAAGTTAAGATGAAAAAGGAAATGCAAATGCTAAACTAAGCCATGATACTAAGCTAAAATGATACTATAATTCAATTTGCTAAATGCTAAAATATTCTAAATGCTTCAAGTGCTCCAATGTTATTCCTGCATAGTAAGATTACTCAAAGATGAGATGATAAATGCTATAGCAAAGGGTTGTATTTATAGGATTTCCAAAGCATCTTGTGATGTGGCAATGACCAACAGTCAAGATTCAAACATGAGAGATGTATGGTGGAGATGGAGGAATCATGGAGGATGTTCCCTTGACCAAAGGCAACATGCCAAATGTATGAGGGAATAAAGTGTGTGAGATTGCCAAGTGTCCAACATGTGCCTAAATTCAAATTGGGAATTTAAATATTAGACATATTCAAATACATGTGACATTTGAGGATGTGGAAAAAAGTGTTGTAGACATGTGCTCAAATTCAAATTGGGCATTTGAATTTAGTGAGAAGGTTATTAATTAAATAAGAAAAACTATGTGAATTTGTTTATTTAATTAAATTAGAGGAATGTGATTTTAGATGAATAATTTAGGAAAGTGTGAACCACATAAATAAATTGAGAATTTATTTATAAGTAGATGAAATAAAAGGGGTCATTAATTAAATAACTAGTATTTAATTAATTAATTGTTTTGACTGATTTTAGGTGTATACAATGGATATGTATCATTGTATTGATCATTGCATGGATGTTTTAGTCAATTGATGTAATTGCACTTCTCTTTGATGCACTCTTATTGCATTTGTAAAATGGTAAAGAATTATACATATTATACATTTATGGATATCTTTGTTAATAAAAAGTTACTTTTGTTGTGAAATTTAGTAACTGGTTGAATCATTATTGAGCTTAGGATGATCTTCTAGACATCTGACCTTTTTAATGCAGTGTTGGAACCTTGTGGACATTTGGTGATCTTCTTATCTTTGATGTTTCTAATTAGGTTGGCGATCTTTTGTATGTTGATAACTTGTTGATCTTTGTATCTTTTATGTTGTTGATCTCAAAATGAAGACCTCGTTGTAATTGTTTGACATCCTTAGATTGTTGAGACTTTTCTTTTTGTTATTATTTTAATTTTCTAATGATGATAATAATTATTATGGGATACTTGTTTTTCATCATAAAGGAAAATGTTCTGACATCTCATACGAGTAGGCATGTTGACAAGATGAAGACAACTATTTTCTTTCTATTGATAAATATTTGGGCATATGAAAAAGATTTGAATAAGATATAGAAGATTGTATGAAAGAAATGAATTAGATACATGCTTTTATTAGATAAGGTAAATAGAGTAAATTGATGTGCTAATGAGGTGTGCAAGTGTATGGATGCTAGCCAGATGAATTTTTGTTTTTATGAATAGATAGGTGTTTGAAGTAAATTCAATATCTTTGTTAGGTGGGCTACTTTTGAAATTAAGGTAAAACATAATTAAAGAGGTATGACATTTTTATCTTTAGTTAAGTTGATCATTGAGACGATGATTCTTTAAGGGGGGAAGGATGTCACGACCCCTATTTTTATGGTTTGTATTTTACAATGTTAGCTTAAATTAATTTGTGGTGAAATAAAAGTGCAATGAAACAAAATGAATTAATTATATTTTAATTAGAGAATTCATTTTTTTCAAAATTAATTGATAATGCTTGTTATTTAGAATAATTAATTTAATTTCAATTAAATGAAAATACCTTATTATTTAGGAAAATTATTTTATGTGCAAGTAAGTGATATTTCGTTAATATTTATTTACAATAAATATTTAAATTGCAAAAATTAAAAAGACTTTCTTATTATTTTCTGAGGATAAATATTTTGTATGCAATAAAAATAGGATTCCTTTATTATTACTATTGGTGGATAAATATTATGCATGAAAAGAAATTTTAATTTTAATTTCAAGATTAGGTATGAATGGAAGAGGGGAGAAATCTTTAAAAGAGGAAAATCATTTACGGAAAGACACAATAGCTATCAAAACTCTTTTTTAATTCTCTGCAAAAATATAACTGAAAAATGGTTGTTGAGAAGAGGGTTTTAATAAGCACAAGCAAACTAGAAGCGGTGGAAAGAAGAGGAGAAAATAACATGGGGAAAAGAGGAGAAAAATTTACAACAGGAGATTTCCAACAAACAAGAATGAGAAAGAAAAGAACAAGAAGAGGGAATTCAATTGGAAAGCATTTTCCAGGTTTCAATTATTTTCCAATGTATTTTAAATTTCAACTAGGTGAATAAATAATCATTTGGCAATGTTCGCTAATTTGGGGGGTGATTGAAAAAATGCTCTGCAACTTGGTCATGCATGTTTTTGCTTCTTTTGTGGGTGTCCTTGGGCACCCATGGAGGAGGCTCGGCCCTCCTACACATTTCTGAATCATTTTTTTGAAGTACGTCTAGTACTATGCAATGTGGGAGCAATCCTTTCATTTGATCTCGTGTGGTGTGTTTTTACAGGCTCCCCTTTTCAGTTATCCTCTTTTGTTCCGAGGTATGTGTGTTCTTGGTTTGGAGATTTTTGGTCATAATAAATGGTGATACAGTTCCCCCAGTAGATTCCTTAAACGGCTTGGCTTCCAGTGGAGCCTTCAAGTCTTTCAGAGATATTGTGGTGGGCGAACGTGAGTGTCTTCCACAGGGTGCAAATTTTGTTGTCGATTGGATTAATCCATTAGCAGATGATGGAGAAGAGGGGCAAGGTAAGCAATCTTTGTTTCCTCTTTTGAAGTTTGTCTTGGTTCTGAATGAAGAATTGGATAAAGCTATTTGTGAGGAAGATGTGAAGCTTTCTAAGACTACTATTTTCTTTGTGGCTGTCGATCCTAATAGGGTCCCAACTAGGAAATATATGGAAGAATGGTTCAAAAATGTGTGGGAAAATAAATTAGGGTTGCATTTTTATTATTGTAGAATGGTGCAAAAAGGATTATATGTGGTTTTTTTTAACAACCCTAAATCTCAACAAGAAATTTTTAATAAAGAATTTTGGTATGTTGGAAAGGTTAATTTTTGAGCCCTAGCATGGCATCCAGAGGCTCTGGATGAGAAGGTTTTGGATTTTTCCAACCCCCGATGGTTGGTTATAAAAAAATTTCCCCCTCAACTCTGGAAATTTGTGCCTCTTTTGCTTCAGCCTTATGGAAAAGTCTTGAGAATGAATGAGACCAAATCTCCTCTTCCCCATTTGGATGTGAGGGTTTTGGTCTCCTTAACCCCAGAAATGGATCTTCTGCAAATCTTGGAAATTAAACTTAATTCTGGAACCATCAGCTATGTTGTGGAGACCCTCAAAGGCCTTAATGCATGCCATCTCTGTCACAGAGAAGGGCATATTAGAAGGAATTGTCCAGTGTTTAAAAATAGGATTAATAAAAAGTCTGATAATGGAGGCAATAAGAGTAATAAACAAGTTCTACCAAAGTTTGGTAAGGATTTTAATCTTTCGGGGGAGGCAAAGGAAGGATGTCTTCCCCCAAGAATTGAGAACTAGAATGATATTGCCACCTCTACAAATGAGGCTCACACTAGTAAAGCAGAAAATATGAATTCCTTAATTCAGGATATGAACACTATCATGAATAATAACTGTGAAGAGGTGAGGGACTTGAATTTTGATAGTGATAGTATTCCACCTCCCTTTATTACTGGTAAGCCTAATGTACATCAATTGGCACTTCAAAAAATAAGGAAAATAAAGCGACCCGAGGTTAATGATAATATTTTAATGGAAAATATTTATTCATTTAATGATAAATATTTTAGAGATATAAAATTTGTTGGTTTATCAAAGGAATCACATCCCATAAGAATGAATGGGAATTAAGCCTTGAAAATTGTGGGGTTTTCTCCACTAAGCCAAAGAGGCCAGCTTGGGTGTGTCACTCCAACCCAAAGGGGGTGTGACAGACTCAAGTCCAAACTTTGAATGTAGCACACTGAACCTTAACTCTGGATTTTATAAGGAGATCGAGACATAGTCTAAGTTGGTAGTGGTATCTATTAGCCCCCTTGATGGAATGGTTAGTTCAGATGGGTTTTCCTCCTAATCAGGCATGGAATCTATAGATGACCTAGGGATTCTCTCTACTAGGGAAACCACTAATGGGGAAGGTGTGCCCATTGAGGTGCTTATTAAAAAAACAAGGAGGTATAGAAAGAAGAAGGGTCTAGATGGCACAAAATTGCAAGATGATAAAGCTGATAATCCCCTTTTAAAAGACAAAATGAAGAAGCTTAGTGGGGTGATCCTTCTACCCAATGTTAAGAGAATTGAGGAAAAAAATAAACTACCTAACTGCTTTGATAATTTTAGGAGTGATAAAGGCCTCTTAACGAATGATCAAAGGAATGGAATTTAATTTTCTCTCTTGGAATGTTAGGGGCCTTGAGTCCCCTAATAGAAAAAATTTAGTCAGAAGGTTGGTTTCCCAAAAAAAGGAGATGGATTTCTTACTTCTCCAAGAAGTTAAATCTGTTGTATTTTCCCTAGAAACTGGCCTAAAGGTAATCTGGAAGGATGCCTCTTAGTTTGTGACCAAGCATGAGTAGGGGAAGGGTTGGGTTGTTATTCTGATGGCTAATAATTGGTGCCAGTATGCGGTACAACCTGTTGTATCTCCCTGCAACAGGGTTGTGTGGGTAATTGTGAAGAAGAAGGAAGGTTGCTTTGGTTTCTACTCAATCTATGCTCCTAATGACTACAAAGATGGAGTTTTTCTTTGGAATTGGTTGTTCAATCTACAAGACATTCCTTGGATTCTGGGGGGAGACTTTAATTTTGTGGAGAGAGAGGAGGACAAATATGGAGGTGTTGGTCATGTCTGGAAAGACGATTAGAAATTTCATTGGTTAAGACTTAAATCCAAGCTAAGTCTTGAGGATCCCATTGAAGGACAGAAAAAGGAATGTAAAGACATTTGGTTCCCTTGGTCTAATTTTCAGAAAAATGGGAAGAGAGTTCTTTGTAGGCTGGATAGATTTTATATAAATAAATCCTTTTTTTCCACTACCCTCATTAAATATTGCTGCAAGGTGGAGGTTACTCCATATTCACTCTTTGATCATCATCCAATAAGAGAAAAATTTGTGTTTAAAAATGGTGTTGCTTCTAGTGTTGGACCCAGAAATGGGTTTTCTCTTAATGTCACCCTTCTTAAGGATGAAGATTGCAAATGTGCCATAAACTCTCTCTAATCCATTAATAAGTGGTTGCATAGGTCCCTATCTCCCATTGAGAGATGGGACTTGAATGTTTATGGTTGGAAGGTTTTTTTTTAGACCATTGGAAGGAAAAAGTAAAAGGATAGAAGGAGAAAGGAGACTTGTTTGCAAGACAATCTTTTCAAAGTAGAATCTGAAGTGCAAAATTGTCCTAATGATAACTCACTGGTGGATAATCTCATCGTGGCCAGAGACAATCTTAGGATATTTCAAACTAACAAAGTCAAAGGTCTAAAAATTAGAGCCAAAATGAATTGGTTGGAGAATGGTGACAAGGGTACAAATTTTTTCTTTAGATATTTAAAGGAGAAACGGGCCAGAGAACTAATTGATTAGATCAATGCAAATGGAAATATCCTTCTGAAATAGGATGAAATAAGAGGGCATTTTTTCCTCTTCTATCAAAGCCTTTTCACTTCTGAAGGGGGTAATGAGTCTTTCTTTTGAGCTAGGGACTATATCAAGGGGATCTTTCCTTGTTGAGTTGGTAAGGAGGTAGCTCTTGAACTGAACAGAGAAATATCTAAGGATGAGATAAGGAGATCTATTCTCTCCCTCAAAAATGATAAGTCTCCAAGACCTGATGGTTTATCTGCATAATTTTACAAATATTTCATTGATTAGGCATGTGATGGTCTTTACATGGTCTATAAGGATGCCTTTGAGAAAGGTTCCCGTGGGAAAAATATTAATAGAGGAATCATTAAGCTAATTCCTAAAGGGGGAGACAGAACCCTTGTTAAGAATTGGAGACCCATTACTCTCCTAAATGTTTCTTATAAAATTTTGGAAAAAGCATTGGCTGAGAGGTTGGCTAGTATTCTTCCCACCATTATTAATTCAACCTAAACTAGCTTCATTAAGGGGAGGTACATCTTGGAGAATCTAGTGACAAGTTGGGAGACCATGAATTGGGCCAGGAACTCAGGTCAAGATGCAACAATGTTTCTACTAGACTTTAAGAAAGCCTATGACAGGATTGAGTGGGACTTTATGCTTCTGGTCCTTGATGCATTTGGTTTTCCAAGTTTTTTTTTCTCTATGGTCAAGATCTTGTTTCAAGATGCTTCTGCTCAAGTGGATTTTAATATATTTTGAGGGATAGCTCATTGACCCCTGGGGTAAGAGGTATCAGGTTATTGAAATCCAATTTGTTGATGACACTTCTATTCTTGTGCAGCTTGATGAGGAAATTTTTTCAATACTGATGAAGAAACTTGAGATCTTTTGCTCTACTTTAGGGGAAGAAATTTCCCCTTCAAAATATTTCCTTCTTGGGTGGGAAGATAAGCCCCCTGATTGGGTGTGCAGTTATGGTAACCAATTGGGTGGTCCCCAAAAACCTGTGAGATACCTTGGTATCCCATTTTCCATTGATCCAAATTTGAAAGATATGTGGTGCTAGATTAGAGATAATATTGAGAGAAAATTAACCAAATGGAACAAGCATTACCTCTCTTTTGCTGGGAGATTCCAGATTTGTCAGAAAATTTTGTCTTCTTATAGCATTTACTTTACATTTGTATGGTTTTTTTCTCTTACCAAATCAATGCTATTCAAAAAAGAATAAGGGAATTTTTGTGGTCTGATGGTAAAGGGAGAAGAAGAAGCATTCAGTCAAATGGGAATGGTGTACCATTTGTAGGGTGAGAGGTGGTCTGGGGCTAAAGGATTTGAGGATCCAAGGCATTGCTTTGGCTTCTAAATGGGTGATTGGGGATTTGGATGGGGAGGAACCATGGAAGTTGCTCATGAGATACAATATTGCTAATGTTGTGCCTAAGCATGATAAATTCTAGAAGCTCCTTCCCTTTAGTGATATTATTAGCTATGATTGGCCTATGTCACCTGCAAGATCCAATGTTTTTAAAACCTTAGGGAAGGCTTGGGAAATTGTTAAGAAGTATTTATCCAACTGTCATTTCACCAAGGGTAATAATAGGGCCATCTTTTCCAACTGATCTATTTGGTGGAACCTGAGATGCAAGGGGAAGCCCTTGGCTCTTATTTAGGGGTGCTCTGCTAAATGTTGGGCACTCAAAGGAATCCTTTACTTTAATGATATTTTATCTAATGGAAATTTGAAGGATTGGAATGCCCTTAGTATTAAATATAACATTCCTCAAAGTAACTGGAAAACTTATATGATGTTGAGAGAGGCTTATGGCCATCTCAAGTTTCTGATTAAAGTCATAAATGAACCCCTCCATTATATATATTCAATGCTTACTGATCATACAAATATTACTGAACATATGAATAAATCTTGGCAAATGAATTTGAGCGAGGATCAATGGCAAAAGATCTTTTTGAAAAATTGGAAAAAGGAACTTGAGGCTAAAAAGGCCTGCTTCAGATGACTTCTAATTCTATAGAATCTCCCTTATAAAACTAGTATAGATGATCTTGATATTTGTTCTTTATGCAGGAAACCTGAAACTTTATCCCATATTTTCTTTGATTGCATATTTTCCAAAGAAATCTGGAACATGTTCTTCTTTTCTCATAATATCTTAGGATATAATGGAGGTTTAGCTTCTATGAATATGCTCTTTCTTCAAAATTGCAAATTAAGTAAAATTGGTGCTTTATTCTAGCATATCCTTTCTACTGAAATTTTGTGGGAAATTTGGAAATCTCAGAATGAGGATCTATTCCAAGGTAGGAGAAGATTGCTTACTGAGTCCTACAAGGGACTCATATTTTATAATGTTTCTATGTAGGTGTTCATCACTATGGAGTTGTCAAAGGATAAATTCTGGAAACACTTGGAGAATAGGGAAATTTCTATTGATATTATGGATGCCAGATATGGTCATATGTGGCAAGAAGGCCACCTTGGTGCAGAGGTTTTTTAAAGGGCCCTTCAGGATTTTAGATATGAACTTAAAGAGGAGCAAAGAACCAACCCTAGTCTGAACAAGGGTAAAGAAGTGGTTATTGTCCTGATGGAGCAGCAAAAGAACAATGTACCTAACTTTTTAGTTGAGGCTAATGTGGCTCAGGTGTTGGTGGCTCTTAGTGATGGTGACAACTCTGCTCATTCTGTTTAACTTCTAGCCAATGGTGTTCCTTTGATCATGGTTCCTTGCATACAGGTTTGATACATATGGTGATACCTCTATTACTATATATGTGTATATTCTGATTTAAAATTCTGTTATAATTTTCTAATGTACCTAGAGCTGATGACTTAAGTTTGTATCTTTCTTGGTCCAGGTTAGGTTGTTTTATTTTTATAGGGCCTCTTGATTGCTTAGATATGATACTCTAATGTTCCTTGTCTAATCTGCTTTGTATTGATCTCCTTATATCTAATATATAAAAAAATTGTTTGTGGAAATATTTGATCCTCGCTTAAAAACTCCTTTTGAAAATCAATGCAAAGATAACTAAATGTTCTATTACCCAATACTATATGAGATTCAGCCTCATGGCTATGCAAATCTGTATTTTATTTGTTCTTTTTGTATAAAATTATATGTGTGTGTGTGTGTATGTATATCTATATACCTGTGTACGATGTAAATTCTTTGGGAATATGAATAATTGCAAGACTATAATTGTTTGTGCTATTTCATTGAAAATATGATTTCTTGAAATTAGATATATGAATACAAGTTTGTGTATATACTTTGAAACATTAAATGAAAGAAGTTGTGATTAGATGATTGTAGTTGATTAGAGAAAATATTTACAGGGTTGTAGTTGCATATTTTAGTTCACTGAAAACATATTTTTCTTGAAAGAGTATGTATAAATATGTATAAATCTCTTCCTTCCTCTAAACTATCCATTAAGGATTCTTTTGATCTTTAATCTTCAGCTATTTCCATTTGAGGGGGATAGTTGTACAGTTATGCTCTACTATACATAGATTTTGGTTGCTCAAATTCTTTTGATTTACTTGAATGTCTTGTTTGTTTCTAAATATATGTGCTTAACTACTTCACGCCTTTCACTACCTCAGTGACTACTGTAGCATGTTCTCAAACTTAGTTATTGTGCTAAGGTTGGATTATTTTATGCAATGCACAATGTTCTCTAAGGATAATAAGTCAGTTACTTTCACCAGTAAAAAGATCTTTTCACATCCATTCATGTTCATTTGATGTAGTCTCTCATTGGGACCTCATATAACTCTTTGGTTGCATATTTGTGTAGAATATTTAATTTGAAGCTTACGAATACAACTATTCTTCATTTTCATTTGTCAAATGCATCAAACCATATCAATAAATTTATTTAATGCTTATCCTATTAACGTTATTTCTATAAATTCATTTTAGCTCGATGCTTCCTTATTTCAAATGCTTATCTACCTAGGCAGTTTTAACTAAACTCATTGAGTTCAAAGGATAGAATAATAATTTTATATAAATGCATAAATATTAGAAAAAGTAATGAAGAAAAAGGTTAAGTTCTTTTATTTTAGCATTTATAATTTATGGAGCCTCGTTTGAATTCCTTGATTCTTTTAGAATGAATAAGTAATAAATATGTTTGAAGTTTTAGTTTCGTCACATTAAAGAATATTGTTTCCAAAATTATGAATAGAGAGTCCATCATTAGTATCAGGCATATCCTAGAGATACCTTACTATTTTATTCCCTAATTAAATTCCCGAATTCCTTACTGTAAGGTTATTGTAAATCCTTGATTTAATGAAGAAATTAACTTGAAAGGTCTAAACACCTAAACTAGGGATTGGAAACTTCCCCATAGTTGATTCTATTGTATATCAATAACATGATTTAATCCTTTTAATGACATTTCATAAATTATTCAGGATGATGTATTTATAATACATGTATGCCATGTTTTTATGCTCTAATTTCTTAGTAACTTGTGATCTTTATTTAAAGCATAAAGTTGTAAATATCCTAAAGATCAACTTGCATGTTAAATATTAGATGCATGAAGGAAAGAGATGCGAGACTATATTTACATTTCTTGTCAAAAGGTCCTTATGCTTGCTCTAAAAGAATATAGAAGTATATATTTTCTAGTACATCACTTGAATGATAATTAAGGAATCTCATTTATTTATTGAAATTCCTCATTTAAAGGTGTTATCTATTGTGTGTGTTAAAGTCTTACCATCATTAGAGTATTGGTAAATCCACAATGTCTAATAATTTATAGGAGTATCTTGGAAAATATGTGCCTCTCATGAGTTAATTATATGGAGAAGATTCATGAATTATGTGTATCATTTAGCTCATGAGCATTTAATTCTTTAAGAGCTGATTGTATATAGAGGATTTGGGAAATACATGAATATCTTGTAACCTATATGCAAAATAGTGGGGTTATTATCTGACATTTTTATACCCTAAATATTCTAGTTCTAGATACATGTTATGTAAGGAAATAGAGTGATCCTCTATATAGTTGATGACTTTATTAGTCAGAAATGTGTAATGAAGTTGTAAATGGTCATGTTAGTGAGATAACTTGATCATTTCCAGTGAGGCATCTTGTAATCAATGAGGCATTTCATTAAGCCAGATGGGCATTTTTACGAGTGGTTTTTCATCCCTATGAGGGTTTTCCACTCATGAAAATCATTGTGTTATGGTTCTTTTGTGGATGCATTTATGAACTTGTTGTTCCCATTAATTGCATTACAGTATTTTAATTTTCATGTATTACTGATATGATTTTTTTTTTGTAAGCCTACATGGCTAAACCTAGTGAAGGCATGGCCTTGGTTTCATATACTTTGATTCAGGGATGTGTGTTATTCCATTTGATTATAGTGATGAATTTTTTTTATTTATTCATCTTTTTCCACACCATTATATAATTATTTTATTCTATTAAATTATTTTGGAATTGAGGGTTATAACTAGTATGCGTGAGATTTACAGACTTTACACTTACCCCACTACAGGATGGTCTAGACTTCCTTGTCTTGTTTCCACACCTCACAACTAGTAGGCTCTTCTTGAACTAGATCACCCCCCATCACAAAAATCTCAAACTTCAAAATAGGGCCACACAAATTATAGAAATGACTAGATAAAAAATACAGTTGCCAATTAGATTGTTTATGAAACATGGTAGCCTAAAAGGGTTAATTTTCCATAAATGAAGTGTGGAGAATATCAACGAGAGGTGATAGCATATCCAACTCAATCTTAAATTGGTAGTACTTTAGCATCATGTTGAACTAAATTTCACTCATGACCAGGGATATGAAGGATGTTATCCCATATTACTAAATTTGGTGTGAAGGTGCCAAGATTTTCCTGTGCATCGATAAATTTATTGTCCTTTTGAAACACGTGAAAAGTACTACAATTTTTTAGGGTAATCATAATATTGTGAGCCAAAGACACAGGGTCTTGGAGGGTCCAACAAGGAGAGGCCTTCATCGTCAACATGAGAATCATGTTTCTATAATCTCCCTCGATGATTAAGTTGGACAACCCAGCCTACTTGGCAATTTGTATACCATGGAAAGCCACTGCCACTTCAAAAACGCTAGATGACTGCACCCCCAAGTTGACAACATAAGCCAAAATTAAATTCCCCTTGTGATCTTGGATAACCCCATCCCCACCTGCTCGACTAGGGTTAGGTTTGGCAAAGCCATCAAAATTAAGCTTTGACCAACGAGGGTTGGGGGACCAATATTTATGAAATGTTAAAATTGCTTTATAGAATTGTAATCTTTTATAATAAAACTTAGCTTCCAATATTTATTGTTTCAATATTATAGAGACATCCTTCTCATGAAATTTTTTAATCAATTTCTCACATAAAAGTGCAATAAATTCCTCGAGAAGGATATCTCTTGGCATATATTTATGCTAGTACTTATGTGACATATATGTACCTACAATTTATTGGAATCCATTCAAGACAAAAAATTAGTTTGAGGAGCTAAATTTGATAGTCTCTCTTGAATCCCATTTTCCACCATATGGTTATACAAAGATATATGTACAATTTAATTTGTTGAAATATTTCATTTAGGCATTATAATTTCCTTTTTCATTGGTCTTTGAAAAAGATTGATTATATTTTGCACCTATCTTCTTTGGATTTTCTTGGCTTTGTGCGTACCTATATCAAATTAGGGTAGGAAATCATTCAATGTACTAGTCTATGGGCATCAGTTTTAGCCATTATACATAATTTTTGAATTCATCCAACATTCATTTAATTAAAATATTAGGAATACCATCTAGATCTATAATGTGGAAAGTGGAACCTAAACATCACACAATACATTTACAACTATGATACCAAACACCAAACGTTAGAAAATATTTTTATATAAAAATTATAATTTAATATACAAATTAACCTTTCATAAATACTAATTCCATTATCATTATCAATATCGTCACATATAATGACTATCATTGGAATATATACTAGCACCTATTAAATTAGGCCCAAAAGTGTTTGGTGTAGTGGCCCATGGACCATAGTTTGTAGCCATTACATGTCACATTTGTATTTGTCTAACTTTTATTTAATAATAATATACGTACATACATACATACATACATATATATATATGTATATATATACATATATATATTTATATTTATATATATATGTATGTATGTATGTATGTATACATATACATATATGTATATGTATACATATATCTATATATATACATATATATATATGTATATATATATGTGTATACATATACATTATGTATATATATATATACATATATACATATATGTATATATATATATGTGTATACATATACATATATGTATATGTATATGTATATGTATACTAATGCAGGAGCATCCAGTGGTGTAAGGGCAATCTTGCATCACCCAAAAATAGTTAAATTTCAAGTTTCTCAGTTTTTAGATTTTTTACATTTTTGGATACCCTTTTCGTCATAATGAAATTCTCAATTTATGGTTTTTATTTTCTATTCTTGGGTTGAAAGATATTGCAGTTTTAGTTTCCCAGTTTGCACCTAAAAATCTTCCAAGTTAGATTTGAGGCACTTAGAATTCCCGGATCAGCCCTGAAACTTTCCAAAATTGGCATAGCAGATTTTGAGTGCATTGTTGACTTCGATACCTTTCCAACAGTTCAAACGGTTCCCAAATTGGAGTCCTGGATCAAAAGTTATGGCCCCGGGAAGTTGATGCACTTTCTAGAAGATACAATCGCAAATGTTCTTTTGAAATTGGAACTTCAAGTTGTAATTTTTCGGTGCCAAACTGCCTAAACTCTAATTTGAATGTTGTTTTGGCTCCAAACTAAAGAGGAGCTCTATTTATGGGTGGGTTTCTAATTTTTGGACAACTTTTGGGGACAAGCTCGCATATTGCGAAAGGGTTATTCTGTAGCTTTCTGTAACTTGCATGTGTTGTAGAACTTGGGGATTTGAGATCCTCTACATGTAAGAAGCTCCATTTTCTGAATAATAAAATTATTCTCTTGTTTGTGGGTTATTTTCTAAGTCTCGGGTTGCACCCTCATCATATACATATGCATATATATATACATATACATATACATGTATACATGTATATGTATATGTATGTATGTATGTATGTATGTATGTATGTATGTATGTATGTATGTATATATGTATGTATGTATATATATATATATATATATATATATATATATATATATAAATTAATTAGTAGTGAATACTATTATTTACAAGTAGAAAAGTGAAACATACCTTACATACAACTTTCAAATTTGGAGATATTATCACTAAACTATATATTATTTATTTTCTTCTCTTATAAATTTTCCTTTCACAATTAGGTAAATGTTTTTTTTATTAATATCAATGTTAAAAATAATGTTTATTAAATGCCACAAAAATTCAAACTTCTTGTTAAATTCTTATGTTACATGTATAGTTACCTATTATTTATTGGAAGTCATCTTATGTAAAATGTTAGAGTAAATAGCATATTTATGCTTAAGTTTACTTAAGCTTGCATATTAAATAGTGCATCGAGTGGTTTTTTCCCATGTGGGTAGTTTTTACACCCATTACTTATTTTTCTTGCCTTTATAAGGAACATTATACATTTGTAATATATCAGATCTTAATGCATTTTCCATTCTTCTTGTGAAAGAGCCTTGAGCTTCTCTTTTATTTGTGAAGGTGTTATTTGTAGTTGGTGCTCCTGGGTTTGGTGGTCATCCCTAACATGGTATGAGAGCATACCACTCTGCCCTGCTTCCGTCATTGAGAGTTTTCATTAGCTTTGAGATCATTTTTATTCAACATTTGATATTTTGTAAATTTCAAAATTGCCTCATAATTTCTAATTATTTCATTTTCTTCCTGGCACATCTAGAGTTTTTTGTTTGTTTTTGGAGGATTTTTTGGTCAGTGATTGATTGGAGGATGTGAATCTTCTTGAAGGCATCACCTTTTTTTCCTACATTGAGATGTCTTTTCTCTGTTTGGAGGGCATGCCAAACTTGTTGAGTGTTTTTTTGCTGAGGCATCATTTCAGTTCTTTGGAGACTTCCATACCTTCCCGAGTAACTTGTGAAGGTGTCGAGAGAGGTATCCTCTTTTTCCTAGTGGTTGGGAATTTTTTTTTGGGCCTAAATCCTTTCTCATTGGAGGTGGTTGAAAGAGGAGGCCGCATTGAAGACTCAAACACTAGTACAAAAACAACAATATATGACTAAATAAACTACTAAAAATTGCATGTAAATGACTAACTTTAGCCATGTGACTATTAGTGGTTTATTTGTAGTCATTTATAACACCACTAAATTTATGACTAAACTATTCTAGTCATTTATTTAGTCATTGATTTGGTCATTGATTTAGTCGTTAATTTAGTCATTTATTTAGTCATTAATTTAGTCATTACTTTAGTCATATATTTATTCATTAATTTAGTCATTTTTATTTACTAGTTTCTTTTAATTGGTAGTAAATATAGTCATGAAATGAATAATTTATTAAGTACCATAAATTTTATAATGCAAAACTAACATAATATTAAACTTGAACTAAAACATAAAAGCAAATAAAAATATTGCATATACGAATAAGCTACAACATGCTAGAATTAAAATATTGATTCAACATCATGATAAATAAAGGTAATGTGCAATGAAAAATTTAATGCAAATATATATATATATATATATATATATCAAGTTACAAGATGTCAAAGCTATCTAAGAGTATATATGTAAATATAATAAAAATGTCAAAGTTGTCTAAGAGTTTCCAACTCTTTCAAATACACCATGATAATTAAGATCCATGAACAACACATTCAAAATACTACATAAAGCAATAAGCCAAGATGTCTAACATTAACTAGTACATGATAAACATGTTCAACTATGTCATTTTCTACAAATATTTTAGTGGCCATCGTGTGAAGGTTCCCTCTTTCTCTTTTAGATGAACTCCATCTATTTTGTCTTCAAGTTGACTCCCTAACTTTATCCTCTTCTTTGAGTTTATCAATACATTTCTGCAAAAAAAAAAAGATAACACATTATATTACATAGGTAATGATTACCCTTGTTTGCATAATAAACAAACCATTACTTACTTAAATAGTACTTGCATGTGTGTGTTAAAATAATTGCAAAAAGGAAATTTCAAAAATAATTGCAATGATCAATCTAATTTACTAAAAAACTATTGCAATGTTACTATTAGCTTCATGCTAATCAGATACAAAGGCCACAAATATAAACACTACATTACCATGCACGTAATATGAGAGCACTACTACCATAACCCCATGCATTAAAAAATCAGAAAAAAAAATCATATTTAAAAAAAAGTGTAAAAAATTGTAGAACAAGAGATAAAAACTATTTTTTTGAAATTGAAAGGCATTTCCATAGACTAGAGATATAGAGAGAAAATAAAATAAAGAGTTTAACTAATGAATTGTAAAAAATAGATTTATGTAGTTTATATTCATATCTTTGATTACATTGCACTACACACCTTTCAAACTCGAAGCATTACTTCACATTGCATAACTAATAACTAGATGTTGATAGATGACAAAATATCAATTACAATAATATAGTTCTTACAAAGTCAACCTAAGTAGTTATGCAATTACTTCACATTGCATAACTAATAACTAGGAGTAGCTGTCGATTGCATTTGCTTGTCATGGCATTCTATGAGACCACATTTCTTTAAGGAATTTTTTCAAATAGTTCACTGCCTTGTCTATGCTACCACATTTTCCATACATGTCTACCAAAGCATTTTGTCAAACAATTCACTACCTTGGAAAAAATCTATCAAAATCATAATAGTAAGCATGAGACCATAATAGTATGAGGTTCTATAAATCTTTCAACGTCCCTAAATAAAAATTAGCACTATTGGCCTAACAATTCCTCATCGATGAAACCCCCATTATAGCCTCACTGATGGCCCAATGAAAGCAACTCATCACCTAGTATCAATGTAACAATACCTTATCAGGCTAACTCCTAAGCCACTCTCCCTGATAGACTAACAGAGTCAACAAAAGTAAGCACATCGTTGTGACACATGAACATCAGTGGAACAAATGTTTACATTCCCCTAATGGCTCGATATAAGCATGGATTATCAAGTGCATAATATATATCGATGGAGTTGGGGTGCATCGGGGTGACATTATCTGGCATCCCACCGATAGACCTAAGGAAATTTTTTTCATCAGTGGAGAAGGTGGCTATCGATGGAATAAGAATCACAGTCTCATAAATACAATGATAATGATTATTATAACTGATGTGACATCCTGAGGCATCATTGAGATATTTGAAATTAATGTTCTCCCCTAATGACAAGAATGAAATGGGTGGTGCATTTAGGGAGCTCTAAAATGGAGTACTTGCAGGTTTTAATTCTTGAAGTGACTGAGAGAAGTGTGTGGAGTCAGGTGGCGGTGATGACTGACGTATGCCGAGAATTTATGGAAAGGAATGTGAATGAAGTTATTAAATTATTTAATTTCATTATTTCATCATATTCTCGAGGCATTACTTACTCGATGCTCTTCTACTATGGTGAACAATAGGTGTGAAAAAAATGTACATGAGGTGGGGGCTCTATCACTATAGAGGTGATGGAGGCTAGTTTCATGCTTAAAACAAAGAAACAACTCTCACACTTTTATGGAGAACCGTCGGTAAAGAGACTAATGGGGTGTTTCTTGTATAACAATGAACAATTAGTGCAATCAGTGCAACTAATTCTAGGAAGAGGATTCGACCTTCTCACACATAGGTAAAGAACTAATTTGGACATTTATTTGCTCATAATGGCTTGGGGATTAGATTTGGGAGAGCCAATTGAAGTTGTGAAAAAGGTCATGAAGGAACAGGTGCATAAGGATTATCTAAACAACTTGGACTCACTGTTGGAATGGATGATTCTAGGAGTTGGGATGGATATCAGTGAGGAAATTGAAAGTGAAGAGGATGAAGAAACATTCAAATGTGTACCCTTTGTGAAATGGTCAAAAGGAAAACATAAAGCCAGATGGAGAGAGGGAGCAACACATGGGTGGGAGGATCTAAAATTGATTGTGGAATTAATAGAGGTTGAGGCAGTGGTAAAGAAGGCAAAGGCTAAAGCGAAGCGACTGAAGTTGGAATAGCTGGAGAAGTTGGAGCAGTGACCTTAGAGGAAGAGGAAGAAGAACAGGACCTCTATGGAAACTATGGTGAGTAGCTCATCTGCAGCTCTATAGTTAACATAATCCTCTACCATAAATTTGAGTTTTTTGGCTGTCTGTAGTTAGTTTTTGGGGGTTTTACAAAACTGTGGGCAATGAAAAGTAGTTTTTGGTTTGCAAGGTAGTTAGTAGTTATTCATAAAAGATGATGAATGTAATTTTTAGTGAAAATTTTGATTTTGAAATAGTTGTTAAGGACTGGTAGTGAAGTCATTAAACTGTGAATTTTGAAAATAATGAATATATAAACTCTCCAGCCATACAACTATAATCTCAAAAAAGATTGTAAATAAGGAAATTAATAGTTTGAATACAAGTAATCTATGTCAACTATCAAAAATTAATATTCTCTAGTTGTCACCTAAACCTAATTTAATAAGTAATAAGCACTTACTGGTAAGAATGCCTACCCACCAAAGTGGCTCATATAACCTCCCACTCCTACAATAATTTTTTCATGGTCACTATTAGTATGTAAAAATAAATTTGGAAAGAAAAAAGTTCCAAAGATAGAATAGAATGAAGACTCTAAAGAAGCTATTTTCACATTGTAGATTTCTAACAATCCAACATGACACTGAAGCTTAGTGTTTGATTTTTTTTCAACACAAAAACAAGAACTAAGTCATGGGATAGAACACCAAAATCAATTTGTTTTTCAAAATAAGTTAGTATACTCAAATGTGAAAGGAGATGAAAGCATAATCAAAGAAATATGTTAAAAGGGAACCTCCATTTATGTGCAGTGTAGGTGGTAATTGTCTAAATTTTGAAGTTCAATATTGAAATTTTATTTAAAATTGAAATATAAATGTCCTTAGTTGATCAGAAGTAACTAGTAGATAAAGCTAACTAGTTCAAGGTATTCACTATCATGTTTAGACATTCCCTAAGTATCTGTTAAACCAATAAATATTGTGTATAATGTATATATTTCTAATTTGAAGATCATATTTACAGTCATGGAGAGTTACATGAGGTATAGTTCAGGTCTCTAGTTTATATAATTGGTGCAAATCTAAGTTCTTATGTTGTCCTACCCAATAATCTTTATTCCAATCTTTAAATGACATTAAAGATTGAGGCTTATCCTTTATTGTTCTCAAATTGTCAATCAAACCATCTTAACCATATCATACTAAAAGTCTATTGTCAGGACCAAAAAATGTAAGTTTTGAGAGTCCCACACAATCTCAAGGCCAAAAGCATAACATCTAGCTTAAAACAGGTATAGACCAAAATCTTCAAATAGTATGGTGATATCTTCAACAAAACCCTAAGTACTTAAATCCTTCCATGGTTTTTTGTTGATGTAATTAAATTATCACAGATGATCTAAAAGGTCAAAGGGCCTTCATTTTTCTTGTAAGTTGTAAGCCCTAAAAACAAGTTAGTCAGTCATCAAGGTAAATACATGATTGGAACATGGGTGAGGTAATAGTCATCAAGGTGATTACATGACTGGAACAAGTGTGAGGTAACAAAAGGCATTATACCTCTATCCTCATCACCCAAATCAAGATTTGAGGCAAGCAGAGGAATGTAGCCTGCTCACTGCTTCTACACAACAAACTTCAATCTATACTTTCTTTATAAATGTTCTAAAAATGAATGTCATATGACCACCAAACTAATTTCAACTATCATAGTTATATGATTTGTCATCAACACCATCTCATCACAAAACCATCAGTTATAATTTAATCCTGATTGAGGAAATACATACCCGGTACATCCTCTTCAATACAAGGAAGGTGAGCTTAGTCACTTGTTCAAGCCAACAAGTACTCCACAACCTCACTCTCCTCCTAGCAAGTAACACCCCTTGAGTTCTCTCAATGGACCCTTCTTCCCATCAAGCTTCAATATGATGGAAATTTTTTGATGCAAATCAATTTGGCTTTGAACAAATCATCACAAAACAAGTTGATTCAAACAACCAATTGACTCACAAAACTCTTCCAAATCACTCCTTTGCAAAAACTCTTCAACTCATCTAGTAGATTTACAAACCCAGATTTTTGAATTTATCTCACAATGAACCACTCAACAATCAATCAACAATTTTTAGATGGGAAAACTCTCATCTAACCTTTGTAACTAAAAACCCTCACTTTACACTAGCTTGGGGTCTAGGGTTTATTGAAAAATGACATTACCAACCTCTCATAGCTCTGCCACTGCCTCCAACACTCTTGATTATGCTTGCACATGCTTACAATATGAATTGGTCAATCATGACCTTATTAATGACTTCTAGACTCAAAACTCAAACTAACATAAGACCTCCATGAATCAACATTTCACAAATACCTCGGTGCTCCTGCACTAGTTTTTAAATGTTTAATTCAAGAAGAAATAGAGCTATTCAGATATACAAGTTAAAATCAAATACATTTTTACATTTATGTATTGGTATTGCAAACTATTTCATGAAGGCTTAGACTAGGGTTTGCCTAATTGGTGCCTCTAGATTCCAGGTTAGAATCTTACAAGACTTAAATAGTGTACATACGAACCTCCACTTTACTATCACAATGACCTTTGTTACTATTTTCCCCCTTAATCCTTCACAATACCATTTCCAGGAGTCACCTAGAGGTCTCTAGCAGATGATAAGATGTAATCAACAAGAGGGTTGTATACCTTTGTCCCAACCATAGAGGTTTTCTGTGGTCAGGTAAAACCCCACCTTGAAACCCCAAACCATATAAACTCAATGCTCCATGGGGACCCAATCCCTACCTTGGTACCCTCGTCCCCATCTCATAAATTTTTTGGGGACTTGAGGGACCCATAAACTTCCCCCTGCCTTTGTATCTGATAGTGACACAAACTTGAGCTCCAATTTTTATACATACCCACCAGTTGCATCTACTGAATAGGGACAACCATATATTTTTTTATGTTTTTGTCATTTTATAGTTGAAACTTGAAGCCTTTGGGCATTTTGTTATAATTCTTATTTAATATGTATACACATTGACAGTAAAAGAATTTGAATTTTTTTACTTTGTTTTTCAATTCTTATGTGAAATCTCAATTCAAGTCTAATGTTATGTATTAATCTTCTACAATTCCTATGATGAATACTTTATCAATGTTCTGATATGAATATTTGAAATTTCTCTATATTTTTAAAAAAAATCCTATTTTTTATAGTCATCCCCTACCATCCCCTAAAAAATGACCCAAAAGTACCCCGTACCAAAAACACGTCCCACCGTCCCTTGTCATCCCTGTCCCTGAAACTTGGGGGAGCATAGTATAAACTTGATTTTATTAAAAAAGACATTCAGGCATATAGGAAAATCTAACTCTACAACATTGAAAACACCAAATAACAACAACTATAGGAAAAACTAGCTTAAGTAGACAATATATGAAAGATGTGGAATCATAGACATAACACTTGAATTGTTTGACATAATGCCTCAAAGAGATGTCATCTCATCTCATGGAATGATTGATTCTAGAATGTGCACAAAATGGATTTTGCAAGGAACCTCTCAAAATCTTTGAATCTATGAAGCACTTTGGAACACATCCTAACATTGTAAGCTTTGCTTAGGTTCTAGGTGCATGCACTCATGCAGGTTTAGTGGATGAGGGTTGCACATACTTCACACATTAGTAACCCTTATTGCATTACAGTTTACATATATAGTTTATCATTAGGTGTGCATGGTTGATCAACTATTCATATTTTTAGTTGGATCCTAAAAATGTTGCAACTTATTTTCTTCTCTAAAACATATATACGAGGTTCAAATAGTAAAGAGATTGATGAAAGATAGAGGAATTAAAAAGATACCTGGATGTTATAGTTGGATATGCTCTATTAGACAATATATGCAAGATGTGGAATCGTAGACAAAACACCTAAATTGTTTGATAGAATGCCTCAAAGAGATTTCATCTCATGGAATGAAATGATTGATTGTAGAATGTGCACAAAATGGATTTTGCAAGGAACCTCTCAAAATATTTGAATTAATGCACTCTGGAACACATCCTAACATTGTAAGCTTTGCTTGGGTTCTAGGTGCATGCGGTCATGCAAGTTTAGTGGATGAGGATTGCACATACTTCACACGTGAATAACCCTTATTGCATTACAATTTACATAAATAGTTGATCATTAGGTGTGCATGGTTGATCAACCATTCATATTTTTAGTTGGATCCTAAAAATGCTGCAACTTATGTTCTCTAAAACATTTCTACGAGGTTCAACGTAAAGAGAATGATTAAAGATAGAGGAATTAAAAAGATACCTGGATGTTATAGTTGGATATTATCTAGTAGACAATATATGCAAGATGTGGAATCATAGACAAAACACCTGAATTGTTTAACAAAATTCCTCAAAGAGATGTCATCTCATGGAATGAAATGATTGATTGCAGAATGTGCACAAAATGGATTTTGCAAGGAACCTCTCAAAATATTTTCCCAAATTTGAAGATCTCTAATGTTTAAGTCATGTTTTGCCCAAAATAGCCTGACACATTTTCTGCCCATGCCCTATTGTTCTTTATCACCATTTTGCTTCAATTTCCTGGCTCTAAACCAAATCATGATGATCAAAAAAGAAATCCCAATCTTCTAAGTACACTTGTCTTCATGTTGGGCTGTTTTAAACAAGATTTTTTTGAGTTTGAAACACCCATTTAACTCTATTTGGTTCCAAACAAAATTTTCCATATCATCTAAAATAAAACCCCTGAACTCCATCTGCTTCATTTTGACAGAAATGGGTAGAATACTTCACACACCACGGGTTCTATTGGTTAGACGTGTCTTCTAGTTCCAATGATGCATCGACAGTTTTTTTTTCATCGGTGTGAGGATCTTCTATTGATAGGACAAGGTCTCCTATTCTTGCAATGGTCTGATGGGGATGTCGTTAGTGGAACGGTTATATTTTTTCATCAGCGTGAGGATATTCTATCAGCAGGATGAGGTCTCCTATTCCTGCAATGGTCTAATGGGGATTTCGTACGACATCCCCATCAGACCATCATAGGAATAGGAGACCTCCTCCCACTGATAGAAGATCCTCACATTGATGAAAAAACAAAACCGTCGATGCATCGCTGGAACTAGAAGACACATCTGGTCGATAGACCAATAAGGTGGGGGCAGTCAGTTCCATTTTCTATAATGTGGTAAGATTCATATAGATAAACTCTATGTCAGGCTGGGGAACTCTTCTTGGAGGTTCTAAATGATTTTCCTCTTTTTTATAAGACTATGCTGGTAGTGCCACCTGAATCATAGTTGTTTGGTGGGATTCCAAACCCATAAAATGAGGTGTAGTTGTGGAAATCTCGTAGAGAGAAGCTACAAGCTACCATGATTTTTTCGAGAGAATTTATATCAGAGTCTTGCTTAGCATGGCTTAAGACATGTGTAGATGATATTCTCTCTACAAATAGGCTTGGGGGAAAATATTTGCTTGATCCTGTAAAAAATGGAAAGAAACTTGTAGGGAATGAGACATTGATCAGAGAAACATTAGATAGTCTGGATACATTTGAAGGGAGCTTGGAGTGGCTAAAAATGGTTTTTCGTTCCAATGTTGAGTTTCCATGCCAATGCATGTGTGAGATTGTTTTGAAGCACTCAAAGAGTCTATCGGATGAACTTTTTGAAAGCCTATTTGTTAGTAGGATGAAACAAATAATAGTTGATGGATTTGTAGATTTTCATGAGAGAGTTAAGGTTGGTAAATGCCTTGAAGCCATAGTTACATCTTTGGCAAGTTACAAAGATGTTGAAACCCATTTACACAAATTAACTACTAGTGAGGGTTGGCTTGTCAAGAGAGGGGACCTAAAAAGTGTCAATTTACCTAGGTTGAGTTTTAGATTTATGATGATAAATGATGAAGACTGGTTTGGTCGCCTTAACGCTTATTTTGGAACTAAGGTTAGTCAAATAAAAGATACCATAGATGAGTGGTCCAAGAATATTCTTGAAGACCTCCTAAGTTTTCTTCATGCACATAAATCTCCTTCAAGGATAAATGATTTATCACCTTATTTGCAAGAGTAATGCTTCCATTTTATCTCAACATTGATTGTTGAGATTGAAGAACATCTTGCACATCTTTTAGAAGCTCTCTATCAAGAAATGAAAAATGAGGATATGCTAGAAAAAATGAACAAGGAGACACTAGAATCAATAGTTATAGTGGAAAAGAAACTTTTCTTAGGAAGGATTTTAGTTTCTCTCAGTTTTCATTCAACTTCCCTTCCACTAGTTCTTGGCTCATCTCAGCTCTGGTTTGTCGAGAACAAAGCTTCAGTTTGAGGGAAAGGGTCTTCAACTTTTAGATATTCTAGTACTGATTTTGATTACCCTCTCCTAGACAGTTCTAGAAGACAAATACTAATGAGAGGGGTTGGTTTGAAGCCTAAATCATAGGATAAAAATAATAGCACCAAATTGAATAAACTAAGAAGAACTATGCACAATCTTTGTATCAGAGCTCATAGCTTGTGGATATTGTGGACAACTAAATAGCTTCTAGGCATTCTCACAAGAGATCTAAGGGATGATGATTCTTTATCCATGACAACTCCTTTGAAGGCCTATATTCTCATTTGCATTGCATATTTTGTTTTTTGTGGCTTATGGAGTTGGTTTCATTGCCACGACTCATCTAATGACTGATCTCTACTCATCTAATCACTAATCTCTTCTTGTAGTTTTCATGAGATTTCTTCTAGTTTTGATTTAAGTCATCATGGTTTATATCTGGATATATTAATAACCAAATGAGAATAAAGCATCTAGAGTAAAGAGCTAAATTTGATTCTTTCAGTCACTTCAAACTCTTTATTGCCCAATAAATGGAAAATACTAACATGTTCCCTTTCAACCCTTCTAGTCCATATTAATCATGGAGATGTAATCTATAAGTATGTAGAAAAGTATCAAAGGGGAGCCAAAAATTTAGAGATTTTCATAGGACCTATGAATCAACTTGTTGTTGGCGTCATTTGGGAACTCCTATTTTTGGGAATTCAGTAAGAGTTCTCAAACAAAGTAGGATGACATCTACTGTACAATTGAAATACTATTCCACTACACTGTAAATGTTAAACCCCTACCATTCCACTACATGGTTGATATAAGAAGAGCCACTTTTCACTTTATTATTGTTCATCCTTTTCCTTTACGCGCTACTCTATTTTTTACACTCAACTTTAAAAGTGATTTGCATGCCCCCTCAGAAAGTGGAAGCTAATTTTAAGAGTTCAAATTCTAAAATTTGTATAGACAACTCAATCTACATGTCCCTTAATATCATTTTTATAGATAAAAGTAAATTCTCCTATGAACTATTTAATTTGATAGCAGAAACTTCAAAAAGAAAAGATCATTTTTAATATCTCATAACAGAAAAGAAAAGAATAAATAGACCTTGATTCCAAGTTCTCTATATAAATCCTTAACTTCTGTAACACAAGATGGATATTATTTTCCATAATTAGCCTAAAAAAGAAGATAATCACTATTAGTCAACAAACAACTAGTAAAATTATTAAAAATAATGGATCATATGGCCTGACCGCGTACAAATTTGAAAAGTAAAATTAACTGAAACCATGGAAAGTGACTTACCACAAGATTCTGCACAAATCTTGTTCAATGTGGAAAAATGGGCAGAGGTTGCAATCCAAAATCAGGCATGCTTTACTTCTCCATTTTGGCGGGCTACCTTGAAAATAAGGTTTCGACTCACTGCTCCATTTTGGTGGGCTACATGTTTTGACTCACTACTCCATTTTGGTGGGATACATTGAAAATAAGGTCTTCACAGAGATTTTAGTGTATGTTTATTAAAATGAAAATTATGCTTATTAAAAAAAAATTGGTTGTTTTTCCTCTTAGATTATTTGGTTGCTTATTCTTATTTTTTGTTTTTTCTCTTCCTTTTGCTTATTTTTTGTTTTTTCAAGGATTCTGGGTTTTAGTTTTTTAGGTTCTCTTATGGTTTTCATTAATTTTTATAATTTGGTGGTTTTTCATCAATTTAGAAGAAACTTTGGCATTCATATGATGACACCACAAAACAAAATATTTATTCCACAAAAAATATTTATTAGTAATTTTATTTGTAATATTTTATTATTAATTATGGTGGGCTATGATTGAGAATAAGGTCTTGACGAAGATTTTAGAGTATGTTTATTAAAATGAAAATTATGGCCAAGATTTTAAAAATGAGCACATTTATTTAGTTATTTATTTAGTCATTTAGTTGTGATTTTACCTGATGACCAAATAAGTCACTAATAAATGACTGAATTAGCCATTTATTTTCCAAATACTACTAGTGGTAGTCATGTGACTAAAAGTTTTAGTCGCATAGTCATTTATTTGCCAAATTCTACTAGTGAAAGTATTGCAGTCGTCTTTTTGAGGCCTCCATTTGTAGGCTGCATCACTGGAGGTCATGGTCTTTGGCATAAGGGGCCTGTGACTATAGAAGAGGCTACCATTTGATCAATTTGTGGTAGTAATTATTTCCTACTTTAGCATTCTAAAGTTTTTGAGAAAATATTGCAATTTAGGGCTTTTGTGGTGTGGGCTCGAGATTTTTATGAAGTGCTCTTGGGATCTTTAATCCCACATTGGCTATGCAGAAATATTTTGTGATATTTAAATACCTGTACACTCTTGCAAGTGGTGTGAGCAAAGGCTCATAGGGAGGAGTTGTCAAAGCTTGTGCACCCTTGAGTTTCTGGTGTGGATCTTTTGTGACATGCAGAGTTGGTGACTCACCATGTTGAAGTGTCTGCCATGTGGATTGATTCAAAAAGGTGCCATTATTTTGCTCCAATTTTTCTTCCAATTCAAAAAATTGGCCTTTTTTGCTTGGAAAAAGTGGTGAAAATTATTTATTGGAGGTTTTTTTCAGTTTGGTTTATTTTTTCCTTTTAGTACAATCTTTGTCATGGATACACCTGGAACCATTGAATTGCTAACTCCCCATAATTACCACACCTAGAAAATGAAATTGTGTATATTGCTTCACTCTCAAGGTCTATGGTCCACATTGAGTGCTACCCAACCCTCTCTCATCAAGGAATATGAAATATTTTCCCATCAAAATAAGTGTGATCAAGCTATGGGTTTGATGAAATTAAATGTTTCTAATAGTCTCATTTCTCATTTTGATGAGTTGGGTACAACCAAAGAAATATAGGATAAGTTATAAAAACTATTTAGTAAGGTCACTGAGATCTGTGTATTACAGCTGAAGGTTGAATTAACCTCTCCTACCTCTAAAGCATTTCCTACTATTGATGAATTTATAGTGAAATTCAAATAAGTAAGGTCACAACTAGCAGGATGTGGGAAGAGAAAAACTAATAAGGAGACTATTAATAACATTTTGTTTCCACAATCCATGATAGTTAGTATGTAGATTTTTGGAAAAAACTATGTGCGAATTTTTTACATCAATGTTTCAAAGTCTATTTTCTTGATTTTGTCCAAGTTGAGAGGCCAATTTTTTGTGTTCTCTTCTACCTTTTATTCCACAATGGATGCTTTGGATAGTACATTCCAAATGCCTTCTTTTGAAATCTTCTATGACTGGTTAACAAGAGAACAAGAAAAACTTGTCCAGTTGCAAGGGGTTCCTACAAATCATGCATTGGTTGCCAAAGAATCTAAGAGTAAAGGGAAGAAGAAGACTAAACCTAAAATAGATTCAATTTAGATTTCCTCCTCTTCAAAAGAGGAAAAGTCCAAGAAGGAGAAAATCAATTGTGCATATTGTAAGAAAAAGGGCATGATGAGCATCATTGCTACATGAAGAAGATTGATGAACTCTCACACCTTCTTCAGAAAAACAACATTCCACTGCCCTCTTCTATAACTCCTCCTTAGATACAGCCTCTGCATCTCCATCTCCATCATCATCCAACCCTATATAGTTTGGGAATGCAGGGGTTGCAAGTGGTAAATGTGATAAACACTACATGGGAAAATGACATGCACTAGTAACTTTTGTAGCTATTTCTCATCGTGATAGATGGTTTCTAGACTTAGGTGCATCTCACCACATGAGTTTTCCACCCTATACTTTCATGGGTTTTCATCCTTCTAACACTTTCAAGATCTTGTTTGGAGACAGTAACCTTTTGGATGTTGTGGGGGTAGGAAATATAGAGATAGGTGATGGGTTTTTCGGGGATGTATTATGCATTCCAGAGTTAAAAATATATTATCCATCTATCAGATAACACATGGAGAGGTTTCCAAGACTATGGATTTTACTGTCGATATTGTGTTTATCAGAGAGGCTGATACTGGAAAAATTATTGCAGTTGGTAATGCAAATCATGAGTCTGGTCTGTATACCTTATCTCACTTTGTTGATCTAATGATGACCATATTCCTTGCACTCCTCTTACGAGTGTTGATAGAAATTAAGGAGAGATCAGTCATCTAAATTTTGGAGTACTTTAGAATCATGTTGATATAGTTCCTATTACTTTAGAGGTTCAGTCTCCAATATAGTAGGATATCTCTGATGCCTCAAATCTTTTTTTATTGGATGAGTATTTGGTAGGCATCACAAATTTGTTTGTGGAGACTCATCTTGCAGATTTGGGATATACACTTGAGGGGATTTCTCTCCTCTTTGATGTCAATTTCATCATGAAAGTTTATTCATCTGGATTGTCTTTGGATGCTGACATTGTTGAGCCTTCACCTTTGTTTTATTTTTCACATTTCTTGGTTGATTTTGATCATGATTATGTGATGGATTATTCTGTTTAGATATTTCCTTCCTTTTTTTAGTTGGATATGGAGTGGCTTCTTCATCATCTGGCAGAATTTTTTCTTCCTAGGTGAAGAGTTGTTGCTTGTAGGCATTGGATCATTTTTTTTTTTCAAGCATACTTCATTGGCATTGGAGCTTCTTCATTATGGGGGGGATATGATATCTCCTATTTTCCCTCTTATGGGGAGGAGAGGTCATTGATTGTATATATATGATGTATGTAGTACTTGGGGGGTGTGATTGAGTCCTCCATCCATGCATTTTTTTTGTTTTTCTTTTCTCTATTTTGGAGAGGGTTTTTTTCCCATAGGGTTTTTCTCCTTTTCTCTGCTTGTGAGAGATTTTTATTCATTGCAAATGGGTACCTAAAATGGTTGTGTAGCCAAGACCCATACTGCAATTTGCATCTTCATTCTCCCTAAGTTGCACTTAAGGGGGAGTGTTAGAGTAAATATCATATTTACGCTTAATTTTACTTAGGCTTGTATTATAGTTTAATAGTGCATCAGGTGGTTTTTTCCCGAGTGGGTAGTTTTTACACCCGTTACCTATTTCCTTTCCTTTATAAGGCACATTGTACATTTGTAATATATCATATCTCAATGCATTTTCCATTCTTTGGGTGAAAGATCCCCGAGCTTCTCTCATATTTGTGAAGGTGTTATTTTTAGTTGGTGCTCTTGGGTTTGGTGGTCATCCCCAATATAAAAATTTAGTCTAAGAGGCTAAATTTAATAGTCTTTCTTCACCCCCAAATAAAATTTCATGATGATTATCCAAAGATATATGTAAATTTATAATCCCTCACAATAATTGATAAACGAGCTATAATTTCCCCTTCAATAGGTCTTTGGGAAAGATTTATTATATTTTACACATACTTTATTTGGATTTTCTTGGATCTCCACTTAAATATATTAAGTTAGAATTAGAAATTCTTTAATGTAGTCACCCATGGGTCATGATTTGCAGCCATTACATATTGATTCTAATTTCATCTTTCATTCAATACAAAAAAATGCTAAATTATTAATACTATCTATCTACAACGTGAAAAAATGGAACCTAAAACTAACATAATACCTTTACAATTATGATCCAAACACAAAACATTAGAAATTTTTTTTAATAAAAAATTTAAAATTCTACGAAACTATTTTAACTTTTCATAAATATTAATATTATCATTGTTATAAAGATTATCATGTATCCCAAATAAACATGACTACTCCAACTTTTTATATTTCAAACCCATCTTACTATACAATGTTATATACAAAATAATTTCTAAGGTCATCATGAATCGACTCAAAAATCTCCTCTTGACTATTGTATCTCAAGAAAAAAGTGGATTTATCACTGATCATAGCATTATAGATGGAACTGGACCATTTCTTATGAGGTTGTGCAATCAATCAAAAAATACAACATGAAAGGTATGATTCTCAAAGTTGACCTAAATAAGGAATACGATTGTGTAAGTTGGAGTTTCCTACTCAAAGTTTATGGAAAAGTTTTCTTTTAATAAGAAATTCCTCAATTCGATCTATGCATGTATATCATCAGCTAGATACTCGATGCTAATTAATAGTACGTAGTGAAAATTATTTTTGTCTATGAAAGAAATTTAGTAAGGAGATCCACTATCTCCTTTCTTTTTGTCATCATGGCTAATGCACTTAGTCATCGAATTTCTAAAAATGTGTCAATCAATAGATGGAAGGGTCTCCCATTTTCCCCCAATATGGCCCCTATCTCACACCAATTATTTTCATATGACATTGCCAATAGTGGCATAGTGTGATGGTTGAGTTGTTGGGTTGTTATTCTTGCCATCAAGGTTCAAACCCCATTGGGTATAATTGTGAGAATTTATATTTGGGATGAGGTCCCCCAATTGTGACCTCACCAATTCATAGCTCTAGGTCAAAAGTGTTTACCCCTCTAAAAGATAAAAAATAATATTAGAATAATAATAAAAAATAATTTTTTCATATGATGCACTATTAAACATGGTGATCCAACCATTCAAGAAGTTGATACCACTAGCACTTGCACCAAAAAGAGGTGTAATGGTTATGAAGATTATATTTTATATTGGTGTGAGTCAAAATAAACACATGTTTTGAATACTATTTTGCATAAAATATGTTCTAAAACTTTTTACTTGAAAATAAATAATTTCAAAAACAAGGTGTTGGTTTTTTTAATGAACCAAACTTGATCTCATCAATTGTCTATGAATTTTCCAAAATTCCATTATCAACAACTGTGAGGATTGGCCAACGACTAGGTGAAAGCTTTCTATGCTTTCCCTCTACACTTTGAGCTCTACAAGACCCAGGAGGGTGATCCCTACAATGTACTTAATGATACTCTTGTTCCAAATTATCACAAACATTGTAAATAACATATACATTCTCATATGGTTGCAAATTAGATGTAATCCTTCAAGAATCTGGATAATTCTTTAAAACATAATCTAAAGCAAAGAATGGATGACCTTGCATAAAACTTTAAAACAATTTAAGGTGTATGAATGATTTTCTATAAAAAAATGTTCTCTAAAAGGAAGATCTGACTCAATGACTCTAAAGTTAACCAAAGTAATAGAACAGTGCTTTATCCATGGGTGAAAAATTCAAATTTAGAATAGACTATGATACAATAGCAACCAAATTTAGCATTTCCAAACTATTGTGATATTGCATTACAATATAACAACTCAAATGTCCTAGAACATAAACTACTTATCAAATCCTTATACCTAATCATATAGACCTATGATTTCATCATAACATTTTAATGAATTCCTTGAATTAAAGAAAAGATAGAATCATACATTCAATCAAAACAATTGAAGACTAATAAAGAGGTCCTTGATCATTTTATTAATAATCCATATGAAAACATACAAAAGGAAAGAATTTTCTTTAGAGTTTGCACTTCTCATTCAAATGTTATTATTGTTGTAAGACCATTATGCCTATTACAGACTCAAATTCAACCTAAGACTCAACACTAATTCTTTTTCCTTGTTCTTGTATTATAGAATTCTTTTACATGAGTTCAAAAATATCTCTCAACCAAAGACCCGTGCAATTGGACTTGAATTCGCTTTTATAAGAGCAAGGGAGCAAACAAGCTTTGGGTCGAATTGCACATTTAGTAACATTTACATTTGACTTACATTTCAATTTCATTTCAAGTCATCCCCAAATCAATTACATTTACATTTCTAAAAGGGGGAAAATCATATAGGAAAAAATTCCTTTTCATATTGCTGGAGAAGATACTTCCCAACCTCTAAAGGGCATATTTCATCATTACAATAGCACCAACCATGAGAAAAAACATATTTTCCACAAACAAAATTGCATTCCACATGCACACCAAGATAGCATAAATTAAAACATAAAAGCAATGAAAGGAGAAAAGAACAGACCCTGCCACATTAGCACATCTTGTCACCACTTGACTGAGAGGATATAATTTTTACAATACTTAATCAAAGGCTTAATCTATGAACTTTTCAAGCCATGTGTTATATTCCTCTTCAGTAGGCCATTGTGTAGTGACCCTCAGTGTGCTTTCTGCTTCTAACAATGGCTTGGTTGTATCTGGACATTATGATATTTTGTTTGATAATGGATTTATAGTTGTGATGTAGTTGATGATACTTTATCATTGATATTTGATGCTCATACTGTGTTTAGTATATGGATTTAATGGTTCATGCAGATTAATCTTGTCTTGTGTATCACATATTTATCTGATGATTATTCATATCATGTTGATTAGTAATTGATTATTGTGTGTTGATGTATTTGGTGAAGGGGGACAAGGTCGCATCACTCGCTTGTGAGTGCCCTATGATGTTGTGATTTTCCCTTCATGGTGTGTTTTCTGGTTTGTCTATGTACATGCTCAACTATCTAGTTTGCTACAGGCTATAGGTACCAGGCATCGACTCCACCTAAATTTCTAGGTTGAGTGTACCTTAATCCCAATGGAGGTTTTTGATTTGGAGATAGTGTCGGGTCCCCTATGTTGAGCTATCTTCCTTGACAAGGATGAGTTTTTGTTTGTCATTTCCTATTTGTGTGGTCAATTTGAGTTGGTTTGTCGATGTTGTTGTCGTTTTGCCTTTCGTTTCACTTTGCAGTTAGGTACTATTGGGTATTCAGTTCATTTGAGTTATTTGCTTGATTGATGCTTTGATTGATTTTATATTATAATAAAAGAGTATTGTGGTTAAAAAGATGTTTCGATAATTTAAATATATGTTTTAATATATTTGTAATTTTTAATAAATAAAATATTATTAATATTTTGTTTGATTTAAATAAATCAAAACTTATGGTTTAATAAATAAATATTTAAATAAATATATTAATTAGTGCATTGTGCAAGTAAAATTAAAATGAAGGATTAAATTAATAAATTACTATTTTAATTGTTTGATTTATTGTGTGCAAGCATTAAAGCATAGTTATATCATAAAAATTTAAAATTAGTGGCAGTTGAAGGTGGGGTAAAATTAAATAAAATAATTAAATTTAAAATGCATGCAGTAACGGAGAGTGGTGGAAAGTGGAAAATAAATTAGTTATCTTGCAAAGAAACAAGGGGGCTTTTGGGATATCTTATGGAAAAACTAATCTTGCTTTTTGGGGAATAATTATTCTAGTTCTTGCAAGCTTGAGTGTCTTGTTCTTGGAAGATTTGGGGGTTTCTCTAATTCTGGAGGCTTTCTTCTCGATTTGGGTTTTGAATTAGACTTCTATAGAGTTGTGGGGATTTTGGGAGAAAACTGAAGCTGCAACTCAAAATTCATACCTGGCAGCAACTCTTAGCTTGGTCCTTTGAATTATTCCAGGTTCCATAATTTCTCCTCAATTTTAATGTTATTCAGAAAACGATTATTGTGTGATTGTGTTGCTTGAAGCAAAATTATAATTTGTTAAATTTCTAAGTACTCTGTAAATTGGTTGCTCTATATTTTTCCCTCAATTTGATTGTAATATTTAAGTGTCTCAGCTGCAACAATGATAAAATGTTTCCATTCTTGTTTTAGTTGCTACTCTCTTTTCATTGCTTTTGAATTTTCCCTACTTATTCAAAATTATTAGTATGGCAAGTTAGTTTATTTTTTTACTCTCCCATAGAACCTTACTCAGCTCGTTAACTTCTTTTAACACACCAAGAAGGCGTTGGTATTGTTTGATTTAAATTTTTTCACTATGTTCTTGGGGCCATATAATCTAGGATTGGAGGCTGACCTCATACATTCTTTTTCCTTCTCTTGAAGCCTCATTGCATGTGTCTATTAAAGGTTCTTGCTCAAATTATTGTATGCTCTATTCGTAGTGTCCCCAATTTTCTAGTGCATGTTATGTAGTTTATATTTAAAGTTTTCCCCTGTAATAGATAGTGTGTGGTATGATAAATAATTCACTTCCTGTAGGTTTTTATACTGCGGCTTGTAAAGAGGTTTCTTTTGTATTCTTTTCATATTACCTCAATCGATATATGAAATTTGATGAACACTATGGGATAGGAATTCGATGGCCTGGGAGGAAAGTAGTTCTTAGTGTAATTTTTTACTCTATCCACCAAACATTTTTACCATGCTTTCTCTGTGGATTGTTGTGCTTATATGAGGTTGCACTTGAAATCAAAATGAGATTGCCAAAATATAATTTGCCTAGTGCGCAACACATAAAATTGTCCTTGCTTTGTATTAAGTGGAGATAGATTTGTTTAATATTTTTATGTGTTTAATGGTTGATGAAGCAGCATGTTGTAATTCACTATCCTCCACAATTGATGCACCTGGCAGTATGTGTTAGATAGAATGCTGATAATTATTGAAAATGGTAACTATGGTAAACTGAATGTTGATGAATTCAATGCTTTATACTAGCGATTCATAGGCAATGTGATTTGGTTATGTTATATATATATATATATATATATATATATATATATATATATATATATATATATACATGCATATGTGTGTCTATATATATAAATAAAGTAAAACCATTTATAATTTCAATTTGTTATAAATGACAATAAATAAGAGAATTATATATTTGTGTGTATAATTATATATAAATATAAATATATTCACAACAGCATGTGTGAACTTTTATATAATTCTCTTATTTATTGTCATTTATAACAAATTGAAATTATAAATGCTTTTACTTTATTTATATATATAGACACACATATGCATGTATATATATATATATATATATATTTATTGGACATGTGTGTGTGTATATACACATATGTATTCAAATATTGTCCAAAATTATTATTTCAAATTGGGAGATTTAATAAATAAGTAAAAATAGTTATATGGAAATAAAATATCTTGGTTAAGATGAATAATTAGGAACTAGAAATGATTGTATTGTAAATTCATTAAGTAACCCACGATACTATTGTTGATCTAAGTTGTTTGGAAGTATTAGTGTGAATGATTATTGAATTGGGATGATTGTGGGATTCTGTTGTAATGCTCAAGTTATTGTGCAAGGTAGATATTGATAGTCTTCCAAAGGTTGGGAAACCATACTATGGGCTAAATGTATGTGTAGACCCTTAAATTTTGGTGAATGTGATACTTGATATGTTATTGAGGAGGTTTTGGCCATGCACTATCAACTTGCTTTTATGGTTTGTTTTGTGTGTGGGATGGTCCATGCCTCACCTTTGTGTATGTTCATGTGGTTTTATGATTGTGCATGTTGGCCTTGCCTTGTTGCTTCTTTTGGGTTTTCTAGTTGTAGAAGGGGGAGTGGCTCTCAATGGGGGCCAATGCACAAAGTGGCATCTAGGAAAACCCGTGTGGGAGTTCCTTAAATAAGTGATAATATAATTAATAAACTAGGGGGTTGGGTATAATTTCACTCTAATCAAAATAATTGGATGCCTCACCCATGCATGTAGCGCTCGTTTAGGCTAAGGATGGGATGAGAAGGCCTAGTTGGCAAGATCAATTTCCTTTTCCTCATGAAAGAAAAATTGGTCTTGCATGTGTCACCCTATGGGGCCAACATCTAATGTGAGACTGTCAGGACAACCATAGATGGGGGCTAGCATCTAGTGAGAGACTATTAGAAAAACCCATGCTAGGACCATGCGATGAAACTCTCCCCTACTACAACCTAGCATCCCCTTGGCTTGTATTTCCTTTTTATGTATGTGTGTGCCTCTGGAAGTGGTGTCACTATTGTGTTGTGTTATGTTGTACTTGCATGTTGGGATCCTTTATAGTCTTGTTATGTCAGTTGGTTGTCATCTTGTTGTCATTGTGGTGGTGGGATCCTTTTTCTATCTCCTAGCATGGGGGGTGGACCTTAGGGTTCCACATGGTTAGGTGGAATGTGTCTTGTACTCCATAGGGTTCCCTCACCTGGTTCATGTTCGTGAAACTGATTTTGGATTTGAAGACTTCTGCACTTGTTCTAGTTCATGTGGATTATCTTTCATGTATTGTACCATAAATCTATTGTATCATGTATTATTCTCCTGATGTACTCTCCTCACATATTTGCAAGGAGACATTGTTGTTCAAGATGTAACGATGTAAATAAATGTTGAATTCTCTTATGTAAAGGACAATGTAAAAGAATCTATTATATATGTTAGTTAAATGGATTTATTCTAAATGATATTTATTGTTCACATGTAATGGTTATTTCATATTAATTGTTCAATTAAATATGATAATTAAATGAAATCCTTATTGTTAGATGGAATTTGTTAACGTAATGATTTTTAGTACTTGCTAGTTTTGTTAATGGGAATTTAGTAGTGTAGTCATGGACCTTAGAGGACTTAGGTTAGAATTTAAGTTATTATTCTTCTAAACATCTTCAATTTATTTTGCAGCTACATACCCAACTTACCATGAAATGTTGAGATTTCACTTAACAAATCAACTACCTTTATCAAATCAAGAATTTTGGTTGGAGCTTTAAGATCCTCTTCCATATTAGGTATCATTCTTTAAGTTCTCTAACCCTGGCACTCCACTTGCTCCAATCATTTTGAAAAGCATTCTGGACCTACATATATTGCTTGTGGGGCCTCATGATGTAGGAGCATCCTTTGATGTACTTTTTGTCATTTTGTGAAACTTTGAATATTGGGTTGTTTGGATTTTTTTTGGGTCAATAAGGTCAATTTGGACCATTCTAGGCCATTTAGGATCCTTTTGAGTCATTTTGGTGATTAGGAACAAAAAGTTGTAAAAGTTGTATTTTTGGTTTGGGAAGTTAGGAATCAATTTTGAACAGTGTGAATGAATTTAATGACATAAATATTACATGTACACATAAGCACCAAGGTTGGAGAAGGTTGGATGAAGTTTTGGAATGAAAATACGTCAGTTTTAAATGTTTTCCTTTACATTTTTTGTGTAATAGATTGTATTCTCCATTGTATGGCCATGTACGGTTCAGTACAACCTTAGAAATTATTTGGAAATTTGGACTATTTTTTAATCTTTCAAATGATTTTTATTTGGTGAATTTTCATCGCATTTTGTAAAAGTTATAGCAAAAACAATGCAAAAAGAAGTGTATTTTCTGCATTTTCAGTTAGAACACTAAAATTGTACAGACTTGTACAACCTAGTATGGTTGGGGAAATCATTGAAGGAGTTAGGTATCTGTTCTATGGTTCATGTGCTTTTGTTTTGGTCTCATTTGGAGTTAATTTGAGCAAGTTATGATCAAAATGGTGTTGACAGTCCATTTTTAGACATAGGGTTTCCAACAAGGGTAATACATTCATAACTTTTATTTTAACCATGGAAAAATTATGAAACTTGGAGAAAATATTCTTAAGGATATTATCAAGATACCCATTAAAGTAAATTGCACTAAACAACTATATGTGAAATTCATGCTAACCTGTGTATGTTCATTTCCATAAGAACAGTCATGAAACCCTTGTTTGCTTGATGTTTGAACAAATGTATGCATAGTTTGGGTATAGTTGGATTTGGAATCAATGAAATATTTTTTGGAAGGTTTGTATAGACCAATACTCTCAAGTTTTTATGTTTTTCTCTTTTTTGAGTTCCCATTAGGCCTTTAAATCAACTTTTCCAAGTGTGCTAGTGTGTATTCAGTGATTGTTTGAAATGAATATTTATTTGTAAGATATCAAGGCAGTCAAGTTGTGTTAAGACAAGTCCTTTCTCTAAATGTTTTGTTATAAACATCCTAGAAATTGTTAGACTTGTGCACTAACCTGGACACCCTATGCTTTATAATATCAACAAAAGTATGTGGTCACCTTTGTAGTTTCCTCCTTGGCCCTATTAACATTATCTTTCTCTACTTGCAATTCCTGCTTT
The DNA here is from genome assembly GCA_007258455.2 of Sequoia sempervirens. Classification (NCBI taxonomy): domain Eukaryota; kingdom Viridiplantae; phylum Streptophyta; class Pinopsida; order Cupressales; family Cupressaceae; genus Sequoia; species Sequoia sempervirens. The sequence goes on along the minus strand of VDFB02373365.1, from coordinate 171,720,658 downwards.
AAACTCTATGTTGGTGTTCCAAATCGACCGGTCCGATGAGTCCTAAAGAATACCCAATTTATTATGCTCAGAATCAAAGAGGGATTTGGCCAACTGACAAGATTCAATCAAAGACTGAAATCTCCTACACTTCTGGCTTTGCAAGACCAAGGTGGGTCTCCCTTTACAATTCCTAAAGACTCAATTCAACTATGCACAAACATTTCTTATTAAAGTAGATAATTCCGAATGAAAATACACCAAGGAAAGCATTAACAACTTCAAATCTAGTAGTATTCTTGGTATCTCAACACTCACTCAGCAATTGGGAAGAAGAATCCAACACTAAACATAAACACAACAACAAAAATTAAAATGATTTTGAATTTATAACTTGTTTTTGAGAATGCACTAAGTTGAATGACAAATCAGTGCCTTATTCTGGGCCATGGAGTCAAATGCATAATCATAAAAATAATTCATCAGCAAATAAACTTCAACTAGTGGATTCAAACTACTAATGCATTACACCAACAGATCCACTCTTGTTGTCAATCAAATTCTTCTTATAGATCCACCCTACACACTTGAAATCACAATTATCTGCTCAAAGTAATTTAACTACTTCCTTGAAATAGAACCATAAACACATAACACAATATCATGGAAATTGAGATGATAAATTCAAACATACTTTGTATTATTGAATTCATATGATCAAATGTGTACAAATCTAGAGACAATTTGATGACATTCATGATTTGCTTGCACAAACTGACTGATATTTACTCATGAAATCAACAATTACAACTTACATACTCAATTCATGATTCACACTCAACATTTCTCTATCTACCCAACCCATATAGAAATTCAAAACCCTTTACAATGAGATGAGAATCAGAATAAGAAACAGAAAAAACAAAAAATTAATTCGATGATGACTCTTGGCAGCTTCCTTCTTCAATCTGGAAAATCTTCTCTCATCTCTCTTCCCTTTGCAACAAAATTTTCCACGATTTTGCAATAGAAAATTCACTCTTTGTTTCTTCAACAAAAAGATTCCCCTATTCATGAAAATCAACCCCATTTTACCCTGCAGTGTGAAAATGTTTTGCTCCCTGTGAAAGCCTTTATTTTTGCATTTTGCATTGTGTAGGTGCACTTTATTATTTCATTTTACAGCAAAAGAAGACTCTTTTTATAAAGTGAATGATAAATTTACTTTACCTATGCCCTTCACTTTTCATCTTCATTTACAAATATTTACCTTTTGAATATTTGAGGGCTTCTAATATTGCATTATCAGGAAAAAATAATTTTACTCGAGTCCCTCTTTACATTTCATATCCAAGCAAAGTAATATATTATTTTACTTTATGTCCAAAATCTTCCCGTGTCATTTTACCTTTGTAACCAACTTTAAATTTCTCTATATTTAAAAGAATTGCTTTTAAATATTAAAAACTTTTTACTATTTGATGGGGCGATCAAAAAAAAGTTTACTCGCACCCCAATTTGCATTATATATTTTAATGCCTTTGCTTTCAACATTTCACATGACACTTTTATTTTTAATGGGCTCATTGAAATTTACCCCACATGCTTTACATTTAAATATTTAAGAAAAACCATTTCTTGAAATATTTAAGCTCCGCATTTAATTAGGCACATTTATTTTACTTCATTCAATTTAAAGCCTCTTTCTTTTTAAATTTTTTCCTCCCACAAAATACTTTACCCATTTTAATATTTGTACCAAGCGATGAGGATTCCCTTCACATTTTACCTTATTCATTTAAACTACAACTACAAATTTTGGGCCCACCATGTCCATGCGCAAAAAATTGCACACCTCACAACATGTTTGATGGCATCACCCTTCCTTGTACGAGGATGGTGAGGTGTGGTTGGGATTAGTCCATGTTGTTTATTTTATCTTGGCCATTTGTTCCTAGATTTTCCCTAATCCCTTTCCTGTTGCATTTGTTGGTGAGCTCCTTCTGGTCAATCATGGCAACCATCAAGAAGGTGTTCTCAGTAGCCAAATGTGTAATGGTATCATACCCATTCTAACTCTGTGTACATAGGCCTACCATGGCCGATGATGGCCAAAATTACAGTGAACAATAATACAAACACCACCCAACAAAATCCTTAGTTGTATATTCATGCTTTGAAAATGTTGAATCTAGAAGTTCCATACTTACAACCCAACACCAAAATGTAACCTGCATTTGGAAAGCGCCTAGCACACTGTTATTCATATTGCTCATTTATAAACCCACCAATCCCTTTGCCAAAATGGACTTCACACAAAAAATCCTACATTATGCACTAGAGTCTCCATTTTGCAATGCCAATTTGACCCCCTCTACAAGCTCAATGGTGTCCAAATCAAATTTCCTCAAACAATTTTGATACATTTGCATTTAGGTGTAGGTCACCCATCTCTTCCTTTGACTGGTGCGGTGGATGCAAATAAAATTCCTCCAACATTTTTGATACATTTCAACTGCAAGCGCTGAAAATTGTCCACGTTTCTCCCATTGCATTAGAAATCCTTTGGACAAGAGCTTGCTTATCACCAAATTCTAGTATATACTCATTGCCCATGGAGAGGATTACTTGACATGGTTTATTTGACATATGGCCAAGCCTCATATGCAATTCATCATTACTGAGGCAGAGCTGAACACGTCATCATCACACCCTTCATGAAGTTAGAGGTTTTGTAGAAATTCTTGAGTAGAATGGAATAAATTATTATGCAACATTTTGCTAGGTATTGGGAGGGAAAAGAGAGTATTATAGCCCCCCCCCCTTGATGGAGCAGCATACATTCCATGTTTCCAAACATGTATGAAACATTTGATGAGTTATAAATCCATTTTAGATACCTCCTCAATCAACTTTTAATGGACCTCACTTCGAGCATTTTTCCCTCTTTGAAGATGTAAATGTGCATCTACATAATGAGGAAAACCAAACAGTATTAATCTGTATACAATATTTGCTTTCTCAGTATCATGTTGTTGTCCAAGTAGCACAATAAACAATAGTGTTGTGAATTTTACTCTCTTACAACCTAAGTGGAAACATCATCTCTAAAGACCTAACATGCTCAAAGCTTCCTCAATTTTTTATTCTTTACTAGTTTACAAGCCATAAAATAGAGAGCATTGAGATTTTATGTAGCTGACCCTGCTTCTTTCAATACCTTGATAGGATTGGAATCATCATTCCTCCTTAGTGGCTCTTAAACCCTAAATAACCTCCCCTCAGCTATCAAGTGTGCTCAAACTTGTGAAAGAGACTCCATAATCCATGTGCATATCAATCAAAAGAATTGTGACTGCAACTTCAACAAAATTCTATACTTTCCCCAACTAATCCAAATGAAGAAAATCACGTATTCACAACCTCAACAATGTCACAATTAGGGAGGATGATGATAAAGGTTGTGGAAGTAATCACTGCATTCAAATAATCAGGAAACCTGAACCATACTAGCCTCAAATTTTGTGGCATATGTCAGGTCCTCTATGGGCCTGACTAAAAAAAAAACATTTTCAAACAATTTTTTAACTTGAATTGTCCTGACACAACTTCTGAATGCTCTTGGTGAGAAAATTCAAACTGGGTTCTCATTAAAAAAAAATTTCAAGCATGTTTGCACAATGGTCAAATTTGGTCAAGTTGGCTCTAGAATCACCTTGGAAAACTAGTCAAACAACCTCCTGAAGCTATGAAAATTTACATGCATGATGAAATTGGACCCAAGAATGCAATGAAACAAGTGGCTTGAAAAAATAGATCACAAGGTGCAAGATATTCAATGTCAAATTTTCTCAGTCAAACTTTTCTGCAATTGCACCTGCTCAAAACCAATTAAAACTCGTCTAGTCACCATTTTGAAAAAATACCAAATCAACTCTTGGGAAGCTGCCACTGGAAATTTTAGATCATTTGGGTACATTGAGTATGCGTGCAAAAGGGATTTTCTTCAATCATCAATCTTCACGAGATATTAGGGGTCAAAGTTGACCACCTTGAAACATGTCAAAAATGCAAGTGTAAAATCAAAACAAACTACATTTCCTTTTGATCTAAAAAAAATAGCAAATCAGATCATGAGGCTTTGAAACTAGACTAGGGAGCACATGAATGTAGGGAGAATGGATAACAACAATCCTTTTATCTCGAAAATCATCTAGTTGTGAAATATCAGCTCGAACAAGAGACCACTTCGTAGAACTAAGAGTTTACAAACAACAAAAAAGTGCCAAAACCCTCTAGGTTCGCTTTTCAAAACCTTATCAAAACTCATCATGGGAAGCTAAAAATTGATACTCATGTTCACATATGTCAACTTAATGTGCTCACCAAGGGGTTTGGGTTGAAAATCATCTAGCTCTGAATTATGGCCCTCCAAAGTAGGTCACTTAGGCATATTTCTCAGGTGGGCAAAGGAAATTTTTTCAATATGGGCACTTCAATTTTGCAAAATTTGAAAGTACCAATAGTGGCTCTGACTAGGGATGTATGCCCCCTATGGGTATAGCAAGAATTTAGATCTCTGGGAAGCAGACCAAATGCGGAGTCCATTGGGTGCTCTCAAACTACTCCTTTATTCAACCTCTTTTTCAACTTCACTTGGTGACCCGAGGCCACCAAATGAAAAAGGAGAGTCAATTTTTACCTTTTTCAAACACCAATCTGTTAAAGGAGTTGATCTCCCTCAACTCATGCTTGCTTCTATCACACCACAACAACATGAGTGACTGCATTTTTGCAAACAAAAGTATCAAGCTACCTTTGTGGAAGTGGAAACTTACTCTTTGTTTAGCTTTGTTATCACATGGCAACCAAATTACATAGACTATATCACTGCCATCTGCCTAATTAAACATGTTGGAATCTTTGGATAGCCTATCATATACAACATCATCAGCATATTCATAATCACTATGCATTTGAAAGTCAGGCACACTCTCAGAATGTTGATTATCATGTGGCAACAATTTATCATATTCATCATGTAAATCACTCTCAAGTTGAAAACAACATTATTCAATGTTTTGCACATTGCCATATTTTATGAAAACTTCCTCTAGCTAACAATAGTAGCACTCACATTCTGCCACATGGTTGGTACTATTAAGCTCAATCTGATTACTAGTTTGCATATCAAAGGTGAAACTATCACAAGAACTTACCAAAAGATCTTGCTCATCATGCAAACTATCTCCAAGTGTATGTAAAGAGACACACTCATACATTGGCACACTCTGTAGCTATCCTCCATCATATTGGTATTGACAATCGTCAAGTATTTCTATCTTTTCCTCATCCTTAGTCACTTTTTTATCCTCTGAACATAACATATCAACATCTTCAGCATCCCAAGCTTGCTCAAGAATGAACAATTCTGGTTCAGAAAGATAATCTGATTTCTCTTTGAAATCAACATCTACATCCACATGAAAAGGTTCATGACTAAGCTCATCTAAATCAACAAAGGAGCACTTGTCCAAATTTGCATTAAAATCTTTAAGAGTTGGCTCATTGGGTACATGTACCTCATGGCCATCTTTTATCTTTAATTCATCAAAGCAAATTTCTGAATTTGCATCAGCATGCACTTTCATATTCATCATACAATGCATCATTACAATCAAATGGTTGCTTGTATTCATCCACATTATCATCGTGTTGACCAACTGGTTCATAACTGGAAGGAAGATCAAAAGCACATGCATCATACCTTGTAAGTGAAGATTATCATCACTATCAAAATCAATATGAGCAACACACAACAACTAAGAGTTATTTACATTGCACATTTTTGATATTCAGTGGTCAATAGATTTGAAATTTGTTCAAAACTTAATAAGACATTGTTCTGATCCATTCTTTCAACCACTTCCTCTCCTTGACCTTCACTAGAATTGAGTGCATTATCAAATTGTAAATCAGGATATATCATAGTGTCATCATCATCAAAATCTGAAAAAATCAATGGACTGATCATAAATAGGATTTCCCCAATGATAGGAGATTGAATTGCTAATAACATTGTCAAAAGCATGGTCACAATTCGTCATACAGAATAGGTTGTCCATTTGTTCATTCTTTCTTACTTCCGGGTTGTCATAACAACAATCCACATCTTTTTGCATTTCAGTATTGAATTGGGTGTCATCATTGAGTTTTTCATTTACATCCTCTTGAGGATACGAACACACATTTTCACTGTCAAACTGAAAACCATCAATGATTTCTTTATTGTAGTTGCTTGTGGTTGATCTTTCTAATTGTAAGTCATTGCATACTTTATAACTTGCAGCTAATATACTGACATTCTCATAAGCATTTCTCAAATCAGCAGGCTCCTTTGTCTCATCAGCATGAAAATTTTCATCAATACTACCACTAGTAGAATTTGGAAAATAAATGACTACGTGACTAAAACTTTTAGTCACATGACTAAAACTTTTAGTCATGTGACTAACACTAGTAGTATTTGGAAAATAAATGACTAATTTGGTCATTTATAAGTGACTAATTTGGTCATCAAGTAAAATCACAACTAAATGACTAAATAAATGACTAATATCAGACAAACAAAAATGACTAAATAAATGAATAATATTAGACAAATAAAAATGACTAAATAAATGACTATTACTCATCTATTCATTTTTCTTTCGAATTTGATCATAATCCATAGAGCTTAAGCCCCCCTCATGGGACCCCTACCTAAGCGGGCCATTTAGCCACCTAGAGTGCTTGGTGCACCAAAAATACCTATTGCATGGAAGGCATTGCCTCTCGGTGCAGTCTTAAGTCTTTCACATATTTTATAAAAAAATTTAACATTTCACTACCAAATGGTAATCATTCCTACATCCATATGTCACTACTATATAAAGGGAGGATTTAAAACATTAATTTAAGAAAAATATTAATTTTTTCTTAAATATATTTATGCCGAAGGCATATCTTATATGAAGAAGACAAAGCTGATTTTGTCGATCGATGGTCGGTATCAATCTGCTGGCCATTAAACGAATCTCAACCGTTCATCATTTTTTGCGATTTTTTTCTTCTATTTTATGCCATTTTTATCAAAATAATTTTTTTTGTCGTTGCCTCAATAAACGCCTCCACTTCATAACGATTAGGGTTCGCTTTTTTTTTTTTAATTTATTTATTCCTATCCATCACCGTGAATACTCTCTCCACCATAATTCTCTCGACAAAAATGTCCAAATGGAATGACATTGATTATTGAAGTCATCATAGTTGAAGGATCATGGCCTTGTCTGCTAAATACCACAAACCATTTTGCATCTTACAAATATATTGTTATGACCTTTTAGATGGTGACAACGAAATTACACCTTTATTTTCTTCTGAAACAAACATAATCTTAGATTACTGAGATAGATCATTGTGTCTTCATTATTCATAATGAGAACCACAGATAAAAGGAAATCTATGAATATGAACTACTAAAAGAGATTCCCATGGATTGAGGCTGATATAGCCTATAAAAGCAGGAAAGCAGGAATTAACAAAATGAATTGCTCTTAAGCTCTTAACAAATAATACAGTATGGGTGTAGGTAAATGAACACGATAGTAGTTGATATAGGGATAATTACTGGTGAATGCATTGTTTTTTTATGTAGAATTTAATAGGGTAAATAAAGATTGAATAGTATAAATTGCTAAGTACACTATAGATTCTACCAACCATGTAACAACAACAATATATAATATTTAACTTAATAAATGCAATGTTGATTGATTCTGAAGATAATACGATACAAGGTAGAATTTTTAGAGTAACAGGATATGTATATTTTTAGTCTATATATAGAATTTCAGTAATACTGACAAGATTCTATGATTTGGCAGTCAGATAGAGAAATGAAATGAACAACAAAGAAAATTGTACATTACGGTGATCTAACAGAACTATTAGATTCATATCATAGCTGACAAGAAAAGGATCAACTAGAATAAACTCAAGTAGTACATCAATGGAGCTCCCGTAGCAAAGCTTCAGGTCTAATTCACCATGAGACATTTTGAAATTGACTGATAATCTACAACCAATTTTGCATCCAACAAAGCTCACTGATCAAAGCCACGGAGAAGAAGTGGACAAATTTCTAAGAATTGACACCTCAGCCATGGCATTAAGTTTAAAGTGCAGCAATTTACTATTAAAAGGAATACTATAATGAGACTTCAATTTAAAATGGTTTCTACACTACTACATAGAGAGGGGATTCAAGACATTAATTTAAGACAAAATATTCATTTTGTCTTAAATATATATTTTATGTTTAAATTATATTTTTAATTTTTTAATTGTCTTAAATTAAGACAATAAAAAAATACTTTTTTAAAATAATTTTTTTTATTTCCTCTCCTCATCCATTTTCCCTCCCTAATTCATTTTCCCTCCCTCAGCCTCGGTGACATGCATTTGGGGTTTTGAACCAGGGCTATGGTTTCCTGGGCTTTCAAGTGGACTGTACAGAGAGCCCTGGGTTACACGTACACAAAAATGACTATAGGATACTTAATGCTTCCTTGATCTCTCAAAGAAGAATTACCATAGTAAACCAAAAGCTTTTTGAAGCCTGGGACTACCCAGACGTCTATAATGATCTAAAAGATTCTCATTTTCTTGTTTCACATTAGAATTCTAATGTTATAGAGCTTCGAGACTGTGGAAAGAAAATACCCAAGCAAATCGTTAAGCTCGACTGCAATAGGAGTGGTGAATATCACAGGTGGTATTTGGGGTTTGATGTAGAAGAGCCTGAGGCTTGCTCTGGAATCTATTAAGTCCCTGTTATGGAAAAGCATAAAACGGTGCCCAAAAATAGCTCACAATTTATACAGCTTTTACAAAGAGGATTCCTGTAGAATGGCAGGATCCTAAAATCATCTTTCCAGATTGTGGTAGGTGTGAGGAAACAAACGGGTAGTGTGGTTATTATCCTTATACTGAAACTTTCTACTGCCACTGCCCAAATGGGAAGACACATCTTTTTAATTGCTCAAATGGTAAGTTAAATTTATCTCTTTTTTAGTGTTATTTAGTGTATAGAAGCATTATGGGCATTGCAGGTTACATTTGAAGTTAAATTCTAACATCCTCATCATTTTGTATCTAAATGAAATGTACAACCGATAGAATTAGCCCTAGTCACAAGCATTGGCTTCAATTTTCCCACCCCTGAAGATGATGAAGCACAAAGATTTCAAGCGTCTGACACTAATTGAAATATATATTTTCTTTAAGAAGCTTCTGACACTGTGATGCACTACAAATAAAATATAGGCTAAATATTCAATTTTAGTTGCTCTTTACAATCCTCCTGCAACCATTCCATTTTAACTATCAACATCAAGCTTTGGTAAATACAGCCTATTTGCTAACCATGGCACATTGTATTCAAAATGCTAGCCTGCACTCCTATCAAAGCCACTTTCTACTGAGAAAACTAAGAAGGCGGTCTAAACCATTTCAGATCTTGTAGTCCAACATCATAGTAATCCCATTTTGGGCTTCTGATTTAGTATATGGAAATCTTTTAACTTGCTCCTTACTAAAGAAAAGGGCTTTTCTAGTTATTCCATCTGCCTTTTCCACTGGAAGATTGGTACAGACTACAAAGTTTAATCTGAATCGAATTGACATGGGTAGTCTGACACTTTTATAAGAGGGGATTTTCTTATACAGATTTTGCTGCCCTGCGATGATTAAGTTAAATCTCACATACATAAAATAACATTTTGTGACCAAGATTTTGGCAGTAAGATTCTTTTGCATATTGGCCATTTGTTTGTCAAATAAAGTTACCTATTGATTTGTTTGATTTTTGAACATGTTATTTATTAATTCTCTTCACTGTGAGCAGGCCTTGGAATAGCCATTCCATATCGCCGGAAGAAATCCATCAGTGCTGGTGTAATAATAGGTAAGAAATGTTCATTTTATTTTAGACTATGTAGGTTGCTCACGCAATGCAACCAAGTAGTACCCACTAAGTTACAAAATAAATTTCATAACAGATTTATCATTTACATCATTATTGTGAGCAAGTGAGCTACCATTTACTTTAAACATCTATTTGTGGAGATATGCAACTAATTGTTTAGTGACAAGTAAATCTTAATCTTCTTTTCCTATCATAACAAACTTAATGACTGAACAGAATACAGATAGATTTCTATTTATTTTTAATTAGGCATTCGAGATTTTGTAGTGACCCATTATCAGGATGACTAAAAATATTAGATTATAGATTTTAGCAGCTTATATTAGTTAATCAATTTCATTTAACATATTTTAAAGTAGTTTATGGTCTTGAGATTGGACTTAGCAGGTCCATTTCAGGCTTGGATTTGGCCATAAATTTGATAAAGCTTTGTAAATTAAATCCAGTAAACTTGTTCAAATTATACTATTCAGTTCTTGCCTCTAAAGGAAACAAATTTCAATTATGTAGATACCAAATTGATGTTAAACATCCTCAATCAAAAAAATCTGACAAAGCTCAATCAAAATTTACCAAAACAATGAGAAAAATCCCTTTTAATAAGCCCTGCATGCTCCAAATCCTGTTTTTCTCTTCTTGGTGTTGGATAAAAATTTAGATTTTACAATGAGGGATAGAGAAGTAGCTTGCCAGTTTTAAGTTACTTTTTCCTTTTAGTTGTGTGTAATATATAGAGTGTTAAGAATAGATTCAGCTGCAATGGAGAGAGCTCACTCAAAACTTTGAAATCCCTAATCCGCATAAAAAGTCATCGAGCATCTTAACAAATAAGCTATTCCATCATTATGAAGCTCTGAATGTTTAAAAAGCTTAAAAGGATCTTTTTTTTTTGTTTCCCCTGCCCTATTTCAAATTGTGAACATATATAGTCTACTACACACATCAAAATTTTCTTCTTGAGTATATAAATCGTTCTGTGCAAGTGAATTTTATTTATCTCGATTCTAATGATTCGGCAAACCACAACTTTTTACGCTTTTCTTTCTTTAACACCATATCCCCTGTTCATTGCAGGTGATAGTATTGGAGTGTTGGGAGTGAGGCCTGTGCCTTCTCTGGAACATTTAAGCTTGCGAAGAGGCCACTCTCCTCCGATTTCCAAGGGGCTTGGTAATGTATTTTCTGAAGACACAAATTCTTTGAATCATGGATACTTTTTCTTTTCCTCTTCCTAATATTCGTCACTGTGCTAAAGGTTATTCAACTATGGTGTGAGAATACACCTTTTGGAGTACACTTTTGTTGATGATCTTCCTAAGAAATTTGAGATCAATCTAAGGGATAACCATATCTCTTTCCAGGTGGGTTTACTCTTTTCAAGCAGCCGTCTCCAAAACACTTTGCATTTCTTTTCTAGTAATTTAATGCTAAACTAAATTATTTAGCAGTGTGATGGTTTATCAGGATCGAATACATAAGTTTATATCAATTTTCATTGACCCATGTTTTATAAGGAATGGTTTACTGTGTTCACCGAGGTGGCTCATAACCAGGCAATATAAGGTGTAAATTAATTCCAGAAAATTTGGAGTACATATACACCCTTCTAGTTTCTGGTTATTCTTGTTGATAACCATTCATTTTTTTATACTTATGTTGTGGAGAGGGAAAAATTGGAGGGAAGCTTCATCTGTGTGAAAAGTTATAGACAATTTTGTTATCTTTGTCTTTTTTTTCCTAGAATTTCAGATTGAAAGATTATATTTATTTAAATTGATTCTCTTTCTGTGTTTATAATTTTAGGATTAATTTAATTTTGAAGGGTTTTTACTCTATTGTAATTGCCAAATAATTATGTTTATCTTTCTTTCAAGATCCTAAATATTAAGAAATTAAGAGAAATTGAGTTCATTGAAATGAAATTGTTGCTTTCTTTTCATCTTGGTTAGCCATGGCTTTGTAGATTTTTATTTTTGCATGCCCTGTGTTTGAATAAAATGTTTGTTGTTTTGATTTATAGTCCCGGCCAAAGATTCAAATATGCAATAGACTTCTTGATTCACAGGGGCATTGTTCCTGAAAATTTGTAGTTAAAGGTCTTGGGAGTGAGCTGGTTGCGATCAATAAGGTATGCCTCATGAATCTAGACTTCTTTGTTTTGAATATTTAGCTATCGTGTATGGCCTATTGTTATTGTGTGCTCTGTAAGTTTAAATAGTTCTTTCCTCTATTTTTAGCTTGATTTTATAATTTTACTGTCAAAGTAGGGTCACTCTATTCCATCGAAAGCCCTACTATGATGTAAAATCTTATTAGTATTGTAAGAATGATGGCTTTAAGGAACTCAAGGGTTTACAATTGTTTCTATTACTCTTCATCTACTTTTCAGAGGTCTCTTGCCTGCAATTCTTTGACCATTCTTCTATATTTTATTCACTATAATTAATTTCAACTTAATACTATACATTTAATAGAATCCTCAAGCATAATGATATCACTAGAATGGGACGAGGTATAAATCTTCAAATTAATTGGTTTGGTTTTTCCAATATCTTCTATAGCATGCAAAATATATCCTTCAACATAAGTTGCAGCATTTTTAGGATCCAACTAAAAAAGCAGTGTTGTTGGAAATACTCAGCCTATATTCATATATGATCCACATGTACCACAGATTTAACTAGCATCTTAGTAATAATGTTTAGGGTGTCCTCAATATAGCCAACACGGGCACAAAGGTCAACCATGCACACCTAATGATCAACTATATATGTAAATTGTAATGCAATAAGGTTTACTAACGTGTGAAGTATGTGCAGCCCTCATCCACTAAACTTGCATGACTGCATGCACCTAGAACCCAATCTGAAATTGATTCCATTGACAACCTATTGTAGCTGCAACACTTGAATATAATATAGTGTGGAGGTTTAAATAAGCTCCCTGATTCCATTGGCAAGTTGTCACAGCTGCGACACTTGAGCATAGAAGGGTGTAAAAGTTTAAATAACCTCCTTGATTCTATTGGCAACCTATCACAGTTGCAACACCTAGAAGATTGTAGAGGTTTAAATAACCTTCCTTATTCCACTGGCAACCTGAATTTCTGTAGTACTTGAAAATAGTATGTTGTAGAGGTTTAAATAAACTCCCTGATTCCATTGTCAACCTATCGCAAATGCACCACTTGAACATAATAGGAAGTTTCAAAGGTTTAAATAACCTTCTTGATTCTATTGACAATCTATTGCAGCTGCAGCATTTGAAACTAAAATATTGTCATGGTATAAATCATAGCAACAAAAATATTTTGGGGAATAAATCGGCAAACCAAAAGTATAAGATTTCTTGAAAAAATCGGGAAAAAATCGTGAAAAAATCAGGAAAAAATCAGATTTAAAAAAAATGTAAAAAATTGTAGAACAAGAGATAAAAACTATTTTTTTGAAATTGAAAGCCATTTCCATAGCATAGAGATATAGAGAGAAAATAAAATAAAGAGTTTAACTAATGAAATGTAGAAAATAGATTTTTGTAGTTTATATTCATATCGTTGATTACATTCATTGCATTGCACATCTTTCAAACTCAAAGCATTACTTAACATTGCATAACTAATAACTAGATACTGATAGATGAAAAAATTTCAATTACAATATAGCTTTTTACAAAGTTAACCTAAGCAGTTATGCAATTACTTCACATTGCATAACTAATAACTAGGAGCAGCTGCCAATTGCATTAGCTTGTCATGGCATTGCATGAGACCACAATTCTTTGAGTCATTTTTTCAAGCTCACTACCCTTGTCTATGCTACGAAATTTTTCATACATGTCTACCAAAGCATTTTATCAAACAGTTCACTGCTTTGCTGCTATGGCTAAAAGCCTAAAACAATTTTGAACAAGCTATGGATGTTTGAAAAAATTCTATCAAAGCATAATAGTAAGCAATAGCATAGACAAGGCAGTGAACTGTTTGAAAAGATGCCTCAAAGAAATGTGGTCTCATGGTGATGGAATGCCATGATGAATGCCTATGGTGATGGATTTTCATGGCATTCCATCACCATGAGAACACATTTCTTTGAGACATATTTTCAAACAATTCATTTCCTTTCTATGGTACAACATTTTCATACATATCTACCAAAGCATTTTATCAAATAGTTCACTGCCTTTGCGCTATGGCTAAAAGCTAAAAGAAAGCAGTGCTTTTGAACAAGCTATGGATGCTTGGAAAGATCAAAGAAGCATAATAGTAAGCAATAGCATAGACAAGGCAATGAACTGTTTGAAAAAATGCCTCAAAGAAATGTGGTCTCATGGTAATGGAATGCCATGACAATCATCACCATGAGACTGCATTTCTTTGAGACATTTTTTCAAAAATTTCACTACCTTGTCGATGCTACCACATTTTTCATACATGTCTACCAAAGCATTTTATCAAACAGTTCACTGCCTTGCTGCTATGGCTAAAAGCCTAAAACAAGTGCTTTTGAACAAGCTATGGATGCTTGGAAAAAATATATCAAAGCATAATAGTAAGCAATGGCACATACAAGGTAGTGAACTGTTTGAAAAAATGCCTCAAAGAAATGCGGTCTCATGGTGATGGAATGCCATGATGAATGCCTATGGCTATGGATTGTGATGACATTCCATCACCATGAGACCACATTTCTTTGAGGCATATTTTCAAACAGTTCACTGCCTTGTCTATGCTACGACATTTTTCATACATATCTACCAAAGCATTTTATCAAACAGTTCACTTCCTTGTTGCTATGGCTAAAAGCCTAAAACAAGTGCTTTCAAATAGGCTATGGATGCTTGGAAAAAATGTATCAAAGCATAATTGTAAGCAACAAGCTATAGTCTCATCGTTTTTTTTTCTTCACGTGAAAATCAACACAATTTTATTTGCATTTTTATGTAGGTTTTAAACACGTTTTTTGGCGATTTTGCAGTTTTAAATGGGAAAAAATTGTTGACCAAAAGGTCAAATATTTTTTCAAAAAATCGGGGAAAAAATCGTCTAGCTTGTAGATTTTTTTAAAATCATGATTAATCGGGTTTTTTTGCATATTTCTGTTACTATGGTTTAAATAACCTCCTTAATTCCATTGGCAACCTGTCATAGCTGCAACCTTGAACATAGAAGGGTCTGAATGTTTAAATAACCTTCCTAATTCCATTGGCAACCTGTCACAACTGTAGCACTTGAACATGGTAGGGTATATAGATTTAAATAATCTCCCTCATTCCATTGGCAACCTATCACAACTGTAACACTTGAACATAGAAATGTGTAAAAGTTTAAATAGCCCCCCTGATTCTATTGGAAACTGGTCACAGCTGCAACACTTGAACATAGAAGACTGTAGAGGTTTAAATAAGCTCCCTAATTCCATTGGCAAGTTGTCACAACTACAAAACTTGAGCATAGAAGGGTGTAAAAGTTGAAATAACCTCCTTGATTCTATTGGCATCCTGTCGCAGCTGCAACACTTGATCATAGAAGATTGTAGAGGTTTAAATAACCTTCCTTATTCCACTGGCAACCTGTCACATCTACAATACTTGAAAACAGTAAGTTGTAGAGGTTTAAATAACCTCCCTGATTCCATTGTCAACCTATCACAAATGTAGCATTTGAACATAATAGGAACTTTCAAAGATTTAAATAACCTCCTTGATTCTATTGACAATCTATTGCAGCTGTAGCATTTGAAACTAAAATATTGTCATGGTTTAAATAACCTCCTTGATTCCATTGGCAACCTGTCCTAGCTGCAACCTTGAACATAGAAGGTTGTGAACGTTTAAATAAACTTCATGTTTCCATTGGAAACCTGTCACAACTGCAACACTTGAACATGGTAGGGTGTATAGATTTAAATAACCTCCCTCATTGCATTGGCAACCTGTCACAGCTGTAGCACTTGAACATAGAAATGTGTAAAAGTTTAAATAACCCCCCTGATTCTATTGACAACCTGTCATAGCTGCAGGACTTGAACATAGAAGACGGTAGAGGTTTAAATAACCTTCCTGATTCCATTGGCAACCAGTCACATCTATAACACTTGAAAATAGAAATTTGTAGAGGTTTAAATAACCTCCCCAGTTCCATTGTCAACCTCTCACAGCTGCAACACTTGAATATAATAGGAAATTTTAAAGGTTTAAATAACCTCCTTGATTTCATTAGCAACCTGTCACAGCTGCAACACAACACTTGAACATAGAAGGGTGTGGACATTTAAATAAGCTCCTTGATTAAATAACCTCCTTGATTCCATTAGCAACCTATCACAACTATAACACTTGAACATAGAAGGGTGTGGACGTTTAAATAATCTCCTTGATTCATTTGGCAACCTGTCACAGCTGCAACACTTGAATATAGAAGGGTGTGTACATTTAAATAAGCTCTCTAATTCCATTGGAAACCTTTCATAGCTGCAACACTTGAACATGTTAGGGTGTATATATTTAAATAGTCTCCCTGATTTATTGGCGAGTGGAAAACAATGAGATTAGGGCTAGTTTGGAGGAGCTTCTTAACAACTCAAAAAGGCAGGAAGATGAGGTGGCAGAGGTGCCCCTCAACTGCCATAGGGATGACCTCGTACCTACATGGTGTCATAATTTTTTAATTAAAAGAAAATAGTTAAACATAAGAATGAAGAAAAGAGTTGGTGGGGGGGAGGGGGCACAAACTACCCTCATCCCCCTTATTAGTGGGCCCTCCACACTCCATATCAAAATTTATAGTTTTTTTTTATTTTTAGGGATGTCTCCTGAAAACAACAGGCAATTCTGGAGACTTCTTAACTGTCCCCAACCTTTCTTCCACACGAGATGAGTCCCAAGTGTTTGGAGATGCACTTCCCACTTCCACTGTTTAAGTGTTAATAAGTTACATACAATTGGGGGTAAAAAATATGCCATCTTCGGTACCTAATTTTTTAGAACCACCCCTACTCTCTCATGTACCCATATCAGTTCTTGATGGTATCCAAGATCTGGTTCTCCTTGGAGAAGTCCCTTAGGAAACTTTAAATGAAAACAGGAAAAACTTAACCTAAACTAACCCAACTTGTTTCTACCCTTGTTCCTCCAACCCTTTTGCACGCAGGCCACAAATTTTTTTAGCATTTCCCATACTTCTTTGTGGTAAATTAGATTTTAATTTGTTATTCTTGTGGAGATCATTCATTGCTATTTCACTCTATTCCATTGACAGTTTATCTGTACTCTTCAAGTTTTGTCATGCTTTATCACTATGTTGAACTGATTTAATGGTGTATTTTACTAATTTTGTTGTGCTCTATTAGTGTTCCAGTTATAGTTTAAGCATATTATATGTATTTTTCAAGTTCAATATTATGATCTAATCCAAATATTTCATACCAAAGTCTTGCAAATGAGAATTCTGTAGAAAACTTTTACTGATTGGACATGTATAAAGGTGTTTATTCATTCACAAATGCAAATATGAGTTTGAAGAGAAACTGGATCAGAGTTAGCATAATTATAAAGATTTATTAAAATTCTTCTTTGCTAAAGTGTCATCTTATTTTATGAATTTAGAATGAGTACAAGCAAGGGATCAATGCCTAGAACTTCGATCTTGAGGACTTAAAAGCTCAAGCTGCTCTGGTATGGAATATACAGTCCTCCTGACAACTAAGTGGGAAGTCTGGTGTAGTAATGCATGTTTGCTTTCATTGTATTGATATATATTTAAGTATTGATAAGATACTTTTTGTGTCTTTCTTATTCTATGTCCATACCTTGGTCTAATTTTGTTGCCTTATACATAGATTAAAGATGATGACAAACTTTCTGCCACAAAATGAGGCGGAGCCTCAAATTCCAACAAAGAAAAACAAGGACCAAATTGATAAACCATCATATATTCAATCTGCTGTGTCCCCCCTCACACATAAAGATGAGACTGCTGAAAAGGTAGGGGGGCTTGTTTACCATAACTAATAGGTAATAGTTTTGGAATAGAAGGCTACAATCAAATACTTTTACGGAAGAGAGTTTTTACCCCTTGACACTTGATAATTGGGTTATGAATGTGTAAAGATTATCATTTTGTTAATTGAAAATGATAATCTAGAGGCCACAAAACATTTTTGTAACACCACCGAGTTTACAAGATGGAGGCCATGTGACACGCTTTCAGCCAGGATCTCTGACATCTACTTTACCACTTCGGTGTCTAAATGGTCTCTAGTATGGAATTTTTGTTTTCAAGCTATCAATTTCTTTTCATTTTATTTTGAGGATAATACAAGCACAATGGTTCCATTTTTTTAATAAATAATAAGTTATGTGGAAGCCAAATAGAGTAATAATTGTATCAATAGTGGGATCTTTGAGTTTCCTCTGGACAAATAATATCTACATATGGTTTGTTTGTTGATATTATAACTACTTTATAATTTTGATTTATAATCATTTTTAATTAGATTTGTAGCCATTATTTAAAGAATACATTTTGGATTAGAGGATGTAACTGAAATTGGTTTTAAAATTAGAGATCTTAATGGTTCTAAGCTTCAATAGAGTAATGACTAGTTTACAAAGTATAACTGAAGTTATAAGGTTTTTTCAATGTAAATTTTGTAGAGGGAAATTTGATATCATTGATGATGATCAGTGTGATAGCCCAACATGGAAGGAATGCCAATATACCAAGTCTGAATCTAGTAGAACACAGGATATGCAAATCCAGAAAGGTAATGTAGAGAAGTTTAAGAATGATGATAGAAAGTAGAAGCTTCTTGAGGATGGAATCTTTGCTTCAACACAAGGTCGTAAAGTATTGAGTGGGCCGCTTGTACCAGAGCATGTGCAAGCATCTTACAGATTACGAGTTGGAGATTTTAATAGGCAAGATTCAATATTTTGGTTTTTGGAGCTTTTCACTAAAATAGTAATATTTTATTTGTACGTAAGTGTAGGGGAGTGGATCTAACATTCAAATATGGAATTTCTACTACCCTATTGAGTGAATTCCTAGTATTTATTAGAATGTAAACAATATTTGTCATATTCTTCTTACTGAATTATTTGTATTTTCCATCCTAGCCTCACAAGATCCTTTTCATTAAACAACATTTGGGAACATTGAATGTAAGACGAATTGTAAAGTATGGATTGGGTTGTGAGATGCATACAAATTTATGATAAGATTTGTTCTAAGGACATATGAGTAAGTGGATCACATCTTCAAATCAAGGAGATCGATTGTGCCCATAAAGTTCCTTGAGCCACTTCCTACTTTGGTAATTTGCAGCTATTAATCAAATTTCTTTTTGCTCTTTTTTTTGGACACTATGGAGGCCTAAAAAGTGGCATAACTAAAATTTGATGTCACGATTTGGAAAAAATGTGTGTTATATGGGGATCTATCTTCCCTATTTCCTCAGATCTGTCCTCGGTGACGATCATGGGACACAAGGACAACATGGGATGTCCCTACCAGGGCATGTAATTGTGGATGCATCGCAATCACTGGACACTTGGCTGTATCTAGGATGACCTGGGACATCCAAGATGCCCCTCAACTGCCATAGGGATGACCTTGTATCTCCATGGTGTCGTAATTTTTTAATTGAAAGAAAACAGTTAAACATAAGAATGAAGAAAAGAGTAGTTGAGGGGGAGGGGGCACAAACTAGCCTCATTCCCCTTATTAGTGGGACCTCCACACTCCTTATCAAACTCTAAATTTTCCCTAGAACTAACTCATAGTTCTATTTTCATCCACTATTGGTTGATGTCTCCTTGGACGAATCACAATTTTATATAGGAATTGGTTTAGAGGTAGAGGCCAATTTTGATAGTGACAGCCCAGATAAAGCTCAACTATAGGAGGTCTAGTTGTATATTTGTATATCTATAATCTTACTGGCATGCCTCTTGTTGGACATTTTGTAGCCTTTGGGCCTTTTGTCATTATATACTTCAAATTTTCAATGAAAGCAATGACTTTTTTTTTGCTGCTTTTTTTGAATCAATGAATATTGAGCATTGGATCTCCAATTTGATGCATTGTATTTATGTTTAAACTTGAATCTTGATGTCATGTACAACTAGGCTTCTAAAATTTTACATATACCCGCGTTCACACACACACACACACATAATTTTTTTGTTATATTGCATAGCATTTTCGGGAAGGGGATGACAAGACATGCTTCAAGGATAGCAGTCAAAGATGCCAGTTTTTGGGGATGCCACAGACACCAATATACTAGTTTTTGGGGATAGCCTAAAAGTGGTGTAGGGATGGGGATTGTCAGAAACAAACTCAGACTAGTGCATGAAATGTTGGAATGTTTATTTGCTATAATCATGATTTGAAGCAAGATAGTTTGCACGCCCTGTGACCAATAGCAGCTGTAATAGTCATCATTGGCAACCTGTCATAGATTTATTGGGAAAGCTCAAGCCATGTGACCAATGGTAGCTGTAATAGTCATCATCAATTTATGGATACATTGTCCATTTGTATTAAATAATACATTACTTTACATCTTTGGTCTATTGCCAGATTATTGATTAGTTCTGCCATTTTTGGTACAGTGTTATATTTTGATGAGAATGGTGTGCTATAGTTTAAATTTTATTTTTTACTTAGTCCATCAAAACTTTTCACAGTTATATTATTGATTCTTTTCACATCACAATATCTATACATTTCTATGGGTGTTTATAGCAAAGGAAATGTGTTCCTCTTGGGATTCTAAGTTATAATGAGTTATTTTTCTGTATACCATTTCACAGCAAGCAAAAGGTTTCTAGCTGCAGCATGGATTATGAGCATGGCACAGCCTTCAGACATGCCATGTGAACCCTCTGAGGAGGAGTTTCGTCTGTGTCTGAGAAATGGACTTATTTTGTGTAGCTTAATCAATAAGGTTAAGCCAAGAGCAATGCCAAAGGTGGGAGCATGTTGTTGACATTAGTTAGTTAATTTCATTTATCAACATTTCATAATTTTCCAATTGACTTCTTGCTTTTTTGCTTTATTATATGCTGATAATCATGATGATAATGTCTACATAATTGGAAAGCATTTAGTTAAAAATATTCCATCACTTTGTCCTAAAGGCCAGCCTTTATATACTTATCAATATTTTGAGAATGTCAGAAATTTTCTTGTAGCTGCTGAGGAGTTAAAGTTGCCAACATTTGAAGCTTCTGATTTAGAACAAGTGAGCATGCTCATTCCAATATTATTAGATTCTAAATAATTAGTTCTCTATACTTTTGTCTAATACTGTTGTTTCTTCAGGGGAGATTGCAACTAGGTTTTACAACAAAAATCGTAGGTTGTATTTTGGCTTTGAAATCTTACCATGAATGGAAGAAATC
Organism: Sequoia sempervirens; assembly: GCA_007258455.2. Taxonomy (NCBI): domain Eukaryota; kingdom Viridiplantae; phylum Streptophyta; class Pinopsida; order Cupressales; family Cupressaceae; genus Sequoia; species Sequoia sempervirens. The sequence goes on along the minus strand of VDFB02373365.1, from coordinate 171,699,246 downwards.
TGGAGGAAATGGTTCTTGGAAGTACATAGGCCTTTTGAAGTCCACTATGATTCTCAGAAATGTAGGATCCCCTCAATTTACCTCTTCTTGTATGGTTGCAAAGGCCTTTGAAAACATGTCAAATCCAATAGATGGTAGCATGTAGAAGAATTGCAGGAAGTTAGATCTTTTAGGATGTGAAAAGCCTAAATTTACAGATGTAGTGAAGGTTAAAGAATGTGTTCCTAAGATAGGGCAGATTCAACAAGATGATGTTGAACATAGACTCATTGAAATCTCACACTATAGAGGTCATATTCATGACCTATTTGTAATGAAGGGACTAAACTCCATTATCTCATGTTTTTCATTGTTATTTCATGTTTTGCAATGCTTGAATTGAAATATAACTTCATTCCTAAGTACATGATGGGTTATTGCATGTTTATGGTTGGAAGATCTAATTGGAGCTTGGCTAAGGAGTTTTGTTATAGGCATTGAGAATTCAAAGGAAAACATTAACCATAATCTTTCTGAATCACTACAAGCTACAACACTGGTATGTAACTTTGTTGTCATCCATATTTTTTGAAATTGTCATTGGAGCTTACCATTAGTGCTGATTTATTTCAAAACATTAAAATAAATAAAAGCATTTATATAGTATATATAGGTTATTTTGTAATGTATGCCCTTGCTAGATATGCCCAGATGGGTTGAACATGTGTTGTTTGCATTTGTAACAAGATTCTAGTAAAAAAAATTGTACATTTAATTTCATCAACGTTCTAGATCACACTCCATGACCCATCATTTGGATAATTTTCTTTAATCTTGATGATGGATCACTGACTATGATATGGATTGTTAATGATATTAAATGTTATTTTTACTAGAAGCTTGTTTAGTATATCATAGACTCTGCAAATTTCATGTTTATTATGTTTGCATGTGTTAATTTTTAGTTGGTTGTATGGTGTTTTCCTAGAGTTGGGGAATGCATTTAACAACTATGGGATAAAGCTGTAACAAATCTAGCATAGTTTTAATTTCTATCCATTAGCCTTTTGTACAAAGGAGATAGGAATGGCAATTACTTTGTGCAGGTCTCTGGAGAACTTATAGATGTGTCTTTTGAGCGTGTGGATCCAAATGGTAGTACAGGTGGAAAGCAAGTTCATTCACTCTCTTATGCTGATCCAAATAAGCCAGGTATTTAATTTTTATGTTTCTTATGCTATAATTGGATATATTCTTACATTAGATGATTGTAAAGTTTAGGGTAGTTTTGAAGGTCATTCCCAAGTGGGAAACTAATTTGGTGTATCAAAGTAATTTTTCTCCTCTCCCTATTTGTTTGTTATCTTTGTCATAATAAATACATTTTATAGGATCTATTGTTGACAATCATACAATTCTTATGCTCTAATAGGATATATTCTTACATTAGATGATTGTAAAGTTTAGGGTAGTTTTGAAGATTACCAAGTGGATAATGAGACAATGTAATGAGCAGATATGAAGTGTTTGAACTCAGAAAATGATACAGTGACCAAGTAAACACAATATATGTTTCCAAAATCTGCTACAACAACACTAACCTACATTTGCATTCATTTTTTGTTCATTTATTACATAGACAACAAGAATCCCAACCTGGTTTAGATGTTGGAGTTGAGACAGTGTTGTCAGCGACCTAGTAATAGATTTTACCCTTGAATAAGGGCAGCGACCAACCTTCTAAACCTTCCTGAAGCCACATGCTTGGCTGGTGATGGTCATCAACTCTGCTTTGTCTTTGCCACTAAAGCAAGTCCACATAATGAAATTTCTCTATCTTAAAATGTAAAAGCATTTTTGCAAATAGTTTGTAAGTTTGCATTTCCAATACCTTGTATACCTGTCAAACGTGGTTTTCTAAATGTTGAAATAGTTTCATTCCCAGTTAAAAAATTCCCATAAGAGCAACAAAACAAAGGTCTTTATATTGATGTTTAATAAAAAAATATGAAAGTATTGCTTTGGAATTGCCTTAAATGCTTTTCTTTCTTGCAAAGCAGTAGATTTTGAGGTAGGAATGGAATTTTAACAGAGTGTTTGTTGTTTCCTCTCTTTAATGTGATAATTTTGTATCTTTCCAATGGTCATGTATCTGGATTGCCTTTGTCAGGTTTTTGAGAGTGGGAATCCCAATGCAAAAGAAATAGTCCTTTCAAACATGGCAACAACTTTTGACCGGATTCTGCTATAGTTTGAGGTTTGCTGCTTCAAATCCTCTTTATGTAATTTTTTATGCTTTAGTTCCTAAATGATGTAAAGAAAAAACAATTAATACATTACACTATATTTACTCATTTGAACAAATGCATAATTTCTTCTATTTCTTCCTTTATTTCAGGATCCTTTCACATTTTCTAATTATCATAGAGCAATACAGGAGCCTTTTGATTACTACATGTTTGGAAAAAATTACATTCGTCCATTGATGGATTTCAGGTATTGTTGTTGTGATTCCCAAGAAGGTTTTAGTTCTTGTTTTTTAATTTGATAGGATTGGTTGTATCTCATAGGAGGGTTTCTGATTGTAGATTTAAGCAGTATTTGATCACCCCTAATAATATAGAGGTAGATTATTTTTCCTCATGCTTTTTCCATTGAATTTTTTTCTATTAACTATGTAGTTTTGACAAATGAACAATAAGGTTATTTTGATTTCTCAGACTAAAAATGACATCCTTGAGTAAATTTTTGAATGTAAAGGAGGTTGTCTATATGTTAGGCTTGCTAGGGGAATTGGATTGCTCAACAAGAAAATATTTCTAAATTAATTTAGCTCTAACTCTATGGGAAAGATGATAGTTTGATGGACATACACAATTCTACCTATATGGGAGTGATGAGAGCTAGATGGAACATCTAAAGAGGTTCCAGATATGCTAGAGGAAAGCTACGAGGAAACTAAATTGATAATGTTTGAATTTTTTTTTTCTTTCTTAGATGTTGAGTCTAATTAATAAGTTTAATGTTGTGTTGCAACTTGTAGTTGAGTATGTTGATATGATAAAGGCTAGGATTGTCGATCTTCTAAAAGTTATCAAAATTGCATTAGTTGATGCAAAAAGGTAAAACTATTTATCTTTATTATAATTAGTGGAACTTGCAACTACAATATCTGATAAAAATCTACTTCCAAATATGTTTTTGACGTGCAAATTTTGAAACCTTATTTTCAGGTTGCAGCTCCAAATTGGAGAAGTAAAAGGTGAATACCAGCGATGAAGAGTTTGGAGGAGTCAAAACCAATAGCAGCAGGAAAGTTGTGGATTTGCAAGGGGATTAAATGGGTCGAGCCCCTATAGGAGGTCGTTGCCCTTCCAAAATGACTGCAGTTAAGGAAGGGGAAAACAATATAAGTATATGAAAATAGGAGTATTCTGTTTATATAGTGTCAGTAAGTTGTACAATGTCACTGAGACATTGAATGTAACCAATGAAATTTTGATTTTCCAATCAGGCTTAATAAAGTAAATTTTTAGAGTGGTTTTTTCTCCACTCATAAATACTGTGTTGTTTGTGTTTTTGTTTGATCAATCATATTTGTTCAAGAATTTTAGTCTACATTTCATGGTGCTTCTTCAACATTTGAATATCTATGATACTTGAAGTTTATATGCATTAATTTGTGAGGATTAATTAAGTTAGATTTGATTTGTAATGACTAAATATATGACTAAAGTAATGACTTACATGACTAAATAAATGACTACCATGACTAAATAAATGACCAATTAACAAAAATCAATGACTAAATATATGACTAAATGTATGACTAAATATATGACTAAACAAATCATTACCATGACTAAATAAATGACTAAATTAACAACTAAATCAATGACCAAATCAATGGCTAAATAAATGACTAAATAAATGACCAAATCAATGACCAAATCAATGACTAGATAAATGACTAAAATATTTTAGTCATAAATTTGGTCGCGTTATAAATGATTGGCAATAAACTACTAATGGTCACGTGACCAAAATTAGTCACATATATGCAATTTTTAGTAGTTTATTTAGTCATATATTATTGTTTTTGTACTAGTGTACACAAACTTATAAGATTGGTATAACAAAGTGTATCATAATACTGCTGATTACACATGTTCTCTTCAAAAAATAAATCCAATTCATATCCCTCATCATGTTCTTGGCTCAAAAAACTTGGAATCCCATTGTTTTTCACAACATCACACTCATTGCTTGAAGGGAAAGTATCATTAGAACATTTTGAACCGAGATGATTAGTCAAGAAATTATTTGCATCATTGTAGCCTTTAATTGCTATAGAAAATTTTCTCTCTATTTTTGCATTTGCAGAGCAATTAGAAGAAACTTCAAATGTTTCATGTATCTCATCATGTCTTTCATCATTAAGGCTGAAATTTTCATCTAGGTGTATTTCTTATGTAGGTTGTTCAAAGAAAACTTCCTCATCACCTAATGATGCATCATTCGTGTCTTCTACCTTCTCAAGTATGCATTTGTCTATATTTAAAACTAAAGACATATGATCATTTGTATTCACACAACTGCTAATTCCATCAACATGTTTACCCACAATTGAAGACAACAAAATTTGCACATATTAATTCCTCTTTTTGCTGAAATTATCTAAAAATGTGTAAGCCATCTATGTACTCAATATTTTATAATCATTTAGCAGTACACTAGATCCCTCCTCAAAAGCTTTAAAATACATATGAATGCAATCTAGAGTACTAGGTTTGAAATTTTTAGGGATTAGTGAAAGAGAAACAACAAATTTGTGACTGAAATAAATGCTTGACTCTTCATCTCACTTTTTAATCTCCTTTAACCTTGTGAAAAGGTAAGAAGGTTCTCTTGTAAATTCTTCTTTGTAAGCATTCACTAGTTTATCCCAGTAGGGAAAGGATTTCTCAGGAAAGCTTAGGTACCAATCCCTAGCTCTAGCTTCAAGATATCTGACAAAAAATCTCATCCACATATCCTAATCTCTAAATGAGTGTTTCTCCATGAAGCTAGAATTTTTTTGGACATGTGCATCTCCTTTTCACACATTGTATCCATTAAATCTAGGCATCTTCTTATAGACTTGAGTTTTCATACTTTCAACCTTGCAATCAACTCATGACAAGTCTAATTGATTATACAATGGATCAAAGGAATTAACAAAAGGCGCATTAACTTGGCAAGTAGATATAGTGTGGTTATCTTTTAACTGGGGTTGTAGAGACATCTAGTGCCTTTTGCTCATCTCTTTAATTCCCCTTTCAAACACAGCTTTCCATTCCTGGCTAAACCTAGGCTTGTTCACACTTGGGTTCTTGTACTTCTGGGTGTCAAATGTTTGAGGATTATCAGACTTCTGAAGCTTCTTGACAATCTATATTAAGGTGTCTAAAGGTATGGCTATTTTAGTTTGGTGATCCATGGATATTTTCAAATCTGGGCTTAACTAATTGTGCATAATCATAACCATGACCAAATGAAGGATCATTAGGATAATTGCTAACATGGTGATAACCTAGGCTTGAAACATATGATAATGCAAATGGGTGGAAATCCATAGGATATAAAAATTCATTCTAACCATCCACACTAGCAAGTATTTGAATCCTAGACAAAATCTTTAAATTGAACAACAATTGCATTCAATACGAAAAGGCCAACAAATGGAAGTATGCAAACTCAATTTTATTGTCCTCTCCCTTTGTTAGTTCTAATTCACTCAATAGGGAACAAATTTTTTTTCCTAAGATGTTCAAATATGGTTTTCACATACAAGTTTCTTAAAAACCAAAAGTGAAGAATACCTGGAAATGTTATAGCTACTACAAATTTTCTTCCTGATTGGAAATATTGTAGATCTGGAACTTTTCGTCACATATTCATCAGGTTCTTTTGACAGAGTCACTACCTCTCTTCACAAAGGACTAAACTTCAAACAATATGAAGCTCTTTCAAAGATAAATATCCTTATGAGTTCCTTTCACCAGTAGAGCACCACAAATTATAAAAATTTCAAGTTTACTGCAACAATTTTTTTCTCCAGGTTTGAATTCCTTCAATATTTGATCCAAATATTCAAATTAGCAAATAACTTAACTCTATGAATTATCATTTTGACCTTGGAGATTCAAATTTATCCCTAGTAGAGTTTCCATTCTATTGGTGTTCCAAATTGACTGGTCCAATGAGTCTTAAAGAATAGTCAATTTCTTATGCTTAGACTCAAAGAGGGATTTGGCCAGCTGACAAGATTCAATCAAAGACTAAAATATCCTAAACTTATGCCTCTGCAGGACCAAGGTGGGTCTTCCTTTACAATGCCTAAAGACTCAATACAACTATGCACAAACGTTGCTTTTTATAGCAGATAATTCCTAATAAAAATACACTAAGGAAAGCATTAACAACTTCAAATCTGGTTGTATTCCTGATATCTCAACACTCACTTAGCAATTGGGAAGCATAATCCAACACTAAACATAAACCCAACAACAAAAATTAAAATGATTTTGAATTTATAACTTGTTTCCTAAATGCACTAAGATGAATGACAAACCAGTGCCTAATTTTGGGCCATGGAGTCAAATGCATAATCATAAAAAGAATTCATCAGCAAATAAACTTCAACCAGTGGATTCAAATTGCTAATGCATTACACCAACATATCCACTCCTGTTTTCAATCAAATTCTTCTTATAGATCCACCCTTCAAACTTGAAATCACTATTATCTGCTCAAAGTAATTTAACTACTTCCTTGAAATAGAACCATGAACACATAACACAATCTCAGGGAAATTGAGATGACAAATTCAAACTTACTTTGTATTTTTGAATTCATATGATCAAATGTGTCCAAATTTGGAGATAATTTGATGACATTCATGCTTTTCTTGCACAAACTGAATGATATTTACTCATGAAATCAACAATTACAGCTTACAGACTCAATTCATGACTCAGACACAACATTTATCTATCTACCCAACCCATACATAAATTCAAAACCCTTTACAATGAGAAGAGAATCAAAATAAGGAGAAACAAAAGAAAACACAAAATCAATCTGATGATGACACTTGGCAGCTTCTCTCATCTCTCTTCCCTTTGCAACAAACTTTGCCTCTATTTTGCAGTAGAAAATTCATTGTTTGTTTCTTCAACAAAAAAATTCCCCTGTCTGTGAAAATCAACACCATTTTACCCTGTAGTGTGAAAATATTTTGCTCGACTCATGAAAGCCTTTATTTGTGACTTTTGTAATGTTGTAGCTGCACTTTATTATTTTATTTTACAGAAAAAGAAGGCTTTGTTTATAAAGTGAATGATAAATTCACTTTACCTATGCCCTTCACTTTTCATCTTCATTTAAAAATATTTTCCTTTTAAATATTTGAGGGCTTCTAATATTACATTATCAGGAAAAAATAATTTTACCCAAGTCCCTCTTTACATTTCATATCCAAGCAAAGTAAAATATTATTTTGCTTTATGTCTAAAATCTTCCCGTGTCATTTTACCTTTGTAACCAACTTTAAATTTCTCTATATTTAAAAGCATTACTTTTAAATGTTAAAATCTTTCTACTATTTGATGGGGTGATTAAAAAAAACTTTACTCGCACCCCAATTTGCATTATATATTTTAATGCCTTTGCTTTCAACATTTCACTGAACACTTTATATTTTAGCAGGCTCATTGAAATTTACCCCACATGCTTTACATTTAAATATTTAAGAAAACCCATTTCTTAAAATATTTAAACTCCACATTTAATCGGGCACATTTATTTTACTTCATTCAATTTAAAGCCTCTTTCTTTTTAAAAATTTTCCTCCCACAAAATACTTTACCCATTTTAATATTTGTACCAAGCAGTGAGAACACCCTTCACATTTTACCTTATTCATTTAAAGTGCAACTGCAAATTTTGGGCCCACCATGTCCACGCGGCAAAAAATTGTGCACCTCACAACATGTTTGATGGTGTCACCCTTCCTTGTGTGAGGATGGTGAGGTATGGCTGGGATTAGTCCATGTCACTCATTTTATCTTGGCCATTTGTTCCTAGCTTTGCCCTAATCCCTTTCTTATTGCATTTGTTAGTGATCTCCTTCCATTCGATCATGGCGGCCATCAAGAAGGTGTTCTCAACAGCCAAATGTGCAATGGTATCATACCCATTCTAACTCTATGTACGCAGGCCTACCATGGCCAATGATGGACAAACTCACAATGAACAATAATACAAACACTGCCCAACAAAATACTTAGTGGTATATTCATGCTTTGAAAATGTTGAAGCTAGAAGTTCCATACTTACAACCCAACACCAAAATGTAACCTACATTTGGAAGGAACCCAACACATTGTTAATCATATTGCTCATTTATAAACCCACCAATCCGTCTTCCAAAATGGACTTCACACAAACAATCCTACAGTATGAGCTAAAATCTCCATTTTGCAATGCTAATTCGACCCCCTCTACAAGCTCGATGGTGTCCAGATCAAATTTCCTCAAAAAATTTGATACATTTGCATTTAGGCACAGATCACCCATCTCTTCCTCTAAATAGCATGGTGGATGCAAAAAAAATTCCTCCAACATTTTTGATACATTCCAACTGCAAGTGTTGGAAATTGGCTGTGTTTCTCCCATTGCATTGGAAAGCCTTTGGACAAGAGCTTGCTTACCAGCAAATTTTGGTATATACTCATTGCCCATGGAGAGGATTACCTAGCATGGTTTATTTGACATATGGCCAAGCTTCATACACAATTGATCATTACTGAGGTCAGAGCTGAACATATCATCATTATGTCCTTCATGAAACTTGAGGTTGTACAGAAATTCCTGAGTAGAATGGAATCAATTATTGTGCAACATGTTGTTGGGTATTGGGAAGGAAAAGAGAGTATTATAGCCCCCCCTTGATGAGTAGTGTACATTCCATGTTGCCAAACATGTATGAAACATCTGATGAGTTCTAAATCCATTTTAGATACCTCCTCAGTCAACTTTAAATAGACCTCACTTCGAGCCTTTTTCCCTCTTGGAAGATGTAAATGTGCATCTACATAATGAGGAAAACCCAACAGTATTAATTTTTATACAAGATTTTCTTTCTTAGTATCATGTTGTTGTCCAAGTAGTGCAGAAAAAAATAGTGTTGTGACTTTTACTCTCTTGCAACCCAGGTGGAAACATCATCTCGAAAGACCTAGCATGCTCAAAGTTTCCTCAATTTTCTATTCTTTACTAGTTTAGAATCCATAAAATAGAGAGCATTGAGATTTTATGTAGCTGACCCTGCTTCTTTCAATACCTTGATAGTATTGGAATCATCATTCCTCCTAGTGGCTCTTGAATCCTCAATAACCTCCCCTCAGCTGTCGAGCATGTTCAAACTTGGGAAAGAGACTCCATAATCCATGTGCATATCAATCAAAAGAATTGTGACTACAATTTCAAAAAACTTCCACACTTTCCCCAACTGATCAAATGAAGCAAATCTAGTGTTTACAACCTCAACAATGTCACAATTAGGGAGGATGATGATAAAGGTTGTGGAATTAATCACTGCATTCAAATAATCAAGAAACATGAACCATACTAGCCTCAAATTGTGTGGCATATGTTGAGTCCTCTATGGGCCTGACTAAATCTTTTTTTGTTTTCAAACAAGTTTTTAACTTGAATTGTCCTAAAAAAACTTTTGAATGCTCCTAGCAAGAAAATTCAAACTTGGTTGTCATTAAAATTTGCTTTCAAGCATGTTTGCACAATGGTCAAAACTAGTCAAGTTGGCTCTAGAATCGCCTTGGTAAACTAGTCAAATGACCTCCTAAAGCTATGAAAATTTACAGGCATGATGAAATTAGACTCAAGAATACAATGCAACAAGCAGCTAAAAAAAAAATATCACGAGGTGCAAGATATTCAATGTCAAATTTGCTTAGTCAAACTTTTATGCAACTACACCTGCTCAAAACCAATTAAAACTCATCTAGTCACCATTTTGAAAAAATACCAAATCAACTCCTGGGAAGCTGCCATTGGAAAATTTAGATCATTTGGGTACACTGAGTATGCGTGCACGAGGGATTTTCTTCAATCATCAACCTTCATGAGATATTAGGGGTCAAATTTGACCACCTTGAAACATGTCAGAAATGTAGGTGTAAAATCAAAACAAACTGTATTTGCTTTTGATCTCAAATAAATAGAAAATTAGATCATGAGGCTCTGAGAGCACATGAATGTAGGGAGAATGGAGAACAACAATCCTTTTGTCTCGAAAATCAACCAGTTGTGAAATATCATCTCAAACAAGAGGCCACTTCGCACAACTAAGAGTTTGTAAATAGCAGAAAAGTGCCAAAACCCTCCAGCTTCGCTTTTCAAAACCCTGTCAAAACTCATCATGGGAAGCTGAAAATTGATATACATGTTCACATATGTCAACTGAATGTGCTCACCAAGGGGTTTGGGTTGGAAATCATCTAGCTTCAAATTATGACACTCCAAAGTAGGTCACTTAGGCATATTTCTCAGGTGCACTTCTAAGTGTGCAAAGGCAACATTTTCAATATGGGCACTTCAAATTTGCAAAATTTGAAAGTCCCAACACTCTGGATTCTCAATGCCAAGGTTTCCCTATCCTGTGTAGATAGAACAAAAGAAGAATATGTTGGAGAAGGAAAAGTTCTTTGTGTTGATCTAGTAGTAGTGGCAAGAATCCTATTATACTCATCCATCAACTTATTATATTTATTCAATAATTTCTCATATTTGTCTTGTGAAATCTGAGTTGTGTCCAGACTTAGCATAGTAGCATGTATAGTTAGTTGTGCAGCTGCATTACCAGTCATCTTAGTAGCTCTCTTTACAACTACAATTTCAATTTCTTGCTCCACGAAATTTACAACCTTGGGTTTCCCAATATTTGGTACCATTGACCATATTGCAAGGGTATGCAATTTTTTGCTAAACCCTAAACCAAACACCTTATTGTCAAAATTATCTTAAGAAATAGAAGCATTGGGATCCTTTCTTATTACATCCAAGGCAATAACAAATGTGAGCTCCCACCTAGGAAATAATTAAACACCACTTCCTTTGAACAAATATCTTGCCTCTTGGGGTGTTATGGCTCTAATTTATTTCATTATTTATCTTATTCTTCCTTTTTAGCTTCCTCTTGTAGTGAATGATCAACATTTTCTTTTACATCCTCTATCCTCTTCTTGATTTCATGGCTTCTTAGTTGGATGAAAAAGTCCTTGAACTCCTTAGTTTGGAAAAAGTTGCCATCACTCATGAAGTCTCTACAAGCCTTTATCCTGACATTATCATCTTGATCTTCATCATATTCTCATTTTACTATCCTGCTAGAAGGTACAACAATATTTATAGCATCTTCCCCCTCAGGGGAGGAGAACCTTTGATCAAATTCTTGTTCCATAGGAACATGCTCAACAAACTCTTCTTGTGTACAATCTTCACCACATTGTTTAGTTATTGAATACGTCACCAATGGGGCGACTGCAAGTTTATTACCTATCTACTTTGTTTGCAATTAAACTCCCTGAGCTATAGAGTGAGTTGGCTGGCTCCTCACTTGTGCATCATGATGCTCCTTGGTAACTTTGGCTTTTACTCAACCCCTTTAACTTTATCAAAAAATCTATTATCTTTAAAATGCCCCAAAATCACTTTAGCTTGAACATACTTGATGCAGGAGCATCCAGTGGTGTAAGGGCAATCTTGCATCACCCAAAAATAGTTAAATTTCAAGTTTCTCAATTTTTAGATGTTTTTACATTTTTGGATACCCTTTTCGTCATAATGAAATTCCCAATTTATGGTTTTTATTTTCTATTTCTGGGTTGAAAGATATTGCAGTTTTAGCTTCCCAGATTTGCACCTGAAATTCTTCCGAGTTAGATTTGAGGCACTTAGAGTTCCCGGAATGGTCCTAAAACTAGCCAAAATTGGAGTAAAAATTTTTGAGCGCGTTATTGACTTTGAAACCTTTCCAATGGTTCAAACAGTTCGCGAATCGGAGTCCCGGATCAAAAGTTATGGCCCGGGGAAGTTGGCGCACTTTCTAGAAGATACAATTGCAAATGTTCTTTTGAAATTTGAACTTCAAGTTGTAATTTTTGGTGCCAAACCGCCTAAACTCAAATTTGAATGTTGTTTTGGCTCCAAACTAAAGAGGAGCTCTATTTATGGGCGGGTTTCTAATTTTTGGGTAGCTTTTTGGGGACAAGCTCACATATTGTGAAAGGGTTATTCTGTAGCTTTCTGTAACTTGCATGTGTTGTAGACTTGGGGATTTGAGATCCTCTGCATGTAAGAAGCTCCATTTTCTGAATAATAAAATTATTTTCTTGTTTGTGGGTTATTTTCTATGTCTGAAGCTGCACCCTCATCAAGTGGTATCAAAGCATGGTTTTCTTGAGCGTGTGGACAGATCGCCGATCGTGAGGCAGTTTGCACCAGGACCATGGTTGTGGGTCAAGGTCAACAAAGATGCCTCCAAGAGTGATTCCTGGTAGGCGTGGTGGTGCCAGAGGTGGTCAAGGCAGCATAAATGCTGGTGGAAGAGATGCACTGGCAGCCCTCCAGAGACAGATTGATGCGTTACAATAGCAGTTGAAAAGAGGGTTAAACCCGAGGGAGAAAAGTGAGGATGAAGGAGAGGAAGAAGGTTCAAATGTAGAAGAGGAAGAAGAAGAAATTGATCAAGACCAAATGTGGCTAATAAGGGCCATTTCGAAGATCAGGAAAAGACCCAGAGCAAAAGTCCCTTGTTATTTCGGAAGTCTGAACCCGGAAGAGTTGATCGACTGGATCAATGAGCTAGAAGAATATTTTGAGTATGAGGAAATAGAGGACCCAAATCGGGTTAAGTTTACAAAAATGAAGTTGAAGGGCCATGCCAATATTTGGTGGAAAGAGGTCCAGTTGGAAAGAAATGGAAGAGGAAAAGGCAAGATCACCAGATGGGATCGCATGGTAGAGAAACTGAAGAAGCAGTTCATACCATTGGACTATGAGTTAGATCTATTGAAGAAATTGGAAGGGTTGAAGCAAGGAAGCAGATCTGTGAAAGAATATACTAAAGATTTTTACAAGATAATCATCATAACGGGTCACACAGAGGCCAATAAGGAGAAGGTAGCCTGATATCTTAATGGGTTACGACCGAGCATTCAGGAGGAGTTAAGCCTAGTCAGAATGACCACCATTGAGGATGTGTATGAGGAAATAGAGGACCCAGATCGGGTTAAGTTTGCAAAAATGAAGCTGAAGGGCCATGCCAGTATTTGGTAGAAAGAGGTCCAGTTGGAAAGAAATCGAAGAGGAAAAGGCAAGATCACCAGATGGGATCACATGGTAGAGAAACTGAAGAAGCAGGTCATACCAGTGGACTATGAGTTAGATCTGTTGAAGAAATTGCAAAGGTTGAAGCAAGGAAGCAGATCTGTGAAAGAATATACTAAACATTTTCATCAGATAATCATCATAACGGGTCACACAGAGGCCAATAAGGATAAGGTAGTCTGATATCTTAATGGGTTATGACCGAGCATTCAGGAGGAGTTAAGCCTAGTCAGAATGACCACCATTGAGGATGTATATCAGTTTGCTTTGAAGGTGGAAGAGAAGCTAAAAAACAAATTTGATGGCAAGCAAAAAGGATGAGGAGGACAAAGTGGAAGGGGCAGTGGAAGACCTTCAGGAAGCCGAAATGATGATGAAAAGAAAAGTGAAGATGTGGGTACCAGCCGAAGCCTAAGGAATGACAACTTCTACCCCCCTCATGATCAAAACAATGGAGATCAAAGAGGTAGAGGATGAGGGAGATATGGAGAAGGATCTAGAAGAGGTGGTTTCAGAGGAACGTGTTTCCAATGTGGTGAAGAAGGGCATTGAGCCTATGAATGTCCACAACACCAAGGAAGGGTAGACAAAAGGCCAGAAGGTCATGGAAGGGTTGCGCATGCAGATGAGGAGGCCCAATCTGAACATTCGGATGATGCTGAAAGAGGGGAAGCCCTAGTGATTAGGAGAGCCATGGTGACTTAGGAAAAGAAACTAGAACAGAGGAAGAATCTGTTTCGCACAAGGTGCAAGTGTGAAGGAAAATTTTGTGATGTCATTATTGACAGTGGGAGCACCGATAATCTGGTGACAGAGGAGATGGTCACAAAGTTGAAGCTAAAGAGGGAAAGGCACCCTCATCCGTATCGGATTGCCTAGTTGCAGAAATACCACAAATTTTTGGTCAATGAGTAGTGGCTAGTAAAGTTCAAGATCGGGAGCTACCATGATGAGGTACTATGTGATATTATCCCCATGGATGCATGTCATATGTTGTTGGGGAGGCCGTGGCAGTTTGATAGGTGAGCTATACATGATGGCCATGCAAACACTTATTCCTTGACAAATGATGGGGTTCGTCACAAGTTGAAACCCCTGAAGGAGACCAAAGAAAAGGTATGCATTAGTGCTAGAATTTGTTATGTAGATGGAAGAAAATTTTTAGAAGGTATGAAGCATGAGCGTGTGTGTTATGCATTGATTCCTAGAGTGAGTAAGGAGGATAGTGAGAAGGTTCCAGAAGAATTTTCTGGAATGTTGGATGAGTTTCAGGATATTGTTTCTGATAATGTACCTGAGGGTTTACCACCAATAAGGAAGATCAATCATCAGATTGACTTGATTCCTGGAGCGAGTTTTCCAAATAAGGTAGCTCATAGAATGACTCCAGCAGAAAATGAGGAGTTGAAAAGACAAGTTCAAGAGTTGTTGAGAAAGGGTTTGATACGGGAGAGTTTTAGTCCATGTGTAGTACCTGCAGTACTAGCACCAAAGAAGAATGGGGAGTGGAGGATGTGTAAAGATTCCTAAGCCATACACAAGATAACAATCAAGTACAGATTTCCCTTACCAATGATGGATGACCTGATAGACTGTTTGAGTGGAGCTCAATACTTCACAAAGATTGATCTGAAGAGTGGATATCACTAGATCCCAATTCAAGAGGGAGATGAATGGAAGACTGCCTTCAAGACCAAAGAGGGCCTGTACGAGTGGTTAGTCGTGCCTTTTGGGCTAACCAATGCACCGAGCACATTCATGCGGCTCATGAACAAGGTACTAAAAGAATTTCTAGGAAGTTTTGTTATTGTGTATTTAGGTGATATTTTTATTTTCAATAAGACGTTGGATGAGCATCTGATGCATATTTGGAGAGCCTTTGAGAAGTTAAGAGAAGAGAAACTGTTGATTAATTTGAAGAAGTGCAGTTTTGTGAAGAGGGAGTTAGTGTACTTTGGGTTTGTTGTCTCAACAGAAGGTCTCAAAATGGACTTAGAGAAGGTGAAGGCTATTCTGGAATGGCCTACCCCAAGAACTGCTACCGAGGCGAGATCTTGCCATGGTTTGGCTAGTTTTTATAGAAATTTCATTAGAAACTTCAATAGTATTTGTGGACCCCTGACTGAAACAATGAGAGGGGTTAGAAAAGAATTCAAATGGAGTACTAGAGCGGAAAAAAGTTTTGAATTGTTGAAGCAGAAGGTGAAAGAGCAACCTATTCTAGCCCTCCCAGATTTCAACAAGGTGTTTCAGGTGGATTGTGATGCCAGTGGTTGTGCCATTGGAGCAGTGTTGAGCCAAGAAGGTAAGCCCATTGCCTATTTTAGTGAAAAGTTAAATGATGCCAAGAGAAAGTATTATGTATATGATCAGGAATTTTATGCAATAGTTCAAGCATTAAAGAAATGGAGACATTATTTGTTGCCGAAGGAATTTTTTCTATATACTGATCATCAAGCCTTGCAGTACCTAAATAGTCAGGGAAAATTAAATTAGAGGCATATGAAATGGGTAGAGTTTTTGCAGATTTATGCCTTTGTTTTGAAACATAGGAGTGGGAAGTCAAATAGGGTTGCAGATGCCTTAAGTAGGAGGCATACATTGATGACAAAGATGCAGATTGAAGTGGTTGGGTTCAATGAACTCAAAACACTGTATGCAGAAGATCCTGGTTTTGCAGAGAATTAGAAAGCTTGCAAGGAACCTGTTACAGTGGACAAGACAAGGTGGCTAGATTTCATAATCCAAGATGGCATGTTATTTAATGGAAGTTAATTATGTATCCCGAGGAGTTTCATGAGGGAGAACCTGATAAAGGAGAAGCATAGTGGAGGAATGGCAAGACATTTTGGTTGGGATAAAACCATTGCCATTATCAGTGAACATTATTATTGGCCTCAGTTGTCACAGGATGTGAAAAAGTTTGTACAAAGCTGCAGGATATGTTAGATGGCTAAAGGAGTGAGCTAGAATACAGGATTTTATAAGCCCTTACCTGTACCAAAGAGGCCATGGGAGGATATAAGTATGGACTTTGTTCTTGGTTTTCCAAGGACACAAGGGAATGATTCAGTCTTTGTGGTGCTTGATAGGTTTTCAAATATGGCACATTTCATTGTATGTCAGAAGAACCATGATGCAGTCCATATTGCTGACTTGTTCTTCAAAGAGGTGGTGAGGCTACATGGTCTGCCAAAGAGTATTGTTTCAGGTCGTGACACCAAATTTGTGGAATACTTTTGGAGGACCTTGTGGAAGAAGCTTAAGATAGAGTTGAAGTTCAATTTTGCACACCATCCACAAACAGATGGGTAGACAGAGGTTGTTAACAGGAGTCTGGGTAACCTACTGAGATGTTTGGTAGGAGATAAACCCAAGGGATGGGACTTGATCTTACCCCAGGTAGAATTTTCTTCCAACAATTATGTTAACAGAAGCACTGGTAGATCACCATTCCAGATTGTGTATGGAGGTAGCCCCAGAACAGCTCCAGAATTGAGGAAGATGGACCAAGAGAAGAAAATAAGTGTTGAAGCTGAAGATTTTGTAGAGCACATCAAGAATATACATGAGAAAGTACAAGAACACATTAATAAGATGAATATGCAATATAAGGCTAAGGCAGATCAAAAAAAGAGGAATAAGGAGTTTCAGATTGACAATGAAGTAATGGTCCACTTGAGGAAAGAAAGGTTTCCCATGGGAAGCTATAACAAATTGAAGATGAAGAAATTTGGTCCCTGTAATATTTTGAAGAAGCATGATTCAGGGAATGCATATGAGGTAGAGTTGCCTAATGGAATCAAAATTTCTCCTGTGTTCAACATTTCAGATTTGACAGAGTCTTATGAAGGTGGAACGGAGGAAGCACCAACAATAGGGCAGTATGGCATTCCAGCAGCTACTTCAGAAAGGGAGGAGATTGAAGCAATCTTGGATAGTCGCGTGGGAAGGAGTACCAGAAACATGCAGTATGAAGAATATCTAGTGAAATGGAGAGGAAGGCCTGTGGAAGATTCATCCTAGCTATCTAAGACAATAGTTGACTGGTTGGGTTTTCCTCAACCATCTGAGACATGATGGGGTGACTTCTCAAATTACCCTGGCTGTCTAATGCAGGAGCATCTAGTGGTGTAAGGGCAATCTTACATCACCCAAAAATAGTTAAATTTTAAGTTTTTTAGTTTTTAGATTTTTTTACATTTTTGGATACCCTTTTCGTCACAATGAAATTCCCAATTTATAGTTTTTATTTTCTATTCCTGGGTTGAAAGATATTGCAGTTTTAGTTTCCCAGATTTGCACCTGAAATTCTTCCGAGTTAGATTTGAGGCACTTAGAGTTCCTGGAATGGTCCTGAAACTTTCTGAAATTGGCGTAGTAAATTTTGAGCGTGTTATTGACTTTGAGACCTTTCCAGTGGTTCACACGGTTCGCGAATCAGAGTCCTAGATCAAAAGTTATGGCCTCGAGAAGTTGACGCACTTTCTAGAAGATATAATTGCAAATGTTCTTTTGAAATTTCAACTTCAAGTTGTAATTTTCAACGCCAAACCGCCTAAACTCAAATTTGAATGTTGTTTTCGCTCCAAACTAAAGATGAGCTCTATTTATGGGCGGGTTTCTAATTTTTGGGTAGCTTTTTGGGGACAAGCTCGCATATTGCGAAAGGGTTATTCTGTAGCTTTCTGTAACTTGCATGTGTTGTAGACTTGGGGATTTGAGATCCTCTGCATGTAAGAAGCTCCATTTTCTAAATAATAAAATTATTCTCTTGTTTGTGGGTTATTTTCTATGTCTCGGGCTGTGCCATCGTCAAGTGGTATCAGAGCAAGGTTTTCTTGAGCGTGTGGACAGATCGCCGATCGTGAGGCAGTTCGCACCAGGACCGTGGTTGTGGGTCGAGGTCAAGAAAGATGCCTCTAGGAGTGATACCTGGTAGGCGTAGAGGTGCCAGATGTGGTCGAGGTGGCAGAAATGCTAGTGGAAGAGATGCACTGACAGCCCTCCAGAGACAGATTGATGTGTTACAAGAGCAGTTGAGAAAGAGGTTAAACCGGGAGGAAAGTGAGGATGAAGGAGAGGAAGAAGGTTCAAATGTAGAAGAGGAAGAAGAAGAAATTGATCAAGACCAAATGCGGCTAATAAGGGCCATTTCAAAAATCGGGAAAAGACCGAGCAAAATTCCCAGTTATTCTGGAAGTCTAAACCAGAAGAGTTGATCGACTGGATCAACGAGCTAGAAGAATATTTTGAGTATGAGGAAATAGAGGACCCAAATCGGGTTAAGTTTACAAAAATGAAGCTTGAAGGGCCATGCCAATTTGGTGGAAAGAGGTTTGGAAAGAAATGGAAAGAGGTCCAGTTGGAAAGAAATCAAGAGGAAAAGGCAAGATCACTAGATGGGATCGCATGGTAGAGAAACTGAAGAAGCAGTTCATACCATTGGAGTACGAGTTAGATCTGTTGAAGAAATTGCAAGGGTTGAATCAAGGAAGTAAATCTGTGAAAGAATATGCTGAATATTTTCACAAGATAATCATCAGAATGGGTCACACAGAGGCCAATAAGGAGAAGGTAGCCCGATATCTTAATGGGTTACGACCGAGCATTCAGGAGGAGTTAAGCCTAGTCAGAATGACCACCATTGAGGATGTGTATCAGTTTTCTCTAAAGGTGGAAGAGAAGCTAAAAAAAAGATTTGATGGCAAGCAAAAAGGACGAGGAGGTCAAAGCAGAAGGGGTAGTGGAAGACCTTCAGGAAGCCGAAATGATGATGAAAAGAAAAGTGAAGATGTGGGTAGCAGCCAAAGCCAAAGGAATGACAACTTCTACCACCCTCGTGATCAAAACAGTGGAGATCAAAGAGGTAGAGGACGAGGGAGATATGGACAAGGCTCTGGAAGAGGTGGTTTCAGAGGAACGTGTTTCCAATGTGATGAAGTAAGGCATCGAGCCTATGAATGTCCACAACACCAAGGAAGGGTAGACAAAAGGTCAGAAGGTCGTGGAAGGGTTGCGCATGTAGATTAGGAGGCCCAATCTAAACATTCAGATGATACTAAAAGGGGAGAAGCCCTAGTGATTAGGAGAGCCCTGGTGACTGAGGAAAAGAAACTAGAATAGAGGAAGAATCTATTTCGCACAAGGTGCAAGTGTGAAGGAAAATGTTGTGATGTCATTATTGACGGTGGGAGCACTGATAATCTAGTGTCAGAGGAGATGATCACAAAGTTGAAGCTGAAGAGGGAAAGACACCCACATCCATATCGGATTGCCTGGTTGCAGAAAGACCACAAAGTTTTGGTCAATGAGTAGTGCCTAGTAAAGTTCAAGATCGGGAGCGACCATGATGAGGTACTTTGTGATATCATCTCCATGGATGCATGCCACATGTTGTTGGGGAGTTTGTGGCAGTTCGATAGGCGAGCTATACATGATGGCCATGCAAACACTTATTCCTTAACAAAGGATGGGGTTTGTCACAAGTTGAAACCCCTGAAGGAGACCGAAGAAAAGGTATGCAGTAGTGCTACAATTTGTTATGTAGATGGACGAAATTTTTTAGAAGCTATGAAGCATGAGCATGTGTGTTATGCATTGATTCCTAGAGTGAGTAAGGAGGATAGTGAGAAGGTTCCAGAAGAAGTTTTTGGGATGTTGGATGAGTTTCAGGATATTGTTTCTGATAATGTACCTGAGGGTTTACCACCAATAAGGAAGATCAGTCATCAGATTGACTTGATTCCTAGAGCCATTTTGCCAAATAAGGTAGCTCATAGAATGACTCCAGCAGAAAATGAGGAGTTGAACAGACAAGTTCAAGAGTTCTTGAGAAAGGGTTTGATACGAAAGAGTTTGAGTCCATATGCACTACCTGCAGTACTAGCACCAAAGAAGAATGGGGAGTGGAGGATGTGTACAGATTCCCGAGCCATAAACAAGATAACAATCAAGTACAGATTTACCTTGCCAAGGATGGATGACCTAATGGACTGTTTGAGTGGAGCTTAGTACTTCACAAAGATTGATCTGAAGAATGGATATCACCAGATCTAGATTCGAGAGGGAGATGAATGGAAGACTACCTTCAAGACCAAAGAGGGCCTGTACGAGTGGTTATTCATGCCTTTTGGGCTAACCAATGCACCAAGCACATTCATGCAGCTCATGAATGAGGTACTAAAAGAATTTCTGGGAAGTTTTGTTATTGTGTATTTAGATGATATTTTGATTTTTAGTAAGACATTGGATGAACATCTTATTCATATTTGGAGAGCCTTTGAGAAGTTAAGAGAAGAGAAACTGTTGATTAATCTTAAAAAGTGCAGTTTTGGGAATAGGGAGTTAGTGTACTTGGGGTTTGTTGTCTCAGCAGAAGGTCTCAAGATGGACCTAGAGAAAGTGAAGGCTATTCTAGAATGGCCTACCCCAAGAACTGCTACTGAGGTGAGATTTTTCCATAGTTTGGCTAGTTTTTAAAGAAAGTTCATTATAAACTTCAATAGTATTTATGGACCCCTGACTGAAACAATGAGAGGGGATAGAAAAGAATTCAAATGGAGTACTGGAGTGGCAAAAAAATTTGAATTGTTGAAGCGAAAGGTGACAGAGCAACATGTTCTAGCTCTCCTAGATTTCAACAAGGTGTTTCAGGTGGATTGTGATGCCAGTGGTTGTGCCATTGGAGCAATGTTGAGCCAAGAAGGTAAGCCCATTGCCTATTTCAGTGAAAAGTTAAATGATGCCAAGAGAAAGTATTATGTATATGATCAGGAATTTTATGCAATAGTTCAACCATTAAAAAAATGGAGACATTATTTGTTGCGAGAAGGAATTTGTTCTATATACTAATCATCAGGCTTTGTTGTACCCTAAATAGTGGAAAATTAAATCAGAGGCATATGAAATGGGTAGAGTTTTTGCAGAGTTATACCTTTGTTTTGAAACATTGGAGTGGGAAGTGAAATAGAGTTGCAGATGCCTTAAGTAGGAGGCATACATTGATGACAAAGATGCAGATTGAAGTGGTTGGGTTCAATGAACTCAAGACACTATATGCAGAAGATCTTGATTTTGCAGAGGCTTGGAAAGCTTGCAAGGAACCTGTTATAGTGGATAGGACAAGGTTGCTGGATTTCATATTCCAGGATGGCATGTTATTTAAGAGAATTCAATTGTGTATCCCGAGGAGTTACATGAGGGAGAACCTGATAAAGGAGAAGCATAGTAGAGGAATGGCAGGACATTTTGGTCAGGATAAGACCATTGCCATTATCAGTGAGCATTATTATTGGCCTCAGTTGTCACAGGATGTGAAGAAGTTTGTACAAAGCTGCAGGGTATGTCAGATGGCGAAAGGAGTGAGCCAAAATACAGCCTTATATTAGCCCTTACCTGTACTAGAGAGGCAATGGGAGGATATAAGTATGGAATTTATTTTTGGTTTTCCAAGAACACAACGAGAGAATGATTCAGTCTTTGTGGTGGTTCATAGGTTTTCGATGATGACATATTTCATTCCATGTCAGAAGACCCATGATGCAGTCACATTGCTGACTTGTTCTTCAAAGAGGTGGTGAGGCTACTTAGTCTGCCAAAGAGTATTGTTTTAGATCATGACACCAAATTTGTGGGGTACTTTTGGAGGACCTTTTGGAAGAAGCTTAAGACAAAGTTGAAGTTCAGTTCTACACACCATCCACAAACAGATGGGCAGGCATAGGTTGTTAACAGGAGTCTGGGTAACCTACTGAGATGTTTGATAGGAGAAAAACCCAAGGGATGGGACTTGATCTTACCCTATGCAGAATTTTCTTACAACAATTTTGTCAACAGAAGCACTGGTAGATCACCATTCCAGATTGTGTATGGAGGTAGCCCCAAAACAGCTCCAAAATTGAGGAAGATAGACCAAGAGAAGAAAATAAGTGCTGAAGCTGAATATTTTGCAGAGCACATCAAGAATATACATGAGAAAGTACGAGAACACATTAATAAGATGAATATGCAATATAAGGCTAAGGCAAATCAGAAAAAGAGGAATAAGGAGTTTTAGATTGGCGATGAAGTAATGGTCCACTTGAGGAAACAAAGGTTTCCTGTGGGAACCTATAACAAATTGAAGATGAAGAAATTCGGTCCCTATAAGATTTTGAAGAAGCATGATTCAGGGAATACATATGAGGTAGAGTTTCCTAATAGAATCAACATTTCCCCTGTGTTCAACATTTCAAATTTGACTGAATATCATGAAGGTGGAACGGAAGAAGCACCAGCAATGGAGCAGTATGGAATTCTAGCACATACTTCAGAAAGGGAGGAGATTGAAGCAATCCTGGATAGTCATGTGGGAAAGAGTACTAGAAATAGGCAGTATGAAGAATATCTGGTGAAATGGAGAGGAAGGCTTGTAGAAGATTCATCCTGGCTATCTAAGGCAGCAGTTGACCAGTTGGGTTTTCCTCAACCATCTAAGACGTGACGGGGTCACTTCTCAAATTACCCTGGGTGTCTGATGCAAGAGCATCCAGTGGTGTAAGGGCAATCTTGCATCACCCAAAAATAGTTACATTTCAAGTTTCTCAGTTTTTAGATATTTTTAAATTTTTGGATACCCTTTTTGTCATAATGAAATTCCCAATTTACGGTTTTTATTTTCTATTCCTGTGTTGAAAGATATTACAGTTTTAGTTTCCCAGATTTGCACCTGAAAATATTTCGAGATAGATTTGAGCCACTTAGAGTTCCTGGAATGGTCCCAAAACTTGCTGAAATTGGTGTAGCAAATTTTGAGTGCGTTATTGACTTTGAGACCTTTCCAACGGTTCAAACGGTTCGCGAATGGGAGTCCCGGATCAAAAGTTATGGCCTCAGAAAGTTGGCGCACTTTCTAGAAGATACAATTGCAAATGTTCTTTTGAAATTTCAACTTCAAGTTGTAATTTTCAGCGCCAAACTGCCTAAACTCAAATTTGAATGTTGTTTTCGCTCCAAACTAAAGAGGAGCTCTATTTATGGGCGGGTTTCTAATTTTTGGGTAGCTTTTTGGGGACAAGCTCACATATTGCGAAAGGATTATTCTGTAGCTTTCTGTAACTTGCATGTGTTGTAGACTTGGGGATTTGAGATCCTCTGCATGTAAGAAGCTCCTTTTTCTGAATAATAAAATTATTCTCTTGTTTGTGGGTTATTTTCTATGTCTCGAGCTACGCCCTCATCAAGTGGTATCAGAGCAAGGTTTTCTTGAGCGTGTGGACAGATCGTCGATCGTGAGGTAGTTCGCACTAGGACCATGGTTGTGGGTCGAGGTCAAGAAAGATACCTCCAAGAGTGATGCCTGGTAGGCGTGGTGGTTCCAGAGGAGGTCGAGACGATAGAAATGTTGGTGGAATAGATGCACTAGCAGCCCTCCAGAGACAAATTGATGCGTTACAAGAGCAGTTGAGAAGAGGGTTAAACCCGAGGGAGGAAAGTGAGGATGAAGGAGAGGAAGAAGGTTCAAATGTAGAAGAGGAAAAAGAAGAAATTTATCAAGACCAAATGCGGCTAATAAGGGTCATTTCGAAGATTGGGAAAAGACTCAGAGCAAAAGTCCCCAGTTATTCCGGAAGTCTGAACCTGGAAGAGTTGATTGACTGGATCAACGAGCTAGAAGAATATTTTGAGTATGAGGAAATAGAGGACCCAGATCGGGTTAAGTTTACAAAAATGAAGTGGAAGGACCATGCCAGTATTTGGTAGAAAGAGGTCCAGTTGGAAAAAAATGGAAGAGGAAAAGACAAGATCACCAGATGTGATTGCATGGTAGACAAACTGAAGAAGCAGTTCATACCAGTGGACTACGAGTTAGATCTATTAAAGAAATTGCAAGATTTGAAGCAAGGAAGCAGATCTGTGAAAGAATATACTAAAGATTTTCACAAGATAATCATCAGAACGGGTCACATAGAGGCCAATAAGGAGAAGGTAGCCCAATATCTTAATGGGTTATAATCGAGCATTCAAGAGGAGTTAAGCCTAGTCAGAATGACCACCATTGAGGATGTATATCAGTTTGCTCTGAATGTGGAAGAGAAGCTAAACAAAAGATTTGGTTGCAAGCAAAAAGGACGAGGAGGTCAAAGTGGAAAGGGCAGTGGAAGACCTTCAAGAAGCCAAAATGATGATGAAAAGAAAAGTGAAGATGTGGGTACCAGCCGAAGCCAAAGGAATGACAACTTCTACCACCCTCGTGATCAAAAGAGTGGAGATCAAAGAGGTAGAGGACGAGGGAGATATGGAGAAGGATCTGGAAGAGGTGGTTTCAGAGGAACGTATTTCTAGTGTGGTGAAGAAGGGCATCGAGCCTATGAATGTCCACAACACCAAGGAAGGGAAGACAAAAGGCCAGAAGGTCATGGAAGGGTTGCGCATGCAGATGAGGAGGCCCAATTTGAACATTCAGATGATGCTGAAAGGGGAGAAGCCCTAATGGTTAAGAGAGCCTTGGTGACTGAGGAAAAGAAACCAGAATAGAGGAAGAATATGTTTCACACAAGGTGCAAGTGTGAAGGAAAATGTTGTGATGTCATTATTGACGGTGGGAGCACCGATAATTTGGTGTCAGAGGAGATGGTTACAAAGTTGAAGCTGAAGAGGGAAAGACACCCGCATCCGTAACGGATTGCCTAGTTGCAGAAAGACCACAAAGTTTTGGTCAATGAGCAGTGCTTAGTAAAGTTCAAGATCGGGAGCTACCATGATGAGGTACTCTATGATATCATCTCCATGGATGCATGTCACATGTTACTAGGGAGGTTGTGGCAGTTTGATAGGTGAGCTATACATGATGGCCATGCAAACACTTATTCCTTGACAAATGATGGGGTTTGTCACAAGTTGAAAACCCTGAAGGAGACTGAAGAAGAGGTATGCAGTAGTGCTACAATTTGTTATGTAGATGGAAGGAAATTTTTAGAAGGTATGAAGCATGAGCATGTGTGTTATGCATTGATTCTTAGAGTGAGTAAGGAGGATAGTGAGAAGGTTCCAGAAGAAGTTTCTGGGATGTTGGATGAGTTTCAGGATATTGTTTCTGATAATGTATGTGAGGGTTTACCACCAATAAGGAAGATCAGTCATCATATTGACTTGATTCCTGGAGCCAATTTGCCAAATAATGCAGCTCATAGAATGACTCCAGTAGAAAATGAGGAGTTGAACAGACAAGTTCAAGAGTTGTTGAAAAAAGGTTTGATACATGAGAGTTTTAGTCTATGTGCAATACCTGCAGTACTATCACCAAAGAAGGATGGGGAGTGGAGGATGTGTAAAGATTCCCGAGCCATAAACAAGATAACAATCAAATACATATTTCCCTTGCCAAGGATGGATTACCTGATGGACTATTTGAGTGGAGCTCAGTACTTTACAAAGATTGATCTGAAGAGTGGATATCACCAGATCCGAATTTGAGAGGGAGATGAATGGAAGACTTCCTTCAAGACCAAAGAGGGCCTGTACGAGTGGTTAGTCGTGCCTTTTGGGCTAACCAATGCACCAAGCACATTCATGCGGCTCATGAATGAGGTACTAAAAGAATTTCTGGGAAGTTTTGTTATTGTGTATTTAGATGATATTTTTATTCAGTAAGACGTTGGATGAACATCTGATGCATATTCGGAGAGCCTTTGAGAAGTTAAAAGAAGAGAAACTTGTGGTTAATATGAAGAAGTGCAGTTTTGTGAAGAGGGAGTTAGTGTACTTGGGGTTTGTTGTCTCAGCAGAAGGTCTCAAGATGGACCCACAGAAGGTGAAGGCTATTCTGGAATGGCCTACCCCAAGAAATGCTACCGAGGTGAGATCTTCCCATGGTTTGGCTAGTTTTTATAGAAAGTTCATTACAAACTTCAGTAGTATTTGTGGACCCCTGACTGAAACAATGAGAGGGGATAGAAAATAATTCAAATGGAGTACTGGAGTGGCAAATTTTTTTGAATTGTTGAAGCAGAAGGTGACAGAGCAACCTGTTCTAGCCCTCCCAGATTTCAATAAGGTGTTTCAGGTGGATTGTGATGCCAGTGGTTGTGCTATTGGAGCAGTGTTGAGCCAAGAAGGTAAGCCCATTGCCTATTTCAGTGAAAATTTAAATGATGCCAAGAGAAAGTATTATGTATATGATCAATAGTTCAAGCATTAAAGAAATGGAGACATTATTTGTTTCCAAAGGAATTTGTTCTATATACTGATCATCAGGCCTTGTAGTACCTAAATAGTCAGGGAAAATTAAATCAGAGGCATATGAAATGGGTAGAGTTTTTGCAGAGTTATACCTTTGTTTTGAAACATAGGAGTGGGAAGTGAAATAGAGTTGCAGATGCCTTAAGTAGGAGGCATACATTGATGACAAAGATGCAGATTGAAGTGGTTGGGTTTAATGAACTCAAAACACTGTATGCAAAAGATCTTGATTTTGCAAAGGCTTGGAAAGCTTGCAAGGAACCTATTACAGTAGACAAGACAAGGTGGCTAGAGTTCATAATCTAGGATGACATGTTATTTAAGGGAAGTCAATTGTGTATCCCGAGGAGTTCCATGAGGGAGAACCTGATAAAGGAGAAGCATAGTGGAGGAATGGCAAGACATTTTTGTCGGGATAAGACCATTGCCATTATCAGTGAGCATTATTATTGGCCTCAGTTGTCATAACATGTGAAGAAGTTTGGATAAAGCTGGAGGGTATGTCAGATAGCTAAAGGAGTGAGCCAGAATACAGGATTATATCAGCCCTTACCTGTACCAGAGAGGCCATGGGAGGATATAAGTATGGACTTTGTTCTTGGTTTGCCAAGGACACAACGAGGGAATGATTCAGTCTTTGTGGTGCTTGATAGGTTTTCAAAGATGGCACATTTCATTCTATGTCAGAAGACCCATGATGCAGTCCACATTGCTGACTTGTTCTTCAAAGAGGTGGTGAGGCTACATGGTATGCCAAAGAGTATTGTTTCAAATCATGACACCAAATTTGTGGGGTATTTTGGAGGACCTTGTGGAAGAAGCTTAAAATAGAGTTGAAGTTCAGTTCTGCATACCATCCACAAATATATGGGTAGATAGAGGTTGTTAACAGGAGTTTGGGTAACCTACTGAGATGTTTGGTAGGAGATAAACCCAAGGGATAGGACTTGATCTTACCCTAGGCAGAATTTTCTTACAACAATTCTGTCAACAGAAGCACTGGTAGATCACCATTCCAGATTGTGTATGGAGGTAGCCCCAAATAGCTCCAGAATTGAGGAAGATGGACCAAGAGAAGAAAATAAGTGTTGAAGCTAAATATTTTATAGAGCACATCAAGAATATACATGAGAAAGTATGAGAACATATTAATAAGATGAATATGCAATATAAGGCTAAGGTAGATCAGAAAAAGAGGAATAAGGAGTTTCAGATTGGCGATGAAGTAATGGTCCACTTGAGGAAAGAAAGGTTTCCCATGGGAACCTATAACAAATTGAAGATGAAGAAATTCGGTCCCTGTAAGATTTTGAAGAAGCATGATTCAGGGAATGCATATGAGGTAGAGTTGCCTGATGGAATCAACATTTCCCATGTGTTCAAAATTTTAGATTTGACAGAGTATCATGAAGGTGGAATGGAGGAAGCACCAGCAATAGGGAAGTATGGCATTCCAACACCTACTTCAGAAAGGGAGGAGATTGAAGCAATATTGGATAGTCATGTGGGAAGGAGTACCAGAAACAGGCATTATGAAGAATATCTAGTGAAATGGAGAGGAAGGTTTGTTTAAGATTCATCCTGGCTATCTAAGGTAGCGGTTGACTAGTTGGGTTTTCCTCAACCATCTGAGACATACGGGGTCACTTCTCAAATTACCCTGGGTGTCTGATGCAGGAGCATCCAATGGTGTAAGGGCAATCTTGCATCACCCAAAAATAGTTAAATTTCAAGTTTTTTAGTTTTTAGATGTTTTTACATTTTTGGATACCCTTTTCATCATAATGAAATTCCCAATTGATGGTTTTTATTTTCTATTCCTGGGTTGAAAGATATTGCAGTTTTAGTTTCCCAAATTTGCACCTGAAAATCTTTCGAGTTAGATTTGAGGCACTTAGAGTTCCCGGAATGGTCTCGAAACTTGCCGAAATTGGCATAGAAAATTTTGAGCACGTTATTGACTTCGAAACCTTTCCAACGGTTCAAACGGTTCGTGAATCAGAGTCCCAGATCAAAAGTTATGGCCCCGGGAAGTTGGCACACTTTCTAGAAGATACAATTGCAAATGTTCTTTTGAAATTTGAATTTCAAGTTGTAATTTTTGGTGCCAAACCGCCTAAACTCAAATTTGAATGTTTTTTTGGCTCCAAACTAAAGAGGAGCTCTATTTATGGGCGGGTTTCTAATTTTTGGGTAGCTTTTTGGGGACAAGCTCGCATATTGCGAAAGTGTTATTCTATAGCTTTCTGTAACTTGCATGTGTTGTAGACTTGGGGATTTGAGATCCTCTACATGTAAGAGGCTCCATTTTTTGAATAATAAAATTATTCTCTTGTTTGTGGGTTATTTTCTATGTCTCGGGCTACGCCCTCATCAATATTGGTCCTTTATCTCAAAATATGGACTCACATAAAAGGGGTTCTCATTTAATATCTTTTCTTCTATGAAACATATTTTCCTCCACTCATTCTTTCTTTCTACCACCTCTGCATCAAATGAAAAATTCCTTATCACATCTATGTTTAAGAATTGATGTTGCTTGCCAAATCTTCCTCTTCCTCTCCTTTTTGCATCAATCACTTCCTCAAGATCACAATATCTTACTATATCATGTTTCATCCTGTAGTTATTTAAGAGGGTGCCAAACTTCTCAATCCCTTCCTTTGATAAGACTACAAAGTATGAAAATACACACTTGGGGTTTATTAATGATGCCTTCCTAGCATTTCTGAAATGCTCTTTGTCCATGGCATCCAATTTCCACATTATTTCCATATTTATGCAAGTTTTCAGATACATATACAGGTAATCGATGGGGTGGAACGTGGGTTCCATAGATCCTAATTGTAGTGTAACCGATATGTAAATACCAATCCCCCCAATTAAAATTTTGCGTTGCATTTTCTTCAAACTCCACAAGCCTCAAAATTTCCTTCACACCCTTAAATATCTTGTATACGGGCTTCAAACCCAATTGCTCCATCACACCTAATTTTAAACCATTATAGAAAGTAGCATAATTTGAATTTGGATAGTGTATATCCCAAATATGTGTCCACATTTTACAGGTAATTCATTGTCCAAATTGTCCCTTTCTCTCAATCTCATGAAATTTCTACATAATTTTTTGCCTCTCCACAACCACATATGCATTAACAATGAATAATGTTTGTAAGACATTGGAGGCTTTCCATCTTTCAATTTTATCAATTCATCACGAAGTTGATCAGCTATATAGGAAGAATAATCAAAGGTCATGTTCTAATACTTGTTCTATATGTCAATAGCCATAACCATTAGAGCAATATCCATCTTGTTATCAAATTTCTTGCACAAAACTTTCCACAATGCATACTTTGTGTTCTTGAAGTAGTCCTCAAAGTCGTCACAATCAAATGGCTCAAAATCCTTAGGCCCAAATGGTACACCTCTATTGTTCAAGTCATGCCTTCTATGCCTTGGTAAAACATTCTTTCTATAACCAAATTTAATTTTCTCATATCCTAATACAAGGCATGGAAATTGATTGACTCATTAGCAGAAGGGTTCAAATTGAATACCTCAACAATCTAACTTCTTGTAATATCTAGCATGGGGGCTCCATCTGGAAATCTCTTGATAACTCTATGATTAGGGTCGTAGCACCTAGCCCATTCTAGAATCAAATCAACCTCCACAAATACATTTGGGACAACTAGCTTTCCAATATCACAAGTCCAGAGATGAAATGTGGGATGACTAGCAAATGTTCTATTGAAAGTGTAGAGAAACAAGTCACAACCACTCTGAGGCACCACAACATCAGCAACCCCAAAAGCCAAGTCTTTAAAATGGTTTGTCAGTACACCCTCACCAATTTTCCTCTTCCTAACTAGTTTGACCTCTATAAATAGATCCTTAGAAGCCTCCTCCATAAATATAGTGTAATCTCTCTTCACATTCCTTTTCTTTCCACATGTATTAGGAACTTCTAGCTTAGTTTCAACATCCTGGGGTTTTGGTTTATTAACTCTCTTCTACTTAGGTTTTCTCTCAGGTGCGGTAGACTCACTAGGTTGACTCATCTTGCAAAATCTTATAAATCTAGGGTTTTAAAATAACTAAGAATTATAGCCTTAATTCTCACACTCACAAGGTTTATACTTAATTTTAACAAATTTTATCCTACTCCCCAAACACTACATGAAAAAATTACTATTCTTTTTCCGAACAGAATAATAACCCTAGGTTGCAAACCCTAGCACCTTACCCAATTCTCAAACTACCCAATGCTAAAAATTACACATAGGGGAGCAAAAAAAATAACTTACTTGGGAATAATCAATGCTTTGCTCTTTGAATTCTCTTCACCTGAAGCTCACCTTCTCAGTTTTTCTAAACTTGACCAATTCTTCTGCTTTCGAACAATTGCAATTGTGAAAGAAAAGGACCAACTACCTCTTTTAAGGCTTAGAAATAGAGCGTCTTCAACATTAATGATTGAAAGAAACCTTGCAGGATCGAACTAACATTTAACCATTTAGGTTTGAATTTAGGTCGTTGATCATTCTTATTTAAAACATCATCAATGGTTCTCCTTTCTCATTGCTTTTTGCTTTCCACTATCATGCTTTAAAACAATGATGACACTTAAGAAAATGCCACGTGACCACTCCACATTCCTCAATAGTCCTCTTGTAACCATCACTCATTGTCATAATCTCCATCGCTTGATCAAATGGAAGAGTGATGTGAAGAGTAGCCCAAATGGAGGGAGTATTTTCCAGAATATTCACCCATCACCCATTGATTGTCATTGTAATGTTTCAAAGTTATACTTCGACAATGTGAAGACCCCCAGTGATGCAAATAAACTTGTCTTCATCCATCACCGAGAGTTGTAGTTTATTTTGAATGGAAATGCTTTCGGTGATGAGCGATAGAGGCAATGGCACAAGATGCTGACAAGTGGTACAATCATAACCCATGGTTGCTTACCTCCTATCACTCATCACTCAAGTGAATTGAGTAGTAAATTTTTTTCTACAATGCGAAGGATAGCACAAGCCATCACACATTGCAAAAGTGGAAAGAAAAGGTTGAAAGATTTTAGTGATATGTGATGCGAAGGAAATTTGGTTCATCACTCATCACAGAAATGAAAATGATGAGTAATAAGGTTTTAGTGATGAGTGATAGAAAGACTTTAAGTGGCAGTATTTGAGAACATGCTTTAAAACTCATTCATAAAAGAGGGGCCACCAAGGCGAGACAAGGAAATGGGTCTTAAAAGGACTTAAGACCAAACTTGACCAAGGATATAAAAGTAAAATATTCCAGAGCCCCAACTTGATAAAAAATCAAACCCTAGACCAAAATAATAGGAAAAGTAGTATGATAGGGAAAAAATGAAACCTAAGCATAAGGGGTCGGTGACCATATGAGTTCAAGGGATCAAAATGTAACTTAGACAATCAGGAACCTAGCCAACAAGTCAGTTGAGAATTAGACCAAAGAACAAGGATTATGAAAGAGGGAAAATATGCTAAGTAAAACTCACCCAATTGAATAAAACCCTAAACAATTATGACACTATTTCAAACTTAGGCCACCCAAAACCAAGAAGCCAACCAGGTAAAGACATTAAAACAATGGAACATGAAAATTTATTGAGGGTTCCACCACAAGGGACTAAAAAGCATATACAATAGACTCTTATTAGAAATCATCAATTGATATTTTATTCATAGTTGTTATTGAAAAGAAATGGTAGAAACATTTGTTGCCAAGTATTTTTAATTAATACTTTGTCGTCAACAAAAATGCACTCTTCAAAGTGACTCATTTTCATTTTAAATGGAATTTATTGTCATATTTATTGTTAGATAGAAATTGTTGGAGTACACAAAATTTTTATCAAAATTCATGCTCTCATCTAATCGCATTGATTTGTTCTTTATAAGAAGAGAATACATTTACATTATGTTTAGTATATCTTTCAATCTTCCTAGTGAAACCATTTTATCTAAGTGCAATATTTTAGAAACTTTAGGGCCATAGCTTGTTTAAGAGTAAGTTCATTGGCAGTATTTTGATTCAATTGGGAAGTATTTCAAATCATGGGAAGCTTAATTTAAAAATTTAAGAATTTTTCAAAAAAACAAACATCCAAGAACCTAACTTCTATAAAGTCAAAACAACAAAAAAGAAAAAGAAACTGAAACATTAAAAAATATACGTTAGGATTCAAAACACATTGGATTTTATACTAAATTTGGAATGTTTCACCAAACTTACTATAAATAGAAAGGGAAAAAAGGTGGTGTAATGAACCTACCTATTTTCTATTTCATTGAAGAAATGAGACCCCTCAAATTAAAATCCACTTTCAACCCTTAGGTGAGTGAATTCTTTGAGGAACCTTGTAATTTCCTTTATGTGTGTGGACAAAGTAAATATGACTAAACAACACTTTTGGGAGATGAAAATAAGATAGAAAATGATCTCAAATTTGTAACATAAGACCTAATTCATGTAGATGCAACAAAACTCTAAAAAAGACAATCAACTTTATGCAAATTGGATGAGTGGAAGAAACTTAAAACCTACCTCAAAATCAATTGTAGTCTCTTTGTATAGAAATGGTGACAAAACTGACTGAACAGGGGTTTTGGGAGAAAGATTAAAAATACCACATCCACTCATTTATGACATATAAAATTAGATTTGATAGATGAAACATAGGGCTATTAAAAATAGTAAAACTTCTGGTAGATCTAGGAATAGAAAATGTTGTGTACATGTCACAAAACACTATTTTTAGAAGCTATCTTGGGACTCATTCACCCATAGGAAAATGGGTCTTTTTTCACCTTTCCAAAATTAATTTTTGGGTCCTCTACTCTTAATTTTACACTTCCAGATCCTTTGGGTTTCATATTCTGACAATTGGAAATAAATTCAGGATCCGAGTTTCCACGAGATGACAACAAAGGTGACAACAAATGCAACTTTGCAATTTTGCAATTTTTATATCTTCAACTTTTCTTCAACCTAAGAACCTACAAATCTACAATAGACAAAGAGAGGGAAAAATGTTTTTTTTGGGTGAATGGGGGTTTTCCTTGGTCAAACTCTATTTTGGTAATTAAACCTTGAAATGAAATGAAATAGCATGAAAGGAATGATGAATGAACAAATCAATGTTGCAACTCACCAAACCCTTGAATGAACCTGTTAGGACACCAAATCTACACCCTGTTTGCTAGGCTTTTTAACTGCACTTAGCAGATTTGGACTAACATGGGACTACTTTCAGGTTGTGGGTGACTTGTTTGAAAGTAGACCTCCAGTGATAAGGGTTGGCTTCCCCTTTTGATGCCACCTAACTACTTGATATTTTGAGATAAGGGTAAGAGTTTACATAAACTAAACTTGATACTAAAAATAAACTAAGGTGATACACCAAAACAACTTAGACTTGCTAATAGCTTTGCACACTCAAATTAATATTTCAAAGCTAACTCACACAATTACCTATCCAATGCAGTTCACATCAATAATTTATAAAGAGGTCTATAACAGTGTTTTTAAAAGGAAAAGACATATTTCACAATCAATAACACTACTAAACAACACAATTCATAACCCGTAAACATACATTTCCTGTCAAATGGATGCATGAAATATGGGACAAGTTGTAAGGAAAATCACTTTTCACAAAACAAATTGATCAACCATTAATGACACACCACAAAACATGAAGAGAAAAGGTAAAAAAATGCTCCAATCTATTAAATCAAAGTGCTTACTGTATATTAGGTCTGTATGAGTTACAATGCAGCTTCATGAAAATAACTCCAAGAGAGTAGCTATCCTCTTGCTGAAAATGAAAGAACTCCTCAAAATGTTCAAAATGAACATACTTAACCAACACCCACCAAAACCTCCAACACATGTCCTTCTAGAAGATTTTGGTCGGATAAAATAGAAAAAGGACCCAAAAGAATCTTCTAGAAGTCTCTAAAATGCCCTCTACATGGAGAAAAAACAAGCTAAGTCAATAGCCATCCCAAAAGTGTGACAAAATACCTCCAGCTAGCCTCCCCCTTCACCAAAATCAGTCCAAATAGCAACTCACACTTCCCACACCTCTGCAAATCATCATGGTTCAATTACAACATTTGACCATATCTCTATCATGCAATATGTGTGTTTTTGAAAACACATGGCCTTTTAAAGCATAAATATAGTGATTTTGTTAAGTGACTTATAAAACACGACTTATCAAATCACTTTACAATTAAGCTCAACTTAAAGGGCCCCACCATTTAAAATGTATTACAATTGCATTTAAAAATGATTTTCAAATCACTTATAGCTATTTTCAAAATTGACAACAAATGTAACATACAATTCTGTAGCTAGAAGCCTTCAAAAAGCTTCTAAGGAATTGGACTATACCATCCTACCTTACTCAACATTCTTGGACACACATGGTAAGATACATGTTTACAAAGGCATTATAGGCTTCAGCATACCTGGTCAAAAGGTCGACCTCCAAGCCCCTTGGAAGGCATATTCCAATCACATGTGATGTTAGGTCAAAGAGACAAAGCATAATGCTTAACCATGGCACTCCTCATATTGCATTTGACTTGGAAAAGTTTTGAAAATGGGGAAAAGAAACTAAGGCATAAAAATACCTAAGGCAATAACATGTGGTTTTCAGCCCCCATCACATTTCACATGAGTTTGATTTTTAAAATCAAGGGATAAAAATCCCATCAAAATGCCAAAAGGTCAAACCCTAATCATAAAATACCAAAAATGATGAAAAACATCATCATTTGGTCTTCGAAGAATATGGAAAAATTGCTCTGCCACCATGAGGGTTTGGGAAACACAGGGAAAATGATGCTCCTACTGGCTTTTAGTCAATTTTTGACATTTCTTGCGTGAAATCACCATGGGAACTCAGGTAAACATGTTTTCTTGGCATAAATTTGTATTTTGTGAACTTGGAGGCCATTTTTTGACTTACAAGCCGTGGTTGTGAACCTTCCCTGATGATTCTTCTGTTGCATCTTTCTCTGTGGGTTATTCTCTTTGCTTACAGACGCCATTGATGAAGTTTGTTTAGCTTGACTGGAAGCTTTGAGTCACAAAATTTTACACATTTGAATGCTCGAGTTTGGGTAAGCTCCCAACCAACCTTGCACTGTCTTTATTATCCTGTAGTGAGCAAGAAAAGCTTGAAAGGAAGCTTTTAAATGTCTCATTTCACTTACATCTTTGTGAAATTGTTTGGAAATGCTTCATTATTCTGCAAATTTGAATAAACCCAGTGTATTTCTGTTGTGTTTTTATGAAAATAATGGCTCACTGGTCACGGCTATGAACAAGAGCAAAGTGTCTTTATGCATTGTTTTTACAAACCCTTCTATATTCTCATGATTTCCTTCTTGTTCTTCACAAATATTGATAAATGTAGACAACCCAAATGGGTTTCTGGAATATAGGAAAAGGGAGAACCAAATGTGGCTCGACCTCCATTTTGCAAACTGGGTCTTCTTGCATCCATGATTTCCTGTCTTATTTCTGCATTTTGAGAAAAAACCCCTACTTGGGTTTCCTGTAGCATTCATTTTTGTTGAACTCCTTATTTGTTTATAAAGAACCCAAATGGGTCACTAGATTTTTCTACAAAGCTCAGATTTGTTGCGAAATATAGATGATTTTTGCAAGTTCATTTCACTTTTTCTATAGAATATAAAAATGTGGCTCCATTTTGTGTGATAAAACTGTGCAAGGTTATAATAAGAATGAGACTCCATGGGGGGGGTCACCAGTTGAAACAAAATCTTCCTTTGTTCATTTGGTAATGTTCTTGCCATGGGCTTTATCATTCTTCACTTGAACACCATTCTTTCTTTACTTAAGCACAAACCTTTACCTAGGAGCTTTGTGTAGTCTGTAATTATGATTGCCTACTGGTTATCTCTGTCTCTGTTCCATCAGACGATGTTGCCCAGGTGAAAATCAAAGTAAAATGGTTTGCTAAATGATTCAATGCCATTGCACAGCACGGGTATAAGCTCACAGTTCTTGCATCTTTTCCATTCTTACTACTCTTTTCACTAACTTGTACAAGCATAGACCTATCCTGGCAAGGCTTTTATGCACTCATCATTACATAATTTGATTATCATATTATGAGATAAAAGCATCAAATATCATATGCTTTACCACTTCAGATTCTTACTATTATGATGCCATGTTTGATTCTCCATAGGAATTATTTTCACTTAATATCCATAGCTTATAATCTTTCAATGTGTTTCAACAAGAAAAGATTCGTAGCAAAGTGTATTTGAAAGATGCAAAAAATAGGAAATGTATGACTGTTCCATACCTACACTATTCTTGACATTCATGAAGTGGCTTCTTTCTTTTAGAAGGATTACAATCATGTTGCTTTGTCTTTCATGGAATCTCCTCTTGATTTCTAGTGTCTCTTCTTACTATAGTGCTTGATATGTGCATTAAGAAAAACTTCTTCCCTTATCACCACTAGCTGCTTCTACCTGGTTACTCCTCATGACCTTAAGAAAGGCATTGCAATCAACTTTGTTGGTTGTTTCCATGCATTTCCCCCATAGTGATGACTTTCTTGTTCTTTATGCATACCACATTCCTTGCTTATTCCATCCACAGGTTGTCACCTTGTACTCCAATGATTGACAAAGATTGAGGGCTTAAGCTCCTTTTCCTTACTGTGTTCCTGTGATGGCTTTGTTGCTCTTTTCTGTCCATGGAGTCTTCACACTGTCATATTTTTCCCTTGACATGTTCTCAACCTTTGGGCTTACTCCTTTAAATCTCTTACAATAAATATCATCATTGTCCTCTTTAGATGATCTCATTCTTTCGGCTTTTGCATCCTCTATTCAAGTTGTAATGGTATGTCCTCTTCATGACTGTTAACACAGTCCATTACACAACCATGTTCATGCGATGAACTCTTAGAAACCACAAACAATTATCCTTGTGACTATTTCTTATTTTCTTGTCTGCTATGCTTTTCCTGTTTTGACAATAGGGCTGATGTCCCTATACTATCATGATTCCCATTATCACTTATTTCCTTTCATTTTCATAACAATCAGGATTTTATCCCTCCCTCTTTACATTTCATGATAAAGATTCCACCACTTAGAGGATTGTACCTTTGGTAATATGCCCATGTCTGTTGCCCATGATTTGGTGGACATTTCACACTACCTTAATCCCTTGATTTAAGATCTCACTACTTTCAAAGCATTTCCATACAGAGACTTTCAGGTTTTGAAAAGAACCATAAATCCTTTTCCTTGTTTATTCATGGAATTGGAGCTACATGTGCACATAAACCCTTAACATGTTTTCAAATCTACTCTCTCATGGTGAGTACTTTCTGCTATGGTGACTATCCTGAGTGCATCTCTTATGATTGTACCCCTTATCATTGCACCTTGTCTGATTATTTTGAACTTGTGATGGAACATTTGCATTAATACCTGTCATTGATTTAATCATTAACACTTATCTTATCTTAGATGACTCTGAGACCTTGGTCCAAATATGTCCACTGTTTAATCAGCGATATCAGTACTGTTCCATTTGGTGAACCTTTTATCTTTGTTCATTGTTTCATTTGGCTCCATTTGTGAATACTACTGCCCCGTTATCTTGCTCATTTGATCAATAATGACTGTAATTGATCCAAAGCTTGGTGAATGTGCCTTTACAGTGACAATATGTTTTGTAAGGACCACGATATTCACCTTTTGTCACACGACTGTCCCTTTAATGCAGAAAACTACCCTCTTTATATAACTATTTTCTTCATGTTGTGTGGCAGACATGGCTGTTTTATGGCCACTAAAAGAGGCTAGCAAGAATGTCCTTTCTCATTCACCTCATAGGTCATGAAAACTACCACAATTTTGTGGAATGCAGCATATTTACCTTGTATAGTTTTTTTTCTTGTACATTGCAATACCTCCAATGTTGATTACAAGGGGGCATATCCCTCACCCTGTGCAATTATCTTGCTGCCCTGTTTCATGAGATCAACATGCATTGTTGATTTTTGTTCATATGCACTTGTACTATGGCCTTGGCTTCCAAAAGGAGACCTCTCCTGAATCATGACTGCTTAATTTTCATTTGTAACTTGTCTTTACTGCCATCTTTTGCATGCAATCATGATCTATGTTGGATCAGCCATGATAACCAAAACCCCTACATGAAAGGTCATGAGCATATCCACTAATTTTGTCCTTGAATTGACATGTAGCATACATTTATGATTATTGTCCTTATACACATGTACCATGGCATTGATTCAACCATTGTTCTTGCTTCTGTTATGTGTAATAAATACACATAGTTTCCTCATTGTAACTTTATTGGACAACCACCCGTCAGTATGTGGGTGACCTAACAACTCACTTTCCTATGTGATGTGTGACTGCCCAATAGGGTTGTGGTGAGAGGGGCTTGACGACAACCTGAAATGCTTCCTCATTGTTTAAAAGATGCATAATTGAACTTGATGCATCTATGAAGACACTTGATGCATCTCCAGAATCACTTCCTTTTATAAAATGGATCAAGGGTGCACTTAAGAAGATGAAAGAAATATCAGTACAGTATGTTGTATCTTTTGAATCTGATAATGAAAGTTTATCAATTGGTGTGATTCCATATTGATTTAATGCATTGATAAGAGATAAATCTTTGATCAATTTGCTCAATTTCCTATTCTTTCAAAGCATGCTGAGCTCTATCCTTGTGGGAGCCACATTTACCCCACATACTGTATTTGATCTGATAATGAAACAATAATCAGACTTGTCCTAAATCTACACATGAAGCAAACAGTTAGAAAATAAATGCATATGTTTGATGTTTCTATTTAATGCACTTATGGATCAGTTTATACATGCATAGGTAGATGTGTATGTAAGGATTGAATCATTCATTTCTTAGAGCCTCGCTCTAACACCATGTTTTCTTTATATGCAGGGTGAGGAGCGCTACAGAGCTAGGAGGGACACAAGTGGTTTAGGGTAGCAGCCACATGACAATGGGTGACTTGCAACTAGTCATTCACAGGCAATGACTGGTTCCATTCTTACATGAACATTCTCTTTTGTTTCATTCTACTTATTCATGTATGAGTTGTTTCATATTTTCATTGAATAACAAAGCTATTCCCTTGGCTTGTGAGGGACATGTACCTTAATGATTATCAATAAAAGAAATTACATTTGAATACAATGATTCTCTTTCTCGTTTTTTGTAATACACCATTGAAATGACAAAATGTAATCTGATTTACTTTGACAATCACTCCTTTATGCATATTGAAACAACAGTTTTATGGTTTATCTTTAAATGTTTAAACAACATGAAAAGAACAAACACTAGGTTACCTGATTTCAGCTGAAAGCTAAAAATCAGGCAATGAAACCTTTAGAAATCTTAAATCTTGATGTTTATCTTGCATGAAGTGGCTTCCATGGATGTGGATCTTGATGCTTGAATCTTTCTTTAGATCTTTGACTTGAATACTTGGATTAGATCTTGAAACCTACATCATAATGTTAGCTCCAAAAACATGCATGGATGAGCATAACTTTGACATGATTCTTGAGATTTTGAATGTTGCAACAAATGATGAAGAAATATTCTCTTCAATTCTCTTGACAATAATCATGTTTCTTGTTAAGTTCACCTTTTTCTAGATATTTTGAATTTATAAAATAGCCTTGTATTTATAGACATTTATCCTTAATTTCTTGAAATTAAAACATTACAATCCAACCTTTGAAATTTGTTTTTATGATCATAAAAATACTGTCAAAACATGATTTAAAAATAGGTTCCAATGCCTAGGGAGGAACCATTCACCCATGGGAGAATGGGTCCTAGGTCTGTATTCCAAGAACACATATTGCTCAAGGTGGTGTTATGTTTAGACATTAATAATTGTCAGGTTTCCCCTTCAGAAAATGTAACTTAATAGGCTTGTAAATGAATAAAAGGGATAAGTAGGGCATAATCAAGCTCAATTTAATTAAGAGGGCCCAAATAAGTGTTCAAATCTAAAAAGATACATTTAATAGTTCACTAAATTAGGGCATTATTAAATCCAATTTAAAATAGGAGGGACCAAAAAAGTGAGAAAATTTAAAGGGTTACATTTTTCTACACTACATTTATCCCCCACTTTAGTGAGATGAGGACCTTGCATCAAAATCTCACTAAAGTAGTCAAGAGCGGTCCAAGTGC
Source organism: Sequoia sempervirens (assembly GCA_007258455.2). Lineage (NCBI taxonomy): Eukaryota > Viridiplantae > Streptophyta > Pinopsida > Cupressales > Cupressaceae > Sequoia > Sequoia sempervirens. The sequence continues at coordinate 171,658,275 of VDFB02373365.1, read as the reverse complement.
ACAAATGTTGATGGGATAGGATGAAAAAGATCAAGGAGGTGGACAAACCCCCAAGGTCTACAATCCTATGTCAAACCAACATAAGCATAAAGGGACACACACAAGATGTGTGATATACATCAACAAGACAAGATACACAAACATAGACTGTTCAAGACTAAAAGAAAGAAAATAAAAAACAAAAAAAAGGGTGGATCAAGCCTCGACTACCCAATGTAATGTGGAACACACCTCAGCTGATTGTCCAAAAACATTTACAAGTGGAACTCACTATCCACTATGCAAACGACAATACATGCTCACACGAGCTAGGGAAATCCATTGTTCACAAGTCCCAAGGGGTGGAAAATGAGAGAATCTTATTAGGCTCCCATACCATACCAAAGTTATACCTCTGATAACTTTAATAAGGAACCATGCACAATAAGAACATTGAGCTTCATAAGGCTTAGCAAGCTGGATTATGCTATACACATGAGCAAAATGCAAATAGGATAAGACATGTTCAAAGAGGTTTTGCTTAGTTCATAAAAGGTCCCCTCTTAGGGAACATCGTGTCTAATGTCTCCAAGAGAGGACTATTCGATGATAAAATATTGACAACCTAGAGAATGCAATCCATAACATTACCACTAAGAGGAATATCATATGCTCAGAAAGGTCATGCTCTTAAAGGAAATCAAACCTAATGTTACCAAGAAGAAGACAGATCACATGAATTTAGAAGACCACACTTTAAAAAATAATTCACACTTCCTAGGAGGTATATAATATCATCACTAAGAAGGGAACATGTAGAAAATGAATGGGGGACAACATGCATCCCACTTAAAATCCCAAAAAACTTGCTATGTTGGTATTTTAAGTAGAAAGAGAGAAAGAGGGGATCCTTGAAAAGAATGCATATCTCGAAATGCTAGTTATCCTTTCCCCCCAATCATAAAGACAAAGAAAACCACCAAGAACTATCATGTTGTTGCCAAGAGAGATATGATTGCACCTATTTTTGCACCACCATGAATGGAAATGAGAAAAAACTACTAATGCCACATAGTGATGAGCAACATGATAGGATGGAAATTAATTAGAGGAAATAGGTGCATCAACACAAGGAAGAGCACCACAATCCTTAAGGTGTTGAATTTTATTACTCAAAGCCTTACATTCATTATTTGAATGACCATGAACTCTATGATATGCACAAAATAAACTCTTGTAAAATTTATTTTGTGTTCTTGGAGGGAGGGATATCAAACAATCTTGAAGTCTCAACAAGATACTCTCTTGATCAATAGTAGAAGATGTTCCCTTCTTTTGCAACAATGATATCTCTCGCTTAGTACAAGGTGTCATGCATACACAAGTCTCTTTAGATTGTGAGATTTTGTACTCTCCCTTAAAGGAGGGCATAAAATATAATGAAACCCAATCAATAGTGTTTTACATGATGGCATTAATATTAAGTGAATATTTCTTTGTTTCTTTCATTTATTTTGAGGGACAACAACCAAGGCCACTAGTTGTTTCTATTAGTTTAGGATGCATCAAAGTTAAATTCATCTTAAAAGAATCTTTGTAATAGTGTTGGCTAATTTGTAGAAATTTTAAAACAAATTTACTATAAAACCCTACCAGACCCATAAAAATTCTTACTTCAGAAACATTTTTAGGTACCGACCATTCTAGTATTACCTTGATCTTGGCTGGATCAACTGAGATACCTTCTGCCAATATCACATGTCCTAAGTATTGCACTTTCCTCTGGTAGAAAGTACACATTTAGAGAGTTTCTCATACAACTTATGTTCACTTAGTCATTGTAAAACTATCTCCAAATGCTTGCAATGATCCTCTTCATTCTTTGAATAGATTAGGATATCATCAAGAAATAATAAGACAAATTATCTAGGTAATCCCTAAATACATTGTTCATTAGATTCATAAAGGTTGTTAGTGCCTTAGTTAGTCCAAAAGGTGGGACTCTAAACTCATAATGCTTATACCTTTTTCTAAAAGAAATCTTAAATATTTCTTCATCCTTGATCCTTAACTGATGGTATCCAAATCGTAGATCAATCTTGGAAAATACTATATCTTTTCTCATTTGATCAAAAATGTCATCAATGTGTGGCAATGGATACTTGTTCTTTACCATAGCTTTATTAAGCATATGATAATCTATGCACAATCGTAATGTACCATCCTTCTTCTTCACAAAGATTACTGGTGCTCCCTAAGGTGATACACTTGGTCTTATCAACCCTTTGGATAAAAATTCATCCATTTGTGCCTTAAGCTCCATTAAATCCATTGTTGTCATTTGGTAAGGCACCTTGGAAATAGGTTCTGATCTTGGCACTATCTCAATAGAGAAATCAAAAATCCTTTTTGGTGGTAATCTAGGTAACTCTTCTGGAAACACATCCAAAAATCTTTGAAGGATTGGATATCTTTTCATATCTGTTTCCCTAGTTTCTATCATTTCTCCTTCTTCCATCTCTTGGTATTCCTCTAATCCATATTTGACCATACCATCTTCTGATTATGTTTCCTTATATTCATCAAGCTTTTCTATTTTCACTGGAAATATCTTATATCCTTGCTTCTTAGCCCCAAGTAATTGCATTGAATTTTTTTTATGTATCTTGACTTCCCTAGGTATACCTTGCAACATTACTTGCTTACCTAAATCATCCAAACATTCTACATTTTTGGCATGAAACTCTACCTTGGCCTTATGCTCCCAAATCCAATTCATTCCTAGGATAATGTCATAAGATCCTAAGGGTGCTACATATAGGTTTACCTCCATAGAAAACAAGGTAGCTCTATCCTAGCTTCAAACAAACATTGTTCCACTGTTGCTCTTGTCTACTTTGCATATTCTACAACCCATGACTTTGCCATGTAACTAGCTTTCCTAGATATTTTCTTTGCTATTCTAGGTGAAACAAAAAAATTAGTAGCTCTAGTATCTATACGTATGAAAATGGGTAAGCCAAACAAAATACCTGGAGTCTCCACTGGAGTCACTTGATACTCTGCTTGATGATCATCCAAAGTAGTGTGAATCTTTTGCTGTAATGTTGCTTGCTGAGAAGGAAGTGGATTTCCATAAGGTTATGACCTAGAAGGATTATTGGGACAATTCAGTTAATAACGGACCCCTCCACATGTGAAAAATCCTGTAGCTAGTCATTTCTTCCATGAAAGTTCACTAGATTCACTAGCATCACTTCCAACATTGTTCATATTACCACCACTAGATTTATTCCTTCTATGCTCCTTCCTCAATTCTTTCCCATTGTTTCAGGGTCTGTGATCCCCCTGCTTCTACACATCTTGCACCCCTTCAAACCTCCTTGGATTTGGTTTAACTTGAGCTCCTATAAACTTCTTACGGTTCTTATTCTCTTGGCAGATGGAGATAGCTCTAGGCTTCTACTTCTACTTAACAACTTTCTTGTACACTTGATCCATAGTGGTTGGACCATGTACATCTACTTCACCCCCAATTTGAGTCTTAAGTACCATGATGAATTTCCTTATACAGACATTCATGCTCCTAATACATTGGAACATAATGTAACAGTTAGGTAAAATTTTCCTAATACTCATAAATTGACATTTCTCCATGTCTTAGATTTTGGAAATCCATGAGTTTTTGGTCAAAATATAGTTGTGGTAACCACCTTTTTTGGAATTTCTCTACAAATTCATTCCAAGTGAGTTTTAGAGAGCTAAGATCAAGTTTCATTTTTTATTCATTCACCAGCTAGAGGCTTCTCCAGCTAACTAGTAAGCTCCCCATGCTACCTTTGTGACCTTAGAATAATTTTAAATCTCAAAATATTTCTATAGTTGGAGAAACCATACCTTAGCTTCATCCTCGCTAGTGCTACCTTCAAACTTGGGTGGGGTTATTTTCTTCATATCCCTAGAAATTTCAGTGGACATGTGCTTCCTATTAGTTTTTTTTGAAGGAGAGGGTGATTTCTCTTTCTCTTGTTTAGGAGTTCAATAATGGTCATAAGATTTTCCTCCTCATCCTCATTGTTTGAGATTTTCTAATCTACCTTATCCTTTACCCTTATTTCCTACTCTAGGTTTCCCAATCTTGCTAGGATTTGATCCAACCTAGCTTCAACACCCATTGGACCTTGTTCGGCTTCATGAATTCCTCTAGGATTGGTCCTAGTTCTCACCATCTTTGCAAGAAAGGATTATACCTAAAGGTTCATCATATTAGATTCAATGAAATTTGATCTAGATCTTATGGAAAAATTTAAATGAGCATTCAATTTGCACATAAAAGATTCACATAATATTGAGCAAAAAGTTTGGATAAACACACAATTTTATTTATTTTTAGGACCTCAAAATCCTTCCAATTACATAGAGTAACTATTCAGATAGTCCAGTGGAAAGTATCCCTTGGATTCACTTTTTGAAACATAACTTAATGGGGTATGCCCTACAGATTCTTGTTCATCTCTCAATTTTCTCATATCTATCCTAGAATGGATAATAGCCTTTAGATGATACATCTGATATATAGTTGTGAGGTACATAACCCTAAGATTCACTATTTGAGGAAATTATAATTACTTCCACCAATGGAAGAACTCTAGGCTCTCTAAAGATAAATGTTGGACTGACACTTCCTTTTGAGGGAATATCCTTGGAAAGTGGCAAGGAATCAAATTTCACTGGTGTGATTGGAGGTAGATAGTTGTAATTTTCGTCCATCTTCATCTTTCTCTTTACATCACTAATTCAAAGAAAGAGCATGACTAAATATTTCAGTATTGCTTAACCAGACAACATTATTGAATTTGCTACCCTCTATTGTATGAATAATGGCTTCTCTTTCCTTCTTGGCTTTTAGGTAGCACTCATTACTGATTACATACTTTCTTGTAGTTAACCTGAGATACACCATCCAGGCACAAGAATTTAAAAACATTAGTCAATGTTGGACATAAATATGATGATCTCATAGGTTCTAGAGCTAAACCTTGTAATTTTGATACCACATGTAACATGATAATCGTTCACTCAAGTAAAATTTCTTAATTTTTCACTTTCAAGTAAATAAACTATGTAACTTAACCATTTCCATAAAAAAATTCTTTTATTTATAGAGAACAAATTAACATAGATTTCATAACAAAAATCACATTCGATTTCATTTCCAATATAATAATCATCATGATACAATATTCCAAGATTGTAGATAATTACATACATAGCTCAATCGAGCTTCAAAGCAAAAGATACAGGTGGTCCAAGAATCTTCTACAAAACTTACTCACCATTTGTGGAGGAGAAGCATAACTCAAGTGATTTTCTGCCAACCATGAACTCATATGCGGTCCCCTACACATCTATCAATGGATAGATGGCCCTACCCTTTGACAAAGAGATTGGTGAAGAAACCTCATAGAATTAACCTTAGTGAGCTTAGTGATGTGTCCTACATAAATAGAACTTGTAACCTTAAAATCCTGATCTAGCATGCATACATGGTACACAGTGAGCTGACAGTGGAGCCAAAGCCAAACACACTACTTTAGCCAAAGTATTCTCACTTGGTACTTCAAGTGACAGTCATCCTATTCACATTCACTACCCTAGATCATTCTACTTTAGACCATTATATCTATGCATAGGTAAACCTTCAATAGGTAATCCTAACCCCCAGTTTGACCTATTCCCTTTTCCAAAACTAGATAGTATTTCTACCAAATGAACATAAGAAAAAGTACAAGTTACCCTCCCTTCAATGGATAACCTAACCCTAGGATTTATCTTACAAGCTATTCAAGTCAATATAACCATATCTTAACTAGATATAGAAAATTTGTCATTCCTAGTACATAATACTATTGAAATTGACCAACTCTCCTTAATAGGGAGTAGATACAAGCACTTATATGGAAAACACATCAATCACAATCCTTCCTCTTTTACAAGAAAATATACTATTCTCTAGTAGAAGCAATCAAGACTATTCCCTAATATAAGAAATCTAATGCCAATCATCAACAAGTAATCAAGAAAACAATCTTTTAGCTTGAAGACAAAATAGGATAAGATAGGATCCCACAACCTATCAAATGGTTGTCCCTATTGACTATTGGAACCAATTAAAAATGGGATGAATGAATGATGTTGGATTAAGTGCTATCACACCCACTTTAAAAGGTCCCAATCAAGGATAACCCTAGAGATCTCAATGCAAAATAGAAAGAGATCTTCCAATAGGGTTGTCCTAGGGGCTGAATATGATCTAATAATGGGTTCACCACCAATTTTAGACTTGGAAAAGATAATGAAATGCAAAACCCTAATATGATGTAAGCTTGATTTAAATGACCTAGAAATGCAAGAAGAACAAAAAAAAAGCTATAGAACAAAATGTGTGCACTTGGAAATATGGAGATGTCTGGAAGAAGTCCTAAAATACTAGAAATTATGACTTTTTGACCTAGTGGGACTCATTTTCCATTCTGGGTGAATCAGTCCAATTTCTAGATTTTTGGCACAAGAGCAAGTTTCAGAAAAGGGGGTATCTAAATCTATTTTTTTTTAATGAAAAACACCTTCAATGGGACTCATTTGCCACTTATGGTGAATGAGTCTAGTTTGGATTTTCTATAATTTCAAAGTTCTAATCTGCACCTCTCAGTCTACTCAATCTACTTCTCTAGGTTTTTGGATCTAAAACACTAATTTTCGGGACTATAAGTGACTTTTTATGAAGATGACAACCTTGAAATGGCTTGATTTATTTTTCCACCCTTGAAACCTAATATTCAATGATCCTTCAAGCTCCAAGACACCTAGATCTACAATCACAAATGTAAAGAGGAGAAAAACTTATTAATTGTTAGTGAATAGGGGTTTGCCTTGGTCAAACCCCTTTTAGGTAATTAAACCAAATGATGAAACAATGAAACATGGAAATGAAACATGAAGCATAGGATATGAAACATGAACAATGAAACCTTGAATGATGCCTTGTACATGATGTCTTGTAAATTTGCAACTCAACATGAAATGACCATGAAGGATGTAGATCTTTCTCTTTGACAATAGGAGTAGAACGTTTGATCTTAGATATTCAATGCTACATCACAACACTAGCTCAATAACATGCTTGATGCTTGATATGCTTGACATGCCAATGGATCTTGAATTGCTACAATAGTTGATGAAGAATTCTACCCTTGAATTCCTTAAAAATGATCTGGAAAGCTCTCATAACAATCTTGTAAAGTCTTGGAATGCTTAATTCTTGCTTGATTGAATTGATATCATGAAGGCTTGTATGAAATAGTGATTTGAAAGCTTGATTATATAGGAAATTCACTCAAATAATTATTAATTTGATCCCAAAGGCCGACATAGGAGAAATTTGAACTTAAAACCTAGTTTTCCCGCTCAAACCTCAAAAAATAGGCCAAAAGGGACTCATTAACCAAGTTGGGTGAATGAGTCCCATCTAGATGGGACTAATTCATCCAAAGTAGTGAATGGGTTCCACATGGGCTATTTTGCTTGCTAGAATGTCGACACATGTGCAAATTAAGTCTATGTGTTGATCTTGTCAGGTTTTTGATTGAAATATGCCTTTGGATGCATAATATATGGTCATATGGGCCTATTAATGGTGATATTGAGGTTTTAAATGCAAAAGGTCCCAAAATCCAATATGAAAGTGTAAATAAATACACTTTACAACATTAAATTAAGGAAATTTTGGTCTATTTAGCTTAGAAGGGCCCTAAATCGCATGTGAATGTGTAAAACACATTACAACACTAGATTAGGTCCACCTTAGTTTACAAGCCTCTTAAATTTAATGTGAAGGTGTCAATAAATACATTTTACAACATTAAATTAAGGCATAGTTAAGTAATTTTAGTTTAAAAATGGCCCAAGACCTAATGTGGATGTGTAAAACTCATCACAACACTATATCAAGGCAACACCAAGTCCAATTTATCATTAATTATTCCCTGAATTAAGCAAGGAAACTTTTTCCATGACTCCATTTAGCCCCCTCTTTACTAAGAGGATGAACTTGCTTCAAACTCACACTAAAGTAGACATTCAAGATGGGTCAAAGTGTATTGATGCAGATGGTCTAGGATAAAAAAGATCAAGGAGGTGGTCAATCCCCTAGGATCCAAGATCCTAAGTCAAACCAACATAAGCACAAAAGGACATACAAAAGGATAAGCAAGAAATAAAAAAGATGGATCAAGCTTCAACAAAGGTACACTCACTGTGGGGCCATAGACCATCAAGTCATCCGTGGGGTGACTTATCCCAAAGTGGTTTACTGAGAAATTCATGCCAGTGTGTTAGCTTCCCATTGTATAATGATAAATGCATGCCAGTTTGTCGGCTTCCCATCATACTAACCACACCAAAGTTATCCTCCCAATAACTTTGATAAGGCACCACAGTGTAATGCTTTTTGTAGATGCTTTTGTCATGTAAAAATTTTGTTAAAGGGGATTTTGTTTTGTTCGTGTAATGGTCTTCCTCTTAGGGAGCATTGTGCCTAATTCCTACAAGAGAGGACAACTTAAAAGTGTTAGATCGTTGCCCATGGGATGCCTCTTTCACATTGTGCCATGTCAGTAGATCATACACTCCTGGATGACATCAAACCCAATGACACCACCAAGAAGAGAACACATCACAAGAATAAAGAGAAATAATGATATGAAATTTTCCAAAAGATGTCATCTATGTATGCGCCCACTTTAAAGCAATATCTACATCATCATTGTGAGAAATTTCTTTAAAGTAGCCAATGATAAATGGTAGCATGAAAGAAGACATGAGAGCCAATTTGGAAAGCCTATGAAAAGTCATATGTTTCTGAATTGAACTACATCATGAATAAGTATGTCACATGTGAGCCAACTTAAGGAATGTCATCCACATCCTAAGCTTACTCTTATATATACATGAAAGGTAGTCAACTAGCCAAAAGAGACAACGATAAGTGACATATGAGGATAAGGTTTCCTAACCCCATTTCCCCCACTTAGTGTAGGACAAGGGTGAGCCTAGAATAGATGATGATATGCTACTCCTTACAAAAATGGAATAACTTGTGATGAATGTAAAACATGAAATAGTGATTATGTTATGATTCTACAACTATTGCATGGCAAGGAGCAACAACTAAGATTATTTATTATGATGAGTAAATAAGGTGTCAACTTGATACATATTGTATACACGTAAAATGTACTGATACTGTTTCACCCTAAATCACCTTCTCAGCTTATCATCACTCTTCGTCCCTTAATTAAATAAATAATCATTTATCTGATTAAGTCATTCTCTCTTGTTAATTAAATTAATCAATATGATTTAATTAACTCTATTTCTCTATTTAATTAAATAAATCAATTTTATTTAATTAATCCCTAAAGTCTATCTATTAAATTAAATAAATTAAACATTTATCTAATTTAATCTAACATTCATCTCCTTTAATTAAATAAATCAAAATCTTTATTTAGTTAATCTCTAAGTCACTATCCTCTCAACTTTGATTTATTTAATCCTAAAATCTAAGTCAAATTTTTCACATCACCTAACCTTCTCTTAAATTAATCAAATCATGATTAATCTAATCTTAATCCATGTTCCATCCTCTAGCTTTTGCCACTAGCACATGAAAATAGATTTAATTCATTTATTAAATCTCTATTTTCTCTCAACATGGTATAAAAGAGGAATATTCTTCCAAATTTGAAATCCCTTTGTCCTTCCAACAAGACATTTATTTCATCTTACAAGTCCTTTTTCATTGAGCCAAGTGGCATTTAAGACATTCTTTTTTCCCTCTTACATGCCATTTCACTAATTTAAAAATCCACCTAATTGCATTTATGGGCACATTCATCAAAATGTGGACATCCTTCATCCATTCTCATCTTGGCAAGTGGCACTTGGCCATTGGTTGAAAGTTAGTCCCACATTGCTTCATTTTGGGAATTCTTCCATCTTGTCTCTCTATAAATAGAGAGGTTATCCTTCATTTTAATCATCCACAATTTGAGTAAACTCACTATACTCAAATCCATACTCAAACATAGCAATTTTCATCCATTTCATCAAGCATAGCTAGGTTATTGCAGGTTTTCATCATGGTGCTCCATTGAAGCAATCACCAAGTGGATCAATTTTCATCACTCATCAACAATTACATCATAGGAGTTGGGAAAGGGCCAATTTCCACATCAAATTGGCACCAACTCCCCCATAAGATCAAGAGTTTGCATGTTTTAAATAGGATATCTTCTTGATTTTTTTGTGTTCTTGCTTTTATTCCTATTTTAAGCATTGTTAATGGATTTTATGGGGAACTTTGATTCTCACTTGTATTTGAATCCTCTAATGTGTTTATTTTTTGTGTTTTACAAGTGCTAGGATCTTGGTTCTACATTTTGGCGCTAGAAGGAGGGAAATCTCATTTTCTAATCATGTTTTTATCAAAAATTTCATATTTTTTATGTGCCTACGGGGAAGTGCGCCGCTAGCAGATCAGCGTCGCTATACAAAACCACCCAAACACCAGCGTCACCATATAGCACCGCTTTAAACTTCAAACTACCACGCTAAGGTCTTCCCGCCTAGAATTCAAATTTCCAAACTCCACCACTGGTCCCATTTTCACGTGCTAGAATTTTTGTATTCCAAAATGCATGGCTTGACAAAACAATGACACAATCACCTTCTCTATTTTGTTGTAGAGCGATGCTAGTAGAATAGTGATTCCATAGAGAATCGCTGGGTCTTTTAAATTGCACCGCTTATGCAGGTTCCATCGCTGGAGTACAGACAAAAGGAAAATATCAATTTTTTTGATGACATGTGCTTTTTTAATTTTGATCATAAGGATTATTAATTTCTTTCCTGACCTCTGTTTTGTAGTCCTAACTAGTTTTTTAGGTTGGCTAAATTGAAGGTGAAGAAAAAAAACCTAGTGGAGGTCTCATAATGGCATCAATATCTCATATTATCAAGTGTTTTTAAACACTTTAGTGTTTGTTGAACACTTTTAGAGAATTCATAAAGCTCTATTAAGGATTAATTTCTTTTTGTGCTTTTAGGACATATTAGATTTCTTTTGGGTTCTAAAAAGGACAAATTCAAATTCTCACTATAAAAGGCTTAAAATGAACTTTAGGACAAACTCACTAGATTTGGTTTGAGGATTAACAATTGAACAAGGTAATCTTCACATTTCACTTTGGTGCACTAAAAAGAATCAAATCATTGCTTTGTGGGTTTAAAATTAACAAGTGCTTCTTTGTCTTGCAATTACTTAAAGTAATATCATTAAAAGGGCGTATGCACTTCTCTCGTGCCTCACAAAGATCTTGAGAATCAAAAGGCCTTTTGGTGACATTAAGTTGCATAATTAATTACCCACACATTTCATTTGAGATTAAAAATTGAACAAAACTTGCGAGTGTGAGTACAACATGTTGCGTGTGTTCTCCCTTTGTTTCTAAACAAAGGTTGATCGAACTACGAATATGTTTGCTTTCTTTTTTTATCTTAAAGGGCTTGCCTTGTGGGAAAAAGTACTCACCCAAGGGAACGACCTAACCAGGAACACGCTAAAGCCAAGTGACTTCAACCTGGGATATAAGTGTGGGTATTGGAAGAAAGGTCAATATCAGGAGGACTATTTCGACGAGAAGGGCAGCAATGGTCTCTTGTGGCATGGATGGTGCCCCAAGAATAGAATGCCTGCATTAAAACCCTTGTTTCAAAATGCCAAAATCCTAATCTATTTGTTGGTGCAAGAACAATCGTTCTGAAGCCACCCCACACTTTTACAACTTTTAGTAGAGATGGAAAGTATGTCATGGGAGATTCATGGGTATTGATGCTTGGCTGCCCTGAAAGAAGGGTTGCGTTGTGGAGGGGAGCCAGTGGGGTCAAGCATCTAACCATCCACTGAAATTAGGCGTAGCTAGACTTCTCCAAGTGTGGACTCAACAAACATTGTCTCAAATATCCATAGGGTTTTACTTGTTCTTGAAATCAAAACACTTTGCTTGATCAAAAACATTAGAAAAACAGGCATTTAAAATGAGCACCAAATCTCAAACCCTTTAGGAGAAGCAAATATCCTTGAACAAATTCACATGTCTTTGCTTGCCCTTGGGATTTATATCCTTAGAGGTTTCTAGGCATTTGGATTCTATCTCAATTTTCTCCTACTAAAGTAAAAAATAGGTAACTTTTGCTTTGATTTCTCTGATTTCCACATGATACACTTTGTGGGATGAGAAGAGGTTAAAACATTGGACATCTAGTTTCAACCTAATCAAGAAGTGTTTGTGGTAAAAAAAAGTCACCAAGAAAAGCTAAAAAAAATTGAATCTCACAAATGTGCCTCATCAAATGATTTGAGAAAAGATCAAAGTCTGGAAACCCAAGGTGAAAAATCTTAGTCCAAAAGCTCATCAAAAGCATCTATCAACACTATACGACATCAGACAAAGATTGCTTTTCAATTTTTATAGGAAAGCTTCAAGAAACAATCCTGATTTGTACTCATTCTATTGTTGTCAAAATCCAAATCTTTTTCAAGAATTTGAACACCTTGTTTAGGGTAAAGCATGTTCTTCAAAACCGAGGTCTTGTAAGCAAGGGTCTTTCTAGGTACACATAGGATCAAAAGTAAACCTTCATTCATCTTTCAAACATCAAACCAAAATCATCTAACCAACAACTCTTGAAATCATCCTTTCATGCTAGATTTTTTGGCAAATCCATGAATCAAAACAAATCAAAATCCTTGAATAAAACATTAAATCATCTTGTTTTGGCTAGGTATGTGTAGATGTATCCTTCTCCGCATGCTTAGTTAAAATTATCAAATCATCCTTGTTTGGTTAGGTGTGGGTAGATGCATCCTTCTCCCTACACTTAATCAAATTATCATCTTGTGAGCTAATTAATTCCATAGATAACATCCTACATCTTGGGATATATTTGCTCACTATCTAAATCCAAAATCAAAGCAAACCAAAATAAAGTCAAGGTCAAAATCCAAAAATCCAAGAATCAAATCAAATAAAAAAAATCAAAATCCAAAAAGTCTCAAAAGTCTAGCATTCCCCTCAAGATCTTCTAAGAGTTTAAACATCCATATCATCCATCCTTTCACACATCTTCACCATCACACCTTTGATCCTTAATCAACCTAGATCTTCTCTTTTGAACTTCATTTTATGGTTCAAACAAGATCACAACACAAGAAGGACATGGAGATCAACAAAGAAACATCAACTTCAAGTGACCTAAGCCAAACCAATACCAAAGTAAATCCCATTGGATCAAGCAATCCTCTAGCTAATTTTCCTTCATCATCACAAAATCCACAAGAGGAAGATCAAGTGGAGGATATCACCAATAATATCTTTGAAATGACACAAGATGAGATCAGCGAAATGGTCCAAAATCCCAAGAATCATAGAATCATTAACATCATGATGAAGCTCCATCCCACACAATACATGCTTGAATTAGAAAAACAAGGGGTTAAACTCCCTTCTGATTTCAATGTGAGCACCATTGTGGAACAACCTTTTGGGGTCATGCCTCCAATTTCATCCATGCCCCCAATCTCAACTCCATTCCAAAGCATCACCCAACCCCCAATCTCATCTACACCTCCTTTTCAAACCATCACCCAACCCATCCCCCAGATTACATAATCCATTGCTCCAACTCAACCTATTGTTAACAAAGGGAGTGCATTTCTCAATGCACTAAAAACTCACCCCCTCATGAGTAACCAAGATTTGGATGCAAACACGATCTTGGGGCAATCCGTACCCCAAAATCCATCACATCCATATACCCCCATCACCTTTCATGATCCAAATGACCCATCATCATCATTTCATGCAACATTGGAATACCCATTAAGTACAAAAACCTCTCTCTTAACCTCACAATGAGAAGGTGACATATTTGGACCAGGGGGCATCTTTGATCCTTCACCATTACCATTAACATCCACATCACCTCTTGGTTTTGGATTACTACCATTTCCACCAATCATCAATCAAAGCATCATACCAAATCCTCCCACCTTGCCATCGATATCACAACAATAGATGGAAACCACCCCCATAACACAAGCAATCATCACATTATTAGCCATGGTCTCCCAGGGACCAACCATATCAATAACACCATCCACCACAATCCCAATCATCAATATGACGATTCCACTCATCATGGAAACAAACACCATACCAAATCTGCCACCACCACTAAACACAAATACATAAAGCCAATATAGCATTGCATTACAAGCCACTCAACAAGCTACCTATCAAAGGGTACTTCAACAAATCCAAAACCAAAAAACTACCTAACAAGCCACACAAGTTGTACAACAAGCCGCTCAAGTAGCGCAAGCCACTCAAGCCGCACAACAAGAACAACAAGCACAATAGGCACAAAAGGTTGCTCAATCCCAAGCCCTATTACAACAACAACAAGCTGCACAAGTAGCACAAGTTGCACAAGCTACCCAACAAGCTGCCTAACAAGCTACCCAATAGGCTGCCCAAGCTCAAGCACATGCACAAGCTCAAGCCCAATACCAATCCCAACAAGCACAAGCACATGCATAAGCACAAGCGCAGGTGCAAGCACAATACCTTGCACAACAAAAAGTAGACCAACAAAAAGCATACCAACAAGTGCTAAAACAATACCAAGAGCAGAAAGAAGCAACCAACAACAAGTGTTGTTGGTTCAACAACATCAGCAAGCTCAGTAACGAGCATTGTTAGTGCAACAGTAACAACAACAACAAGCGTTGTTGATACAACAATAAGTACAAGCATATTTGGCACATCAAAATTTGCAAGTACCATCCACCATCACACCAACCAACCCACCCATCCCTCCAACAAGTGAACCATCACAAAATAACTTCATCCCACCCCTTGATCTGCAAAACAATGTCACAACACAAATCAAGTTACTTTTGCAACAAGTGCTTGATATTCAATCAGGAAAAACCACAAAGACACCAAACAACTTGTGTCCTTATCCATTTGATAGGAGTCTTGTAATGAAACCATTCTTGAAGGGATTTGAAATCCCCAAATTTGATAAATACCGTGGGATGGGAAACCCTAAATATCACATCAGGGAATTTCAGGTTCACTGCATGGAAGTCGCATATGATGACACATATTTGATGTGGTTATTTCCTAGGAGTTTGGCTGGCCAAGCTATGGAGTGGTTCTCTCGACTTCCTCCAGGCCTCGAGAAGTTCTAAGAAATCATAGATGCATTCATAAAAATTATGCCTTCAATATTGCTATGTATGTTAGTCTAGAGGAACTATCATCCCTCAAACAAGGAAAAAATGAATCATTTTCTTCTTTCCTACAATGATGGTGATCCAAGATCAATAGGAGCAAATGGGTCATGCCGAAAGAACAACAAGTTTGCACCATCATTTCCAATTTTTAAGGAGCCTTGGCATTCCATCTCAAAGTCCAAGGTATCACTGCATATGACCAATTGATCTGCAAGGCACTCAAAATTGAACGAGCTCTTACTACACAAGGAGGTGCACCCACATATCCTGAACAACAAAACAATCACCCATCCACTAGCTATAATGACAAACCTCACACATGGGAGAAAAATAGAAACATTACCAACAATGGTGTTGTCGACACCAAATTTTTCATCAATGCTCCTCGACAAAACACACCAACACCCCAACAACAACCCCAAAACAATAATCAAAATAATCAGCAATCTAACACTGTGACCCCACAAACAAATAATCAAACAATCAACAATGTCAAAGATCAAAGGGGGCCACCAAAAAAACTCTCCCAAGTGGAAGTATACTGCCCTTCGGGAACCACTCGAGGTCATCATGAAGAAATTGATAAATGAAAACCTCATCAAAGCTCCCACCTATGAGAATTACTAGGAACCTAAAGTGAAACCACCCTAGTACAACAAAAACCATCTCTGTGACTTTCAAAAAATCAAAGGGCACACCACTAATAGTTGCATGAGGTTAAAGAACCTAGTTTAGGACCCCATTCATCAAAAAATTGTAGAGGTGGAACAACTAGCCAGAAATAAAAATCTAAAAATCTATACAAATCTGATGCACAATGACAACAATAAAGGGAAGACTAATAATGATAAGGGGAAGGGAACATTCAAAAGTTTCAATCATGTGTACAACCATTTCCTCGCATCCCTGGATGAATATTGCACTACCATCACCATCAAAGGATCCCAAGCCGACTTTGGAGTCACCACAAGAGGTGGAAAAGTCACCATTGTAGGGTCATCTTAGCTTCCCAGAGCATCCAATTCTAATTCAAGAACAGTTCCCAATGGCTATAATGTCATTGATCAATTAAAAAAGAACCCTAGCTCAAATCTCCATCATGGAGTTACTGAAGATCTCACCAACCCACAAGAAGAGCGTCGAAGAAGCCTCAACTTCATCTTCTGGCCCCACTAATTTTGATACAAATCAATTTCAAGCTATGGTCATGCACCTCACTACACCTCACCTTCTAACATTTTTAGAACATGATCTTCCAACACAACCATCTCAGAATTGTACACTTCTTCTTGAAGCTTTCATTCATAAGAACAAGATCAAAAGGGTCCTAGTAGATGGAGGTGCAGGGTTGAACATATGCACCCTAAAATTGATAAAAAGCTTGGGCTTCTCTAAAGATGCTATTGAAAAAGGGAAAAGGCATTACCATTAGAGCCTATGATGATCAAGAAAGAACATATCAAGGCACATTCCAACTTCCTATTCAAGTGGGGCTAGTCATCGAAGAAACAACATGTCAAGTCCTTGACTTGGAATTACCTTATAACATCCTCTTGGGGTGTCTATGGATTCATGGAATGCAAGCTATAGCCTCTACCTTTCATTAATGTGTAAAATTACCATACCAAGGCCAAGAAGTCACTGTCCATGGGGACCCTTAACCCTTTTACTATTGAAAAAATTTGGAGGCCAAATATTACAAAATCCCCCAGATGCCCAAAAATGATGAAGGTCCTTCAACTCCATACATTGACCCAGCTACTCTCGCCTCCACTTCTATGACAGAGACACCCGCCATCTCCATATCCAATATCAAATTCATAATCCAAGATAATGGGTGTGGGGACTACACCATTCCAAAGAATTCCTTCATGGTAGGAGAATTACCACAATCTCCTAGATCATGAGGACAACCACAATCAAATGGTGCTTCCTCATCCCAAACTGACACATTGGGTCCTTCCGGCTTCTGAAGTTGGGGAGACCTATGTTGAGAAATAATCGAAGAGGTCCCATCCCATCTCCTATACCAAGACAATAGACTAGTAGAAAATATACCTATGGATGACAGTAGTAAAGGCTTACAGATGATGCTCACCATGGGCTATGACAAAAACAAAAATCTTGGGAAAAATAACAATGGGCTTCTAACACCCCTCATGCCAAAGACACGTATGTGAAACCATGGTCTCGGATGTACCCCTCTAAAGGATACTTGGAAAAGGTGCCTCAGTTAGGAAGGCCAAGAATCCTTAGCAATCGACATCCACCCTTTGCCTACCCGTGTCCACTGGTCATGTCATAGACAACTTCACTTTTGATATAATTGATGTATGTAGTAGTGACGAGGACCCTATAACTAATTTTCCTATTCTTTTTGAAGACACCTCCCTACTCATGATTAGCACCCTGTATTTTGAGTTAGACCATGAAAACCATGAAATATGCCTAGTCTACCCACAACTCATCAATTATGACCAACGAGGATAGCCAATTCTTGACACATTCAAAAACGATGAGGCACTCTCAGAATTCATTGGACTACGGAATAATATTCTATGTGTGATGCAGACCTGGAAGGCTCAACTCAAAAAATCTGATAAATTTCCTCTAAAAGGCATCTAACAAGATTAAGATGTCCTATTTGAACAAGCCAAACAACCCACAAAGCTTTACAATCATCAAAAGTTAGGTTTCACACCTTCAACCCTTGAAATCTAGTAGCACAGGGAACTCAGTTTTCTTCCAATAACTTAAATGGTTTCCACAACACTTGACAAACACTTGATGGATTCAGACACCCATTTCAATGTTACAACACATATCACAAACTCTCCCATAAGTCCTTTGGACCAACACAGATTTCCAATACACATACCCCTAAAAAGGCTTCACAATTAGCCCAATTTTGTAAAGAGACCCCTCCAAGATTTCATTCCCAAACCAATACAACCTGAAATAGTCTTCATTTACACTTCCAAACAAAGGATTCTCCAATTATTAGGACCCCAAGGGCTTATTTTGATCCCCTACGCAAAAACCCTTCTTGTAGCCTAGAAACCTAGGGTTTTAGAGTGCCCTTAATGAAAATACATATTACTGACCCCTTCAATCCACACCAACTGCTCAGACATCTTAAGTTAGACCCCTTCAAGCTTCAAAAACTCTCACATGCCTTCTAGAAATGCAACACATCCCTCTTATGGGTCTGCTCTATCAATTTTCATGAAAAATTGCAACAATTCACCCTAGGGTGACATTCCCCATCCTACAACTTGCTTCCTTTCCACTCAAGATTGCAAAGAAACACATTATATGCTACTTGCAAGCCATCCCATTGAGTGATAGACTGAAACAGTAAGTGGGTATGGCTTTTTTACATGATGGGACCCTCAAACTATACCCTCACTGCCTTACTCAGGTAGACTACAAGAAACCGATAAGAACCCTCTCCAAATTTGTTGGTAGCACTTCTAATTAGATTCAAAAGTAAATTATTCCCATTTCCTATTGGACACAAGAATTTTGGGCATTAAATAGAAGTACGGGCCTGTACAGTGAAAGAACAATACATAAAACTCAGGAATAATGCAAGAACTCTAAGAAATAATAGAAGAATATGTTGCTTTATTCAATGAAACTCAATCTCCAAACTCTCCAACCCCCTCTTGAGCCTTTCAAAGGCCTTTAAGTACATTCTACAATAGAAAACTAACCAACAATGCCTCCAACTATCTTATTAAATCTCAAAGACTCTAAACTGCATTTTGACATTCTTAATGACTCCTTTAAACAACTCTTCCTTCCTAAAATCTTATGACCCCTAGAAATTACTCAAGTGGCTTTGGAAAGCCTTATTACATTTTTGAAGCTCCAACCTTGCATATTCACATAAAAATATAAGAAATTTTCCCTCAAAGGCTTACAAGACAACCTTGATGCAAGATGGCAATTTTTTACACATTATGTCCACAAAACCTTAAAAATCACCTGAGAACATGACTATTGGTCTTGTTTAGACCTTATTAGTAACATAAGACCTCAAAACACTAACTCTTACCACTTTACCACCCTATTTTCTTCCACGTGATCACAAATTAAGGGTGAGGTGTAGGTGCTCCTGCACCATACACCCCCCTAGAAAAATATTCATGCCCAATGAATTAAGGAAGGTACCACCACCTCCATGTTGTAAGAAGACTCCTCTAATGCCCAGGCCACTGCCACTGACAGATGGCTTGTGCTCCATACAGGCTTACACCTATATTTTTCCTTGCACCTATGTTTTGTGCTTCCATTGGTACATTAGGACCTGTTAAAGGCCTCTTACCTATTATCATATGTCTCCCTTTAGCCTCCCAACCATATCCATCAATCACCATGACCTTGTGCTGCTCTCCATGCTTTATTATATGTCCATCAATCCTCACAATTGTCATTTCACCTCTGTCAAATTGAACAAGTACTATACTCATACCTTGAGACTTTGTCAAACCTGTACCTCCTGTACCCAATGTCTTGGTATTTCTATAGACATATATCTTCCTTTTCACTTGATCCTCTCCATTTTGATCTATGAATTCAGGCCGCAAACTTACTACTCTTGTTTGTACAGTCCCCTTCATGACTAAGTTATCAAAATTTAGAGAATCTGCAATATTTGATTGCCTTTCCTTCCCAAAAATTAGAATAGGGCAAACCATTTCCCCAATTAGAATCTTCTCCATTTGCTTAATCTCTCTTTTTTGTGGTATAAACAACTTACCATGATCCTTTCTGAGATTAGTCTCCTTCATAATCTTCCCATGAATTTGCTTCTCCATGTGAGAATCAACCTTCACATTATGAGTTGCCACTGTCTTGGTACCATTCTTAGGTGTCTCTTTTTTTGTTCTAACATCATAACTCTGCTCCACATCAGAAAAAAAATTGTTCTTACTATCCTTGGGCCTAAGAGGCTCTTTTTTTCCAAGAATCGCTATGTTAGATTTTCCTTTATCCTTCTCTTTTCCTTGCAAAGGAGTTAGTTTAAAACTTTGACCATCCTTCTAAATGGTATAGGTGTTTTCCCAACCATCATACATAGAATTCCTATCAAATTGCCATGGCCTCCCCAAGAGTAGATGGAAACAGTCCATAGGCAATATGTCACATAAAACGCTATCCTTGTACTCCCCAATCTTGAAATCCACATAGGCTTTCTCATTTACTATTAGACTTTTGCTATCATTGACCCAAGAAAATTTGTAGGGTGCAACATGAGGAATCTTTTCTAGACTTAACTTATCTACCAGAATCAATTACAACTTGACACACCTTACCTTTGCTTTTGAATGTTGTTCTAAAGAGACTCCTTCTTTAGCTCAGATCTTCTTCCTTTTGTCCTTGCAACAAGGTCCTTCTTACCATGAGTTCCTCTCCTATTTCTAGATCTGCAGGTCTACTTGGGGAACTCACACTCTCTTCATCTCCTTGCACATATTGAACTCTTTTATCACCTTTCTTTTCACTTCCACTTGCAACAGTACTAAACCTTTTAGGACACTTGAATGATGGGTGTCCAAACTCATTACACCTATAACATCTTCTTGAGAACTCACCATAATCTCTTCTTGATCTAAAGTTGGTTCTTCCACCTCTCCACCCTCCTCTTGCTTTAGGTCCTTGTTCCTTGTTCTTATTAGCATCTTCATGATCTTCCTTAGGTTGCCTTGATGTTGAACTTGTACCTTTGCCCCTAGATGTACTGCCTCTTCCTCTTGCTGCCTTCTCTTGTCTTCTTTTCAAATTTTCTTCAATCTTAATAGCCATTTGGAAACAATCATCCACTATTTTTGGTGTCAACACACTAACCTCATCCTGAATGTTGCATCTTAGCCCATTGATGTACCTAGCCACTTGTTCTTCTTCATCCTCATCACACTTGGCTCTTATACTTAACCTATAAAATTCTTTAGTATAGGTTTGCACATCTAAATCTTTTTGCCTCAGATTTTGAAGCCTCTTAAGTAACTGAACATTATAGTCTTTAGGGAGAAATTTACCTTTAATCTCCTCCTTCATTCTGTCCCAAGATGTGATCTTGATTTTTCCTTGCTTTTTCCTTTCTTCCTGCACAAAATTCCACCATACCAAGGCATGTCCCTTGAGTCTTGTCTTGGCCTTCTTCACCTTGTGTGATTCAACAATATCTTCACTATCAAAGTAACTTTCTAGAGCCTCTATCCAATCCAAAAGCTCCTCACTGTCAAGTTTTCCTCCATAGATAGGCACATCTATGTTTTCCTTATTTTTTTGTCCTTGCATCTTCTAGATCCAAGTCCTCTTCTTCACTAGAGGTTTTCTCCTCCTCAGAATCACTTTCATTTAAAAGGCTTCTACCTTTAGAGTTGATCATGGCCATATCCCACTTCAAAGCTGCTATATCTTTGTCATGGGTATCAATATTCCTTGCAACAGGGTTCCCTTTAGGATGTATTCTCACAATCTTCTCTTCACCAACACAAGATCTACAACTGTGCTCTTATACCACTATGATGCAGACCTGGAAGGCTCAACTCAAACAATCTGATAGCTTTCCTCTAAAAGGAATCTAACAAGATTAATATGTCTTATTTGAACAAGCCATACAACACACAAAGCTTTACAACCATCAAAAGTTAGGTTTCACACCTTCAACCCTTGAAATCTAATAGCACAAGGAACTCAGTTTTCTTCCAATAACTTAAATGGTTTCCAAAACACTTGAAAAACACTTGATGGATTCAAACACTCATTTCAATGTTACAACACATATCACAAAC
Source organism: Sequoia sempervirens (assembly GCA_007258455.2). NCBI lineage: Eukaryota > Viridiplantae > Streptophyta > Pinopsida > Cupressales > Cupressaceae > Sequoia > Sequoia sempervirens. Next base: position 171,636,069 of record VDFB02373365.1, on the reverse strand, counting down.
TCTCCCACAAGTCCTTTGGACCAACATAAAATTCCAATACACACCCCTAAAAAGGCTTCACAATTAGCCCAATTTTGCAAAGAGACCCCTCCAAGATTTCATTCCCAAACCAATACAACCTGAAACAATCTTCATTTATACTTCCAAACAAAGGATTCTTCAGTTATTAGGAACCCAAGGGCTTATTTTGATCCCCTACACAAAAACCCTTCTCGTAGCCTAGAAACCTAGGGTTTTAGAGCATTTTTAATGAAAATACATATTACTGGCCCCTTCAATCCACACAAACTACTCAAACATCTTAAGTTAGGCCCCCTCAAGCTTTAGAAACTCTCACATGCCTTCTAGAAATGTAGCACATCCCTCTCATGGGTCTGCTCTATCAATTTTCATGAAAAATTGCAACATTTCACCCTAGGGTGACATTCCCCATCCTGCAACTCTCTTCCTTTCCACTCAAGATTGCAAAGAAACACATTCTATACTATTTCCAAGCCATCCCACTGAGGGACAGACCGAAACACTAAGTGGGTATGGCTTTTTTACATGATGGGACCCTCAAACTATACCCTCACTGCCTTACTCAGGAAGACTACAAGAAACTGATAAGAACCCTCTCCAAATTTGTTGGTAGCACTTATAATTAGATTCAAAAGTAAATTATTCCCATTTCCTATTGGACACAAGAATTTTGGGCATTAAATAGAAGTACGGGCCTATACAGTGAAAGAACAATAAAGAAAACTTAGGAATAATGCAAGAACTCTAAGAAATAATAGAAGAATATGTTGCTTTATTCAATGAAACTCAATCTCCAAACTCTCCAACACCCTCTCAATCCTTTCAAAAGCATTTAAGTACATTCTACAATAGAAAACTAACCAACAATGCCTCCAACTATCTTATTAAATCTCTAAGACTCTAAACTGCATTTTGACATTCTTAATGACTCTAAACAACTCTTCCTTCCTAAACTCTTATGACCCAAGCTATAAATCACTCAAGTGGCTTTGAAAAGCCTTATTACATTGTCAAAGCTTCAACCTTGCATATTCACATTCAAATCTAAGAAATTTTCCCTCAAAGGCTTACAAGACAACCTTGATGCAAGATGGCAATTTTTTACACATTATGTCCACAAAACCTAAAAACTCACCCAAGAACATGACTATTGGTCTTGTTTAGACCTTATTAGTAACATAAGACCTCAAAACACTAACTCTTACCACTTTACCACCCTATTTTCTTCCACATGATCACAAATTAAGGGTGAGGTGTAGGTGCTCTTACACCAATGTGGGGATCATAAAGTAGGATTTATCATTGAGTTGGACACACAAGCCTAATATGGAGAAATGATTGAATCCCTCATTTGCAAAAGAAAAAAAATTGAGAATAATTTCTAGGTCCTTGAGTGAAAACCACATCGTGACACTCTCTGACCTTAAAATAGTAAAAAGAAAGGTCACATCCGACAGTGAAAACCTCTCTAAGGCACCTGAGGATGGGGGATTCAATCTTCCTCTCAAAGCTCTTCATCAAGAAAAATAAACGGTTCTAGCCGAAATGTGCAAACCAGTCAACTTGGGGACAAAGGAGACCCCACACATCACATTTTATGTAGATTCATTACTATCAAAAGTACAAGATCTCCTAGCAGCCTTCCTAAGAGAGAGAAAGGTCAACTTTGCTTGGACTTATGATGACATGCCTAGGCTCAATCCAGAGATTGTAGTCCATCACCTAGCGGTTTACCCCAAAGCAAAGCCTGTCAGACAAAAAGCCAGGAAAATGCATCCTCAGATTGCTTTATTGGTCAAAATGGAACTAAAAAATTTACTGGATGCAAGATTCATAAGACCTATTGAATATTTAGAATGGCTATCAAACTTAGTGTCTGTCTCAAATCCCACCGTGGGCATCTGAATCTGCATGGATTTCAGAGACCTAAACAAAGCATGTCCAAAAGATGATTTCCCATTGCATAACATTGACATGATTGTAGAAATTATGGAAGGACATGAAATGCTTTCTCTGATGGATGGTTTCTCTGGGTACAACCAAATAATGATTTCCAAAGAAGACCAACATAAAACAACCTTCACTTATCCATGGGGGACCTACTGTTGGAACATGATGCCATTTTTCTTGAAGAATGTAGGAGTAACATACCAAAGGGTGATGACATTAATCTTCTATGACACGATCCACAAAATCGTTGAAGATTATGTTGATGACATAATATAAAAATATAGAAAGAGGAGGGATCACATAACAACTTTGAGTGCTATTTTTGATAGGTTGGAGGAATAAAGGTCTGCTCAAATCCAAAGAAGTGTGTCTTCGATGTACAATCAGGAAAGTTGTTGGGATACATAGTGTCAATGAGGGGTATTGAAATAGATCCTGCCAAGGTAAAAGCAATCCTTGAGATGGAGGCACCCAAAACATTGAAACAATTGAGAGGCCTCCAAGGCAGGCTGTAGTCCATTTAAAGATTCATAACATAGCTGGCAGATAAGGAAAACCCATACTCTCACCTACTTCACAAGGGAGTAGCGTATAAATGGGATGAGAAGTGTGAAGAAGCCTTCAACAAAATCAAAGAATATATGCTTACACCTCTGGTCCTCATTCCACCAATCCAAGGAAAACCACTAATACTCTATGTATCAGTAACAACAATAGCCCTTGGTGCTCTTTTGGGTCAACATGATGAAAATGGAATAGAAAGAGACATCTATTACATTAGTCGCACAATGGTTGGGCATGAGTTGAACTAATCATTCATCAAAAAATCCTATCTAGCAGTAGTGTTTTCCTCACAAAAGTTCAGACACTACATGTTGACACACAAAATCAAACTCATCGCCAAGATCAACCCCCTAAAGTACCTACTGTCAAAGGAAATTCTCACAAGAAGGATGGCCAAGTGGGTCATGATTCTATCTGAATACAAAATTGAGTATGTGGAAAGAAAAGAAATCAAAGCCCAAGTCATTGCAAATCAACTTGCAGAAGCACCCATGTATTTAGAAAATCTGCTCATATCAGAGTTTCTGGATGAATCCATCTTCAATCTCAACATAGCCAACCACTAGAAACTATACTTTGATGGTTCCTACATGTAGCATGGATCAGGAGCTGGTGTCTTCTTCATCACTCCACAGGGGCACTGCATGTACCTAGATCCTACAAATTGGCATTCCCCTTCACTAACAACATTATAGAATACAAGGCTTTAACCATAGGTCTTAAAATAGCAGTGCAGTGGCACATCATGGCCTTCAAGTTATATGGAGACTCGCAGTTGATAATCATTCAAGTGAATGATGAGTACCAGATAAAGGATGATAAGCAGACTCCATACAAAAAGTTGGTAGAGTCTGAAGGTATCATTTATTGACATCACATTTGAGAAGATTCCCAAAGTAAACAATAGAGTAGTAGATGCCATGGAAATGATTGGATCCCTACTGGACATCCCTCACAATGTCCCAAAACATGAATTCTTGGTAGAGCATCTTCTCATGCCCGCATTTGAGGTACCAGAGTCAAAATTTGTGTGTGAAATCGTTGGTCTCAATGATCCCTGGTACAATGAGATTTATACCTACCTACGAATAGGATTCTTCCCCGTTGACCTACCTTCGAGCCTAAAATGAACCTTTATAAAAAATAAATCCCACTTTGTGATCCTAGGTGACACACTTTACCATAGGAGCATAGAAGGAACCTTGTTATGATGTCTAAATGTTGAGGGGGCCTTGACCACCTTAACTAAGGTGCATAATGGTATTTGTTGTTCTCATTCAAGTGGTATAACTTTGGCCAAGAAATTGTTGAGGATGGGATATTATTGGCCCACCATGGAAAGAGAGGCACATGACTACATCAAGAAATGCTTGTAGTGTCAACAACATGGAGATCTCATCCATGCTCCTATGCGAACCCCAATCCTAATACCTGCAAAACAATATGAATAAACACATTAGAAGGTGAAATGCAAGTAAGAACAAGGATTCCTCAAGAAATTCATTTGAATAGAAAAAGAGATAGAATATGAAATGAAGAACACTATGAAATTTAAAAGCATATCAAATCCTATTCTAAAGCAAACAAACTCCTAATCTCTTGAGGGAATTGGTGCCAATTTGATGTGAAAATTGGCCCTTTCCCAACTCCAATGATGCAATGGTGGTTTGATGAAGAAATTTGATCCACTTTGTTGATCCTTGATGAGTGCTCCAATAGAAAAATCTACATAACCTAGCTAAGATTCAATGATAATGGATGAGAATTGCTAATGATTTGAGCATGGTAAGTTTACTCAAATTGTGGATGATGAAATGAGGAGATTAGCCTCTTATTTATAGAATGCTAAGATGGATGAATGTCCAAAATATAGTAATCTGGGACTAAGAATTAGCCAATGGAAAAGTGCCACTTGTCAACCTATGAGTGGATGGAGGATGTGCAAGTTTTGAGGATTGTGCCAATAAATGCATAAATTTGAATTTTGAATTTGTTGAAATGACATGCAAGAGGGAAGGAAGAATGCATTGAATGCCACTTGGCTCAAGGAAAATGACATGTAAGAGAGAGTAAATACCTTGTTGGAAGGGACAAGTCAACTTGGATTTTGAATTCAAACTTGAAGAATATTCCTTAAAAGATGCCTTATTGAGGAAAATAGAGATTTAATAAATCAAATAAGTCTATTTTCATGTGCAAGTGGTAAAAGCTAGAGGATGGGACATGAGAGGAGATTAAATTAATCAAAATTAATTAATTTAATGAAGGGGTTAAATGATGTGACCTATTTGACTTAAATTTGTGGATTTATTTAAATCAAATATGAGAAGAATGTGATAAGGGATTTAATTAAATAAAGATTTTGATTTATTTAATTAAAAGAGATGATGTTAGATTAAACTAAATAAGGTTTTAATTTATTTAATTTAATAGATAGACTTAAGAAATTTAATCAAATAAAATTAATTATTTAATTAAATAGGATAATTAGATCAAAATGGTTAATTTAATTATTGAGAAAAGGTGACTTAATTAGATAACTGATTTATTTAATTTAGAGAGGAATATTGATGAATTTAATCAGATAAGGGTATTTGATTAAATGGTTAGACCAAAGGATGATTTAGGACAAAACGATGTTAGTGGTTAGGATTAGATGCACAATGTCAATTAGTACATTTTACGTGTCTACATTTTTCCCCTCTTTGAAGCAATGCACTCGTTGCGTTGGTACAAAGAATAAACGATCTCGATCAAAGCCAAAAAATAATAATTTTCAAAAGCTTGCCCCACTACTACCCAGCGAGAGAAAACATGCCAATATATTGCCCCCTCGAGAGATTGGATGAAAATTTTGATTTTTGGGTAATCTCGCAAAAAAAGAGGACAAGGTGCCCGACATATCCAAAAAAGCTCCAAGAGGCCAAAAATGTGTCTAAACGCAATAAAACAATGTAAAATAGGCCTCAAATGGACATAAACAGGTTCAAGGGTCCAAAACCCTAGTAGGATAGCCAATCAGGAAGAAAAAACCCTAATTTTCAAGCTTAAAAAGGCTCTGAGGGGTCACTTTCAATTCATTTTCACACACATCCCTCTAGCAACTTTGAGATTTGAGCTCTGACCTCCTGATGATATGGCACAATGACAGCTCCCGATGCAAATTTCCAATCGAGTTCGGACATACTAGCGGCCACCCGACATTGGGGCACCGGTAAGTGATCCCTGCTTGAGCTTTATTTCTCATTTTTCATGCTCATTTAATGTGTTTAAAGTTAGTTATTCTGCAGCGGCGCTATATAGTGCCACTCAAAAATCAAACTGCACCGCTCAGTGTCAAATTGCACCGTGGCGGTGGAGTTTGGAGTTTGGAAATAAACTCCAAACTTCGATGCTGAGGTCATGGCCCGCGGGGTCATTTCCAAAGTGTGATGCAACGGTGCTTTATCAACATGAATCTTTTCAAACTGCATCACTCAGAAGAAAAGTGCATCACGACGGTGTGCTTTTGGTATTTTGTGCCCCAACATTGCAGTTTGATAAAAAATCAAACTGTGATGCCTTCACAGATAGCGACACTGGAGTAATTTTTGCATGCTTGGCATGAAATTTTTCAAATTTTTTTAACATGATGACCCTTCCTGATGCAGGATGCGGCAAGGGACCTCTATTCCCAAGAGCACAGGTCGTGGGATCTTTTCAGTTACTTGTGAGACCTCAGTGATAGAGAGCAGGATCAATTACGGGACATGGGGTTGTGGCACATCGCATACATAGCGCTCGTGCACACCCATCTTGGGATGATATCTGCACTTGCCGAGATATGGCACAGTGAGACCTCGTCCTTCCACCTTCCTATCGGTGAGGCCACCATCACCTTGGAGGATGTGTGGCGCATCCTGAGATTGCTAATTCATGGTCGGTGTGTTATTTTTGATATAGATTCCGGATGGGACACCTGTCACACAACGCTCGCCATAGAGGACGTTATCATTTGTGAGGGTCAAATTGAGCTTGAGCGTCATAGGTCTCTGGCCTCTCCCTTCTGCTTGGTTGTTGCAGCCATCATTTCAGATCTCATTGCCCCAGATTGATGAGGCCGGTACTTCAGTCCTGGTTGAGGACTCTGCTAGGAGCGCATGGTGATGCGTGACAGGCCTACTCATTTTGCTTGGGGGACTGTTCTTGCTTCACTATATAGAGACCTACACGAGTACGTCTACCTCGATGGAAAAAAACTCAAGGCAGGTGTCACACTTCACATATGGGCATGGGAGCACATCATTTTTTTTTCGGCTGCGAGTCGTTGTAGTACTGATGGGGCCTGATGATTCCCTCTTATGGAGCTACAGAGGTGGTGTGTCCTTCACACATATGAGTGAGCACAGGATTCCCTACTGGAGGAGAGTCCTAGATGAGATGCAGGGTTTTACATGGTGCCCATACCTTGGTCGGCCCAGATGAGCCGACGATGTAGAGTAGATTTTCTTTTCCCGCTAGGACTAGTTTATGCAGGGGTGGGAGCATACCATGATGAAGAGATACTTGCCCAAGCATGTTCAATGCCAGTTCGATGAGCCACAGGACCAGCCAAACGATGATTATGTGGCCATATTTTCCAGCACTATGTCACAGGCTTTATGGGGGTGATACATTCCTACCTCGGAGGTCATGGACAACTTTAGACAATTGATGGCTCAGCCTTGGGTTTACGATCAGGGGCTTGCGGATCCAGGCGTCACACAGGCATACAGAGACTGGTTTTGGCCTCCCCTACGATTGAAAATTCGAAGAGCAGTCCCCACTTAGTGGAGGACGAGGGGTAGAGGGGGAGAGCAAGGACAGAGAGACGGTGTATGGCAGGATTATCTGGTCAGGCCTCTAGTTCAGCCAGTTCAGCCAGGTCAGGCTAATGTTCAGATGTAGGATCAGCAGCAAGTGTCAGCTAGGCAGGTGCACTGCCACGAGCCAAGGGTGAGGATCAGTCTCACATGCAACCCGCATGAGCACAACTAGCAGGGAAGCTAGATGCTAGAGACGTACTGAAAGCACAGCTGCAGGGTCAGGTATGGATCTTGACAGGGGAGAGAGATCAGGCCAGGACTGAGAGAGACCAGACTAGGGCCAAGAGAGACCAGGCCATTTTGTAGAGGCAGGCCACAGAGCTACAGGCGGCCATAGAGATGGGTCAGTGATAGTAGTTGGAGAGCATGGAAGCCTCCTCCTCTCAAAGCACAGTGTCCATTCAGTCTTACAGGGAGGTTGTCTGGGAGGCAAATTATTACCGCATGCACTATCATCAGACCATGCCTAGGGCAAAGTGGGCACTAGACTACTCGCAGCGGACCAGCCACAGACCAGTAGAGGGTCACGGTGATAGGGGCAAGGGTAGCAGACAAGATGGGTAGATCTTGTTTTGATCGACATGATATTTTTTCTGCCTTATGGGCTCCTTTTTGATAGCCCGATGAGCCTTTTTGTACTTATTGACACACATGTACAGTGATCTGATTATTTTGTACTATGACAATAACCTGATGATGATATATATGAGAGGGTGATTTTGATATGATGTTATGTGTACCATTTATTTATGCATTTATGGATGATTCTATTTCTATATGCTATGCAATGATGTTATGATGTGAGGATGGATGTGTATATGGATGCATTTCTTTCTGATGATGTATGCATTATGGATAGATCTTATATTATGCTATTTATTTGTGATATACAGATGGATTTGTATGATATGTGATGTGAATGGATGATGATGTACGTTTATAATCTATATATGATGATATATTTATGTTGATGCAAATGATATGTGATATGAAATGTAATATGCAAAATGATATGGCAATGATCTATGGTGTATACATGAAATGATATGTGAACCATGCTTATAAAAATGATTATGGATGGATGTATGCTTTGCATGTAATGGATTCTTTTATGTTCCTATTTATGCTTATAATGATGTGGAATGATTTATGCAAATGATTGTGATTTTATTTATGAAGTGTTCTATATAATATGGATGACTAATGGATGATATAATGTGGTGTAAATGTAATGGTTGCATTTTATATGATATGTATTGATGATGCAAATGAGATGGTTTTAAGATGCTTAGAATAACATATATATTATCCTAAACATGTAATGTATGTGATGCATTTAATTTGATGTGATGTAATATATGAAATGATATGTTAATGCAAAGTAGTATGATGATGTTTAATGCAAAATGAACGTAATGTGGGCGATGACTTTATAATGTTTATGTGATGTGAATATGCAATGGATTATCTATAATGCTCGTGTACCTATTATGTTTGTTTATGTAGTAGGTGGTAATGTGAAATGATTATGAAATGTTTATGCAAATGAATGTTATGTGATGGTTTATGTGATGAATGCAATGTGATGGAAAAAATGGATGCAATGTAATGAGAAAGGGATGTGTTTATCTATGCTTATAATAACATGTTTATATGATGATGGAAATGCAATGCATATGTTTTCTATATGATAAGTTTATGCAATATGCTAATTATTTGTGGATGCAAGATCGATGATGATGATAATGATGATGATGAACTGTCATAATACCTTGTTAGTGTGATGAGCAAGAAGGAATGAAAGAGAAGAAGTCATTTAAACAAGACACAAGATGATGAACATGCATATGATGATGACTACTTGCCAAGGAGTTGGGATTTTCAAAGGGCCAATTTTCTTATGTGTGATAGCACACGTGGTACGATGCATCAAGGTATAGAGAACCAGGATGACATTGTACCTAGTGTGATGGACTTTGACTTGACAATCAGATAGGAGTATCCTTGTTCACACCTGACACACAGAAACCTTGCTAGGATGCACTTTAGAAGTTTCAAACACCTTAGACCAAAAAATAGAAAGGTATAACCTATCAATGCAATAGTCAACAAGTTGCCCAAAACACCCTCCATACATAAATAACAAAGCAAATATTGATCAAGTTATATTACAAGAACGTCCAACAAGCACGATAGACAAAAGATAATGATCCTTGCCCCATTCCTATCTCTCTAAATCCTTCATTCGGATATCATCGAGAGATTCTTGGAATGAACACAATAAGATAAGTGAAAAGACAAAGATAAAGTAAACAAACAAACTGATGTTCTTCAATACCGCTAACCAAAAAGAAATGTGTTTTTAAGGATAAGAACCGAAACTATTGCCAAAAGTTAATGCCCATTGTAGGAAGGATACATCCTAGGACATGTTAGTGGATGGCGACACGTCATTTCATTTTATCCCAAGTGTTCTTTCAAATGATTGATATGGGACCAATTGGATGATGGGTTATCAACACAAAGAGTTGACCAACTTGCTTACGTACTGACTTAGACCTGAGACTTGACGCTTTGATTTTTCACTTTTCACTTGCTAGACTTGTTTCTGATTGTTTCACCAAAGGTTGAGGATGACGATTGATTATTATGAGTGATGTTATTGTGGGTGCAAGCAAGATGAGACAAATGGATTTTTTCAAATATTTGGATGTTTTTGGAGTTTTGCGATGTTTTGAGGCTGTTTTTGGTATTTTTGGGATTTTGCAAATGTTTTGATTTTCCAATTTTTTGAATGTTTTGGGGTTTTTTGAGATTTTGACCAAGAGACTAACCTAAAGACCTATCCTAGGGGCCTCGGGGGCTGATCAACATATTAGCCTTTCCTACGTTATACATGTAGAGACCACATAGTTTGACTATGACTTGACTAATTTACAAATGACGATATACATGATGAAATGTTAGTTTATTATGACAGACTCTTAAAGGACCGACCTAAGTGTCTCGAGGGATGATCAAAGATCAACCTTGCCTATGTTCAAGGCTTAGAGACCCATAGTTTGACAAGACGACTTTGTTTTTGAATTTTTGACTAAATTTTGACCTATTTTTGGATTTTTATATGTTTTGAATGTTTTTGGATTTTTGGTGATTTTTTGATGTTTTTGGATTTTTTGATGTTTTGATGTTTTTGGATTTTCTAATGTTTTGACCTTAAGAATATACATGAATCGATCCGATGAGAACATGCCCCCGGCGTGATGCAATAGACTACTCCGATAAAGGCAGGACAAACTGACCTTGAGGATGGGCCAAGTAGTACTAGGAGGGATCATGATACGAAAACAGGACCAAGCTATGATGTAGATGCGGGTGGATGAGTGATGGATGGAGATTTGAATGCAATGGATGATGGAAACGTAATAGATGGATGATGTAGAACAATCCATAAATATCCTGGTGGATGGAAAGTGTTATTTACACAAGGCGCCTGTTTGCTAGGTTTTCACCAAGGTACCTGCCCAAAGTGCCACCGAAGTGGTTTTCACTAGAGGATGATTTTTCTCTTTACTATTTTCAATCCTTTTTCTGATTTTTTTTTTGATTTTTTTTTTGGAATTTTTTTGTTGTCACCAAGACACCTGTTTGCCAGGTTTTTGCCAAAGTAACCATTTTTTTAGGACATTTTCTGAATTTTTTTATTTTTTGGTTCTACCTTGAAAGATTAGGCACAAATGTTTTTGAGATGAGCACTATTCATGGGCTCTTGCAAAGGTTCCCCTTCGGGTGTTGATAACTAATATGCCCCTGATTTATAACTTACTGTGATAATGAATGGTCCCAACCAATTGTGTTCAAATTTTCCTTTGCTACTTGGGTTTGGGACATTCTTTTGATTCTCCTTTAATACCAGTTCTCCAACTTGGAAAGTCTTGCTTCTAATTTTCTTGTTATAGCTCCTCTTGAGTCTATTCTAGTAGAATTGCAAATGATTTAAAGTGTCTATATGCCACTCATCCAGTAGCTCCAGCTCACTTAGTCTTGATACTCGGTACTCTTCATCCGTGATGAGGTTTTGCAGTGATATCCTGAGTGATGGGAGCTTGATCTCAATGGGGAGTACTGCTTCTGATCCGTACACCAGGGAGAAAGGGGTGGCACCGGTGGGTGTGTGGATGCTGGTTTGGTAGGCCCAAAGGGCGAGATTAAGCTACAAATGCTAGTCATGACCTACGTCATTGACTGTTTTCTTGAGGATTTTCAAAATGGTTTTATTAGTGGCTTCTGCTTGGCCATTGCCTTGGGGATAGTATGGGGTGGAGAAGCGATGTTGGATTTTTAATTTTTCACATAAATCATAGACATCCTAATTTTTGAATGGTGTCCCATTATCTGAGATAATGGCTTGTGGGACACCATAGTAGAAAATGAGATAGTTCAAGATGAACTTTAATATCTACTTCCCAGTTATATACGTCATGGGTATGGCTTCCACCCACTTAGTAAAGTACTTTGTGGTGATTATGATGAACATGTGGTTGTTAGATGAAGTGGGCATGATTTTTCCAATGAGATTGAGTCCCCACTGTGAAAAGGGCCATGGTGTGATGATGGGATGAAGTCCTTGAGCTGGAGCATGGATGAGGTCCCCATGCTAATGACATTGTAGACACCTTTTGATGTATTTATGTGCCTCTCTTTCCATTGTAGGCCAATAATACCCCATCCTCAGTAGTTTCTTGGCTATGGTCATTCCACTTGAGTGTGAACCACAAATACCATTATGTACCTCAGTTAGAGCAGTCAATGCCTCCTCAACATTTAAGCAGCGCAGTAAGGTTCCTTCTATGCTCCTACGATATAGGGTATCTCCTAGGATGACGAATCGGGATGCCTTTTTTACAAAGGTTTGTTTTAGGGTTGAGGGTAAGTCAACAGGTATGACACCTATTCGAAGGTATGTATAAATTTTGTGGTACCAAGGATCACCCAGACCAACAATTTTGCACACAAATTATGATTTTGATACCTCGAATGTGGGCACAAGAAGCTGCTCTATTAGGAATTCATATTTTGGAATGTTGTGGGGGATGTCCAATAGGGATCCAATTTTTTCCATGGCTTTTATTGCTCTATTGTTGGCTCTGGGTATCTTCTCAAATGTGATTTCGATGAAGGATTCTTTGAGAGTCTCCACCAATTTCTTGTATGGAGTGAGCTTGTCGTCTTTAGTTTGGTATTCATTATTCACTTGGTTTATTATTAATTGAGAGTCTTTGTATACTCTGAGAGCTATAATGTTCCACTGCACTACTATTCTGAGACCTATGGTTAAAGCTTCATATTCTACAATTTTATTGGTGCATGGAAACACCAGTTTATAGGACCTTGGTATGCAGTCCCCTTGTGGGGTGATAAAGAAGATGTCGGCTCCTGATCCTGCTGCATGTATGAGCCATCAAAGTAGAGTTTCCAGTGGTCAGTTATGTTGAGATTAAACATAGATTCATTTGGAAACTCTGAGATGAGAGGATTCTCTGAATAGATTGGTGCTTCTGCAAGCTGATCTACAATGAATTTCCCTTTGATTTCTTTCCACTCCACATATTCAATGTCGTATTCTAATAGTATCATCACCCATTTGGCCATTCTTCCAGTAAGCATTGCTTTTGATAGTAAATACTTGAGAGGGTCGATTTTGACGATGAGTTTTATTTTTTGTGCCAACATGTAATGTCTGAATTTCTGTGATGCAAACAGTACTGCTAGGCATGCTTTCTCTATGAATGAGTATTTTAGCTTATGCCCAACCATTGTTCTGCTGATGTAATAGATGGTCCATTTTGTTCCATTTTCATCATGATGAGCTAGAAGAGCTCCAAGGGCTGTTGTTGTTGCTGATATGTAGAGAATTAATGGTTTTCTTGGGATTCGTGGCATTAGGACTGGTGGTGTAAGTAAATATTATTTAATTTCATTGAAGGATACTTCACACTTGTTATCCCATTTGTATGCTACTCCCTTGTGGAGTAGGTGAGAGTATGGGTTTTGTTTGTCTACTAGCTATGCTTTGAACCTACAAATGGATTGACGTCTGCCTTGGAGACCTCTCAATTGCTTTAATATTTTGGGTGCCTCCATCTCAAGGATTTATTTTACTTTTGTTGAATCTACCTCAATAGCTCTCATTGATACTATATATCCTAGCAATTTTCTTGATTGTACACCGAAGAAACACTTCTTTGGGTTTAATCTGACCTTGTACTCCTCTAGCCTGTCAAAAATGGCACTTAGGGTTTCTATGTGATCCTTTCTCCTTCTGGATTTGGCTAGAATTTCATCAATATAATCTTTGACTGCTTTGTGAATCATGTCATGGAAGATTAATGTCATGGGCCTTTGGTATGTTGCTCCTGCATTTTTTAAGCCAAATGACATCATGTTCTAGCAGTAAGTCCCCCATGGACAAGTGAAGGCCGTTTTGTGTTGGTCTTCTTTAGCAATCATTATCTGGTTATAACTTGAGAAACCATCCATCAAGGAAAGCATTTCATGTCCTGTTGTCATGTCTATGATCATGTCAATATTGGGCAATGAGAAATCATCTTTCAGACATGCTTTGTTCAAGTCTCTGAAGTCTGTGCAGATTCTGATGCCCCCATCAGGTTTTGAGATGGGCACCAAGTTTGAAACCCATTCTAGATAATCTATAGGTCAAATGAATCCTGCATCTAATAGCTTTTTTAATTCCATTTTGACTAGCAGGGCGATTTGAGGGTGCATTTTTCTAAGCTTTTGTTTAACAGGCTTTGGTTTTGGGTATACTGCTAAGTGGTGAACCATGATTTCTAGATCAAGCCCTGGCATGTCAGCATAGCTCCATGCAAAGTTTATTTTTCTCTCTTAGGAAGGCTGCTAGGAGCTCTTGTTCTTTTGATAGTAATGATTCTGCATAGAATGTGATGTGCGGGGTTTCCTCTGTTCCTCGATTGACCAGATTGCATTTTTCTGCCAGGACTGCTGATTTTTCTTGATGAAGAGCTCTAAAAGGAAGATTGAATCCCCCATCCTCAGGTGCCTCAAAGAGGTTTTCACCATTGGATGCATCCTTTCTTTTTACTTTTTTCTAGTCAGAGAGTGCCACAGTGTGGTTTTCACTCGAGGACTTAGATATTATTCTTAATTTCTCACTTTTATGACTGAGGGATTCAATCATTTCCCTGAAATAGGCATGTGTATCTAGCTCAATTATGAACCCTGCTTTGTGATCCCAATATGGAATATTATCCGTAGTCCCATGAATTTTGAGAGTGCCTCATCGTTTTCGAATGTATCAAGAATTGGTGGTCCTCGTTGGTCGTAGTCGATGAGTTGGGGGTATACTAGGCGGATTTCATGATTTTGATGGTCTGATTCAAAGGATAAGGTGATAATCATGAAAAGAGTGGTATCCTCAAATAGCCTAGGTAAGTTGGTCATGGGATCCTCATCATCACTACTACTATAGACGTCGGTTATATCAAATGTGAAATTATCTATGACGCGACCTGTAGATACTGGTAAGCGCAGTTCAGCTGCAGTTTGCTAAGGAAGATTTTTAGCCTTTCTAACTAGAGGACCTTGGCCACATATTGTTATACTCAGAGGGGTACATCTGAGGCCAATACTTCTCATTCGCATCTCCAGAATGATAGGTATTATAAGGCCATTATCATTTTTTCCAAGTCTTTAATTTCTGTCATAGCCCATTGTGAGCATCATTTGCAGACCCTTGCTTCTGTCATCCATTGGTAAATCAACTACTGGTCTCTCATCTTGGTATAGCATATGGGATGAATCTACCTTGATAACCTCTTGACCGAGATCTCCCCAACTTGTAAAGTTGGGATAGTCTTCAGGAGACATTTGAGATGTGGAGACTTCATTTTCTTATGGACGTCCCCATGATCTAGGAGATTGGGGTAGTTCTCCTACCACAAAATCCTTTTTAGGGATGATGTAGTTTCCACAATCGGTATCTTGGATGATGACCTTAATGTCAGAGATTGTGGGAATTGTGGGAGTGGTGGGTGTCTCTGTCTCAGAAGTGGAAGCGAGAGTGGCGGGATCAATGTATGGTGTAGATGGGCACTCATCATTTTTTGGAACTTGGGGGATTTTATAGTACTTTTCCTCAAGGCTTTTGCAGTAGGAGAATGGTTTGGGATCTCCATGGATGGTAACTTCTTGTCCTTCATGTGTGAATTTGACACATTGATGTAAAGTTGACGCTACTGCTTGCATTGCATGAATCCATGGACGTTCTAGGAGGATGTTATACGACAAGTCGAGATCTAGGACCTGACAAGTGGTTTCCATGATGGATGACACTCTTTGAATAGGGATTTTGATTGTGCCCTGAGACACTCTTTCTTGATCATCATATGCTCTTATTGTGATACCCTTTCCTTTGTTAATGGAATCCTCTGAGATTTTTAATTGTTTGATGAGCTTGAGAGAACAAATATTCAAGCTCGCACCTCCATCCACCAAAACCCTTTTGACTTTGATTTTTTGTACTAGGAATTATAAGTGGAGTGCATGGTTATGAGATGGTTGGGAAGGAAAATATTGTTTGAAGAATGTGAGGATATTTGGTGTAATGATATTTCTGACCATAGCTTGGAATTGTTCCGCATCAAGATCTACGGGGACAGTGGATGAAGCCAATGCTTCCTCAAGGATTTTCTTATGGGCAGATGGGATTTTTAGTAGCTCCATGATGGAGATTTGTGCTAGAATTCTTTTGAGCTGATCAAGGGCGTTATATCCATTGGGGATAGATCTAGGTGCAGGGACTCTGTTTGGCTGGGATGATCCTGTGATGGTAACTTTGCCACCTCTTGTGGTGACTCCACAATCAACATGGGCTCCTTTGATGGTGATGGTAGCACAGTAGTCATCCAAGGATGCAACGACATGGTCATACACATGATTTACATTCTTGAAGGTTTCTTTCCCCTTCTCCATGTTATTATTCCCTTTATTGCCATGGTTAGGCATCAGATTCGTGTATATTTTAAGGTTTTGGTTTCCTGTTGGCTGTTCCACATTTATAATTCTTTGATCAATGAGATCTTGAATTATGTTTTTTAGCCTCATACAACTATTTGTGGTATGCCCTTTGATTTTATGTAAGTCACATAGTTGATTCTCATTATACCAAGGAGGTTTCACATCCGGTTCCTGGTAATTCTCATAGGTGGGAGCTTTGATGAGTTTTCCGTTTATCAGCTTCTTCATGATGACTTCAAGTGGTTCCCCAAGAGTGGTGTACTTTCTCTTGGGGTAATTATTGTTCCATTGGGGTGGTCCCCTTTGATCATTGACATTGTGAATTTCTTGATTATTGTTTGGTTGTTGTGTTGCTTGATGATTGTTTTGGTGTTGGATTTGGATTTGTGATGTAGGTGTATTTTGGTGAGGGGCACTGATGACCACTTTGGCGTCGACGACACCATCATTGGTAACATTTTTGTTTCTTTCCCATGTGTGAGGTTTGTCGTTGTAATTGGTGGGTGGGCGGTTGTTTTGTTGTTCGGGGTATGAAGTTGATCCCACAGGTTGTGTCATAAGGGCTCGTTCAATGCTGAGCACCTTGAAGATTAACTGGTCATATGTGGTGATCCCTTGTACCTTGAGATGAAATACCAAGAGGCCATCAAGGTTGGATATGATGGTACAAACTTGTTGTTCCTCGGGCATGACCCATTTACTTTAATTGTCCTTGGATTGCCATCGTTGTAGGAATGAAGCGAATGATTCATTCTTACCTTGTTTCAGAGCTGAGAGTTCTTCTAGACTAACATCCATTGTGATATTGCATGCATAGTTTTTAATGAATGCATCTATAATTTCTTGGTATGTTTTGATGCCTATAGGTAGGCAAGAGAACCATTCCATAGCATGGCCAACCAAACTCCTAGGAAATAGCTGCATCAGATAGGTATCATCATATGTGAATTCCATGCAATGAACCTGGAATTCTCTAATGTCATCCTTAGGGTTTCCTGTCCCGCGATATTTGTCAAACTTGGGGATCTCAATCCCTTCAGGAATGGTTTCATCACAAGGCTCCTGTCAAATGGATAGGGACACAAGTTACTTGGTGTTTTTGTGGTTCACCTTGATTGAAGATCGAGCACTTGTTCGAGAGCAACCTGATTTGTGTCGTTACGTCATTTTGTGGATTAGGGGGTGGGATGAAGATATTATGGGGTGTTTCAATTGTGGGTTGGTTGGTGTGTTATTTGATGGCATTTGCACATTTTGTCGAGCTAGGTATGCTTGCACTTGCTGCTGTATAAACAACACTTGTTGTTGTTCTTATTGTTGCTATGTTAAGATTTCTTGTTATTGAGCCTATTGTTGTGCTTGTTGTTGTTCCAACAATGCTTGTTGTTAGGCTACCAATTGGGCTGCTTCTTGCTGCTCTTGATATTGTTTTATTGCTTGCTGATATGCTTGTAATTGTGCTGCTTGTTTTTGTGCAAGAAACTGTGCATGCTTGGGCTTGTTGTGCTTGATATTGGGCGTACCCCTGAGCTTGAGCTTGGGCTTGTGCTTGTGCCACTTGTTGTTGCAATAGGATTTGGGCTTGAGTAGCCTTTTGTGCTTGTAATGTGGCTTGGGGTGCTTGAGCAACTTGTGCAGCTTGAGCAGCTTGTTGTTGTTGTTGCAATAAGGCTTGGGCTTGTGCAGCCTATTGTGCTTTTTGTTCTATTTGGGTAGCTTGAGCATCTTGCGTTGCTTGTGCGACTTGTTGGGAAGCTAGTTGCACGGCTTGTTGAGCAGCTATTTGTGTGGATTTTTTCTTTTACACTTGTAGGAATTCCTTTTGATAAGCAATTTGGTGAGTGGATTGCAATGCCATGCTGTATTTCTTTGATAAATTAGAGTTTGGTGGTGGTGGGGGTGGTGGTGGATTCAGAATGGTGTTTGTGGTGGTGGTGAGCGGTGATGTCATGTTAGTGGTTTGAGTGGTGGATGGTGCGATCGATGTGATTGGTCCTAGAGAGCCCATGCTTTGAGATGTTAGGGGGGTGGTCGATGATGTCGTGATTGCTTGTGTAGTTGTCATCTATTGTTGCAATATCGATGACAAGTTTTGAGAGTTTGGCGTGATGCTTTGATTGGTGTTTGGAATGTTGGTTTGATTGATATTTGGTAAAGGTGGGAGTCCCAAGCCAAGTAGAGGTGTGGATAATGGTGGTAATGGTGGAAGAGGTGAAAATGTGAGGGGTGAGTTCTTGAGAAAATGATGTGGTGTTGAAAATGCCCCCAGGTCCGAACATGTCACCTTCTTCTTGCGAATTTGTGAGGAGAGAGGTTTGGGGTGTTGCATGGAAGGATGATGATGATGGATCATTAGGATTATGGAAAGTGAGAGGGACATACTTATGTAATGGATTTTTGGGTATGTTTTGTTCCAAAATGGTGTTTGCATCCAAGTCTTGATTGTTGAAAACGGGGTGTGTTTGAATAGCATTAAGAAATGCATTTCCCTTGTTGAAATTAGGTTGGGTTGGAGCAAAAGATGTTGTGATTTTGCAAAATGTTTTGAGTGATGCTTTGGGATGGGGGTGTAGATGAGATGGGGAGTGTGGATGAAATTAGAGGCATGATCTCCAAAGGTGGTTCCACTATAGATCTCATGTCGAAATTCGAAGGTAATTTGGCCCCTTGTTTTGCTAGTTCATCCATGTATAGTGAAGGGTTAAGCCTCATCATGATGTTGATGATCTTATGGTTTTCCGGATTTTGGAGCATTTCAGTTATTTCTTCATGTGACATCCCAAAGGTAAGATCTTCTTGAATTTCCTCTTGTGGATTTTGTGATGATGAGTTAGTCAAAGGATTGCTTGATTCGACGGGATTTATTTCAGCGTTCGTCTAGCTTAGGTCACTTAAAGCAGGTGTTTCTTTGTCAGCTTCCATGTTCTTCTTGTATTGAGATCTAGTTTGAACCATAAAACAAGGATCAATTTTTCAAGAATATGGGAGATGAATCTCTAGTTCTTTGGATTGATTTTATTTTAAGCACAAAAGAGATTTTTTTTAGGATATCTTGAGGATCAAAAGATGATATGATGATGATGCAAGAGATGGATGATGTGGATGTTTTGATCTTTTGATAAATCTTGATGGGTACACTAGACTTTTAGGACTTTTGGATATGTTTTGGATTTTGATTTTTTGGATTGTCCTTGACTTGATTTTTTTTTTGGTTTTCTTTGATTGAACAAATAGACCCTAAGATGTTGGATGATTATCTAAGGGGAAAATTTTCTCAAAGGATGATAATTTGAATATGTGTAGGAAGAAGGATGCATCTACCCACACCTATTCAAACAAGATGATAATTTAACCAAGCATATGAAGAAGGATGCATCTACATATACCTAGCTAAATAAGATGGTTTGATAATTTTGACTAAGTATATGCAAAAGGATGCATCTGCACATACTTAGCCAAAGATGATTTGATAAAGATTTCAAGGATTTTGTCTCAAGGATTTGATTATTTTTATTTTTGCCAAAAAGCCTAGCATGAAGGATAATTTCAAGATTTCTCAAAAGATGATGGTGAGATGATTTTTGGTTTGATGTTTGAAGGATGGATGAAAAATATTTTGATTTTGATCCTAAGATGTACCTAGAAAGACACTTTGTTTGCCTAGACTTTGGTATTGAAGAACATGCAATGCTTCTAAGGACCTCTATAAATAAGGAGTGGTTCAATTTGAGCATACATTTCTGGCAAGGAGTTTCGTTTTGGGATTTTGACTTTCTTGGAAATCATGAGGTTTCAACACATGCGAGAGTCCATTTTGTTATCTTTTCTTAGTGACTTTATTTTACCACAAATACTTCTTTTGATTAAGTTTTTCCAAACTAGATGTCCAATGTCTTAATTTCTTCTAATCCCACAAAGTATGTTAATGTGGAATTTTGATGAGTTCAAGGCAAGGGTTACCTATTGTTGATCTTTAATAGGAAAATTGAGATGTAAGTTCAAGTGTTTAGAAACATCTAAGGATGTGAATCCCAAGGGAAAGCAATAACACACGAACTTGGTCAATTATATTTACCTCCTAATGGGTTTGAGATTTGGATGATGATGTTAAGTGTTTGTTTCCCAATGTTTTCAAACAAGCAAAGTGTTTTGACTCACAAGCACTATAACATCCTAGCTCAATTGGTACGTTTTTCTTGGTGGGATTGCCTCATGACCTTCGTAGTGGAAGAGATGATTTTACATGCAACCAAGGAAAGAGTATAAAGGTATGTTAAGAATGAAGTCTTAACCTCTATAATTTAACCAAGATTGAACATGGAAAGTAACTTCTTGGAATCTAAGTTCCAATGCACCACTTTGATAAACTCATTGGATGGACTAGTTGGCCACTAAAAACAAGGTTCTTAATGATGATACATCGGGGACATGGCACCTTGCGAGTGTCCAACAAGCCACTAAAGGATTTAATCAATCCGACTAGGGGCTCTTATACTTTTTACGGTAGTACCCCATTTTGAAAGACACTGTACGACTAAGGCCTACATACCATGAGGACTTGACAATTTAGTCTTATCCATTTATATACCAGCCCAAATGAATAACTGGTTGGAGTCACCTACGAGTTCTCCTTGTGGATGTGTCTCTTAGGCAAGCCCCTCTAAAGGTAAACAATAGCAAGCAAGAAAATCCGTAGTTCGATTGACCTTTGTTTAGAAACAAAGGGAGAGCCCACATGACATACATAACTCACACTTGCAAGCTTTGTTCAATTTTATTTCCCAAAATGAAGTGTGGAGGTGACTACTTTATCTCAACCAAAGATCATAAAAAAGGCCTTTTGATTCTCAAGATTGCTATAAAGTGCAAGAAAAGCGTATACGTCCTTTTCGATGATGTTAGTTTAAGTAAGAAATCACAAAAACAAAGTTGCACATATTCATTTTAACCTTTCAAAGTAGTTGTGAGTTCGTTTTAAAAGCACCAAAGTAAGTGTGACAAATTGCCTTGTTCAATTTTTAATCCCAAAACAAACTTTAGTGGATTTGAGTCCTAATGTTCTTTTTAAGCCTTTAGTAACAAGAATTCAAAATTTATTTTTAAAGCCCAAATGAAATTAGTATATCCTAAGCATAAAAGATGATGAATTTTCCTTAAGAGGAATAATGAATACTCAAAAAGTGTTAAAAAAACACTAAAGTGTTTAAAAACACATTTTTTTGTGAAATAACATCATGCTTCTCTTCCTCTTCGTCTTTAATCAATTCAACCTACAAGAAAAAATCAGTCATATTCTACAAAATAGAGGTCAAAAAGACATAAAACAGATAGAAGAAGTAGAATTTGAAAAAATGCACATGATGTAAATTAAATTTCACTTCATACTCCCCTCTAGCGGTACAATTCGTGAAGGCGTCGTAGTTTGATTTCTCCAGCGGTGCTCTATAGTGCCGCTTTCCAATCAATGTCGCTTTGCAGTCAGGCCAGTGAGCGTGAATGCGTCACCCTTTTGCCCAGCGGTGCAGTTTGATTTTTTTTGAAAATTCCCCCACGTCTGATTGGTCCAGCGGTGTAGTTTAAAGTTCAAAATCTTGGGCGGGAAGACTTCAGCTTCGGAGTTTGAATTTCTAGCAATCTTGTATAGTGACGCTAGAGAACCAGCGGTGCTGAACAACGACGTTGAACCTGTAAACAAAGAAAAATGCATAAATTTGATTAAAAACGTGATTGAAAGGTGAGATTTCCCTCCTTCTAGCGCCAAATGTGCGAACCCCAATCCTAATACCTTCAAAACAATATGAAAAAACACATTAGAAGGTGAAATGTAAGTAAGAACAAGGATTCCTCAAGAAATTCATTTGAATAGCAAAAGAGATAGAATATGAAATGAAGAACACTATGAAATTTAAAAGCATATCAAATCCTATTCTAAAGCAAACAAACTCCTAATCTCTTGAGGGAGTTGGTGCCAATTTGATGTGAAAATTGGCCCTTTCCCAACTCCAATGATGCAATGGTGGTTTGATGAAGAAATTTGATCCACTTTGTTGATCCTTGATGAGTGCTCCAATAGAAAAATCTTCATAACCTAGCTAAGATTCAATGATAATGGATGAGAATTGCTAATGATTTGAGCATGGTAAGTTTACTCAAATTGTGGATGATGAAATGAGGAGATTAGCCTCTTATTTATAGAATGCTAAGATGGAGATGAATGTCCAAAATAGAGCAATGTGGGACTAAAAATTAGCCAATGGCAAAGTGCCACTTGTCAACCTATGAGTGGATGGAGGATGTACAAGTTTTGAGGATTGTGCCAATAAATGCATATATTTGAATTTTGAAATTGTTGAAATGACATGCAAGAGGGAAGGAAGAATGCATTGAATGCCACTTGTCGCAAGGCAAAGGACATGTAAGAGAGAGTAAATTCCTTGTTGGAAGGGACAAGTCAACTTGGATTTTGAATTCAAACTTGAAGAATATTCCTTAAAAGATGTCTTATTGAGGAAAATAGAGATTTAATAAATCAAATAAGTCTATTTTCATGTGCAAGTGGTAAAAGCTAGAGGATAGGACATGAGAGGAGATTAAATTAATCAAATTTAATTAATTTAATGAAGGGGTTAAATGATGTGACCTATTTGACTTAAATTTGTGGATTATTTAAATCAAATATGAGAAGAATGTGATAAGGGATTTAATTAAATAAAGATTTTGATTTATTTAATTAAAAGAGATGATGTTAGATTAAACTAAATAAGGTTTTAATTTATTTAATTTAATAGATAGACTAAAGAGATTTAATCAAATAAAATTAATTATTTAATTAAATAGGATAATTAGATCAAAATGGTTAATTTAATTATCGAGAAAAGGTGACTTAATTACATAACTGATTTATTTAATTAAGTGAGGAATATTGATGAATTTAATCAGATAAGGGTATTTGATTAAATGGTTAGACCGAAGGATGATTCATGACGAAACGATGTTAGTGGTTAGGATCAGATGCACAATGTCAATCAGTACATTTTACATGTCTACAACTCCAACTCAAGAGCTCCATCCCATTATCACACCATGGCCTTTTTCACAGTGGGGGCATGATCTCATCAGAAAAATAACCCCCACCTTATCTAGTGGCCACAAGTTCATCATAATCGCCACTGAGTACTTTACCAAGTGGGTGGAAGCCATACCAATGACATATATAACTGGGAAGTAGATATCAAAGTTCATCCTGAACTATCTCATATGCCACTACAATGTCCCACAAGCTATTATCTCCGATAATGGGACACCATTAAAAAATCAGGATGTCTGTGATTTATGTGAAAAATTCAAAATCCAACGTCGCTTCTCCACCCCATACTATCCCCAAGGAAATGGCCAAGCAGAAGCCACCAATAAAACCATCCTCAAGATCCTCAAAAAGATAGTCAATGATGCAGGTCAGGACTTGCATCTGCAACTTAATCCCGCCCTCTAGGCCTATCAAACTAGCATGAACACACCAATAGGTGCCACCCCCTTCTCCCTAGTCTATAAATCAAAGGCCATATTACCAATTGAGATCGAGCTCCCGTCACTAAGAATATCACTACAAAACCTCATCATAGATGAGGAGTATCGAGTATCAAGATTGAATGAGCTGGAGTTACTAGATGAGTGGTGAATGGAGGCATTGAACCACCTGCAAGTATATCAAAACTGACTTAAATGGAGTTATAACAAGAAGATTAGAAGAAGAACATTCCAAGTCAAAGAACTGGTACTAAAAGAGAATCAAAATAGCGTCCCTAATCCAAATGGAAAAGAAAAATTTGAGCCTAATTGGTTGGGACCATTTATCATTACATAAAATTAAAAGTTAGGGGTATATCAATTATCAACACCAGAAGGAGAACCTCTGCAGGAGCCCATGAACAACTCCCATCTTAAAAGTTTTATGCCTAAATCTTTTGAGGTATAGAACCAAAATTTCAAAAAATAAGAAAAATGTCTAGAAAAAATAGTCATCCTGATGAAAACCTAGAAAATAGGCATCTTAGTGACAACAAAAAAAAAGAAGCCAAAAATCCAAAAAAATTAGAAAAAGGATCAAAAATAGTAAAGAGAAAAATCATCCTCTAGTGAAAACTACTTTGGTGGCACTTTGGGCAAGTACCTTGGTGAAAACCTGACAAATAGGCACCTTGTGTAAATAAGCACTTTCCATCCACCAGGATCTTCACAACTTGTTTTGTATCATCCATCCATTATGCTTCGATCATCCATCACATCCATCACATCCATCACCCATCTGCGTCTGCATCATAGCTTGATCCTATGTTCGTGTCATGATCCCTGCTTGTACTACTTGACCCATTCTCAAGGTTAGTTGTCTTACCTTTATCGAAGTAGTCTATTGCATCATGTTTTCATGTATATTCTTGAAGTCCCTAAATCATAAAATCCAAAAACATTAGAAAATAAAAAAATCCAAAAATATCGTAAAATCAGAAAATCCAAAAAAAAACATTCAAAACATATCAAAATCCTAAAACAAGTCAAAAAGTCAATCAAAAAAGTAAAAACAGAGTCATCTTGTTGAACTACGGGTCTTTGAGCCTTGAACGTAGGCAAGGTTGATCTTTGATCATCCCTTAAGACACTTAGGTCATTCCTTTAGGAGTCTATCATAATAAATTGGCAATCCATTTGTTCATATCTCATCAATAACCGAGTCTATGTTAGTCAAACTATGTGGTCTCTGTGTGTATAACTTAGGCAAGGGTAATCTATTTGATCAACCCCCAAGGCCTCTAGGATACGTCTTTAGGTTAGGTCTTGGTCAAAATCTCGAAAAACCTCAAAACATTGGAAAATCAAAAATCAAAACATTTGCAAAATCTTGAAAATACCAAAAATAGCCTCAAAAAAATTCAGAAAACATAAAAAAACATCCAAATATTTGAAAAAAATCCATCTATCTCATCTCACTTTCATCCAAAATAAACACCATTCATAATAAATCATCATCATCCCCAACCTTTGGTGAAACAATCAGAAACAAGTCTAGCAAGTTAAAACTAAAAACTCAAGCGTCAAGGTTTGAAGTCTAGGTCAGTACATAAACAAGTTAGTCAACTCTTTGTGTCAATAGCCTATCATCCAATCAGTCCCATATTGAATCATTTGATATCGTCATGTCCTAGGATGCATCCTTCCTACAAGGGACATCAACACCAGGCATCACTGTAGTTTAGTCTTGGCTAGTGGTATTGAAGAACATTAGCGTGTTTGTGTACTTTATCTTTTTCCTTTTGACTTATCTTATTTGTGCCCATTTCAATGACCTCTCGATGATGTCCCAAATGAAGGGATTTAGAGAGATAGGAATGGGGCAACGATCATTATCATTTTTTATGCTGTGCTTGTTGGATATTATTGTAATATAACTTGGTAATGCGTGCTTTGTTTGGGGTTTAGGGAGGATGTTTCAAGTGTCTTGTTGACCACATAGGAAGGATTTCTTTCCCATGTTTTGGTCCAAGATATTTGAAATATCTAAATTGCATTCTGGATCAAGTTTCGTAGGATAGGTGTGAACAAGAGTACTCCTATCTAATTGTCGAGTCAAAGTCCATCACACTAGGTGCAACACCATCCTAGTTATTCATACCTTGATGCATCGTACCTACATGTGTTATCAAACATAAGGTAATTGGACCTTTGAAAATCCAAGCTCCTTGGTATGCATCATCATCATAATCATCATCATCATCTCTCTTGTCTTGTTGGAATCTCTTGCATTCTTCTATCCTCTTTCACGCTAACAGGGTACCATGATAGTTAATCATAAATCATCATCATTGCATCTATCCTACATCCATGAACCATCAACATATTGCATAATGCATATCGTATCATATAGAAAATGTTAAACTCATACCACATGCAT
The DNA here is from genome assembly GCA_007258455.2 of Sequoia sempervirens. Lineage (NCBI taxonomy): Eukaryota > Viridiplantae > Streptophyta > Pinopsida > Cupressales > Cupressaceae > Sequoia > Sequoia sempervirens. The sequence continues at coordinate 171,609,687 of VDFB02373365.1, read as the reverse complement.
TGCATCTCCATCATTATATAATATAGATTAGTCATTTTAAGCATTTCATAAATCATAACATTGCATTCATTTGCATAACCATAGCATTATATTCATTTTCATAACCATAGCACCATACATAAACATCCATTGCATAATCATACAAGAATAACATAGACATAAACATTATTAAATCCATCATATGCATACATATCGTCCATAACCATATAGAGCATGTCATAAAAGCGTCCATCACATATACATCATAAAGTCATACATCACATATCATTTTGCATATCATTATATCATATCGTCATAGGTACACATCACCCATGCATACATCATTTCATAAATAATCATCCTTTCATACATCATCTCATCATCATAACATCATACATCCTATCATCCATCATTGCATAATATAGATCTGTTAGTCTAAGAATTTGCATAACATAACATTTTGCATACATCATGAAAAGTGCATCAGAAAAGATAATAAAAGAGATTGCATTTGCATCATCACATAGAACATAAGACGCATCACATAATCATTGCATCACATTATAAACAACATCATTATAGGCATCATCATCAGATAGAACATCATTGCATAGCATATAGAAATAAATCCATCCATAACGCATAAAGTAAAAATAGGACATAGCATATAACATCAGATCAAAATCATCATCTCATATATCATCATTAATATACTGTCATGGTACAAAAATTGGATCAATGTACATGTGTATGTCAATGGAGTACAAAATTCCCATGGGGCTATCAAAAACAAGCCCATAGGGCACAAAAAGTATCCTGTCTCGAAGATAAAAACACCCTAACCTTGTTGGTTGCTGCCCTCGCTGCCTACTCTCTCTCCGTGAGCCTTTCCTGGTCTGTGACCCATCCTCTGTGAAAAATTGGGGGCTCAGGCTGCTCATGGTATAGCCTGGTAATAGTGTAACATGTAGTAATCGGCCTCCTGAATGGCTTCCCTGTATGTTTTAAGCGATACTGTGCTCTGGGAGGAGGATGAAGACATACTCTCAATCTACTGTCATCAGCCCATCTCCGCCATTGCCTGTAGCTCTGTCGCCTGCATCTACTAGACTGCCTAGTCTTGCTCAACCCATAACTTATCTCTCTCAGCTATCAGTTCCTATACATAGGCCTGAAGCTACAAAATTTTCCCATCTCTGGGGTTTGGCTGAGGTCCTAGCTGTACGGGTGGCTGATCATTGCCCTATCCCTAAGTGGTGTCACGACTCTGTCTTGTCGGCCCTGGTCATCCTATCTCTTCTCTCCAACCTATGGATCTAGGAATGGCTGATCTTGATGTGCTTGATCCTAAATTGGTTGATCTGGTGCTGGTTCGCCACCTCCCTGACCCTGATCTTGATCTCCCCAGCCTTGTCCTGCTCCCCTTCCTCTGGCTCTCCAGCGAGAAGATGGTGTCCCTAGAAATGTAAGCCAAAGTGATGGCCAAAACTAGTCTCGGTACGCCTGTGTGGTCCCTAGATCCACTTGACCCTGGTCATATGGTCATAGCCTGGCCATTAGCTGCATAAAAATATGAACTGCCTCATGGGCAAGTATGTATTGGCCCTAGGAGCTCTGTCTCAATGTCCTCACAAAAATGGCCATGTACTGATCGTCAGGCCGATCCTGTGCCTCTCCAAACTATCTTTGTACCCTACCTGATAGGTACATCTCAAGCATGGTATGCTCTCAACCTTGCATCAGTCAATCTTGATGAGCAAAGAACAACTGCTAAACATCATCAAACCATGCTAACCTACCAAGGTATGGTCTCAGGTAAAAAAACCCATATCGTCTAGGACTCTCCACCAGTGGGGAATCCCGTGTTGACCTATGTGGGTGAAGGAAAGACCCCCTCTATACCACTAGAAAATCAGATTTTCTGGCTCCATCATAACTAGGACAACCTGAGAATGAAGCACAACAATGTGCTTTCAAGCCTAGACATGCAAAAGTGTAATGCCGACCCTAAGTGCTCAGCCATCCAAGTAGGAAAACTCATGTAAATCTCTGTAAAGTGAGGATAGAAGAACTGGCCCCCAAGAAAACAAAGTCTGTCGCAAAACTTTCTACTCCCATGCGAGCCCCCATCCTAGACTGAAGTATCAACCCCGTTGATCTAGTGCGATGAGACTTGAAATGATGGCAGCAATAACTAACCGGAAACCAGAAATAATTGGTTGATGGTACTCAAGCTTGATCTACCCCTCGTGAAAAACAATCACGTCGAGGCCCATGACATTGTAGCAGGCCTCCATCCTGGCATCCATATTGTAGATTACTCGCTCGCCATGAATAGGCATTCTAAGGATCTGCCACACATCCTCGAGTGTGACTATCACCTCACCGGTCAGGAGATGGAAGGAGGAAGTCTCACTATGCCACCTCTCAGTGAGTGTTGTTAGCATCCCCAAGTGTGTCCGAATAGGCAATGTGTAAGTAATGTGCCATAGACCAATCCACCCTAGGTGCCCCTACTATCGCTCGGTCAGCTCACCCAAAATAATGAAAAGCTCTCAAGACCTATGCTCATATGAGTAAATCTCTCTCACCTCCTCCTGCATCAGGAAAAGTCATCATGTGAAAATTCATCAAAAGAAATATTGATCCTGGCTTGTCTCGACATCCTGAATACATCTTTAGCATCCCTACCTATGAAGGAAGTGTAGTTTGCAAACTCCAAACTGTGCCATTGGAAGCCTTCAAACTCTCAAACTGCACTGCGACATTGCAGTTTGCAAAGGCGGGCCAGTTTAAGTGCAAACCCTAATCATAAAAGGCACCATGGCAGTGCACTTCAAAAAAAGCACCTCAGTTTGAAATTTGGGCATTGTGGCGTCACAACCTGTGACGACGGCCCAATTTAAATGTTGAGTGGTGCTATTTGAAATTTGAGCGGCACAGTATGGCATCGCTCCTAAGGACCTAGTTTTCAACCACATTAAATGAGCACGAAAATTTAAAAACAAGCTCAGGTCAAGTTGACTCACTGGTGGTCTAGTACCAGGAAGCCTCTGATACGTCTATACTTGATTGGAAATGTGCATAAGAAGCTATCATTGTACCATCTCTCCAGAAGGTCAGAGCTTATAGTTGCAAGATTTCTAAAGGCTGAATATGAAAATGGATTGGAAGTGGCCCCTTATGGCCTATTTAAGGCTAAAATTTAGGGATTTTTGACCCTATTTAGCCATCCAAGATGGGTCTAGGTCCCTCAAGCCCATTTTTTCCCATTTGAAGGCTGTTTTGTACCCCTTTTTGGTGTTTAATCTCATTTTTTGACCTCTCGAAGCCTTTCTGGACCTATCAGACACCTTCTCCTTTTTTGCAAGATCACCCAAAAATTAGAATTTTCGTCTGATCTCTCGAGGGGGAAATATATTGGCATATTTTCTTTTGCTAGGGCAGTAGTGGGGTAAATTTTAAAATCAGAATTTTTTTGGCTTTTGATCGAGACAGTTTATTCTTTGAACCAATGTAGCAAGTGCATCACTTCAAAGAGGGGAAAAATGTAGACACGTAAAATGTATTGATTGACATTACACACTTGATCTCGATTAACTAACACCATTTCATCCTGAATCACCTTCTCAACTTATCATCACTCTTTGTCCCTTAATTAAATTAATCAATCTAATTTAATTAACTCTATTTATCTATTTAAATAAGTAAATCAATTTTATTTAATTAATCTATAAAGTCTATTTATTAAATTAAATAAATTAAACATTTATCTAATTTAATCTAACATTCATCTCCTTTAATTAAATAAATCAAAATCTTTATTTAATTAATCTCTAAGTCATTATCCTCTCAACTTTGATTTATTTAAATCCTGAAATCTAAGTTAAATTTGTCACATCACCTAACCTTCTCTTAAATCAATCAAATCATGATTAATATAATCTTAATCCATGTCCCATCCTCTAGCTTTTGTCACTTGCACATGAAAATAGATTTAATTCATTTATTAAATCTCTATTTTCTCTCAACATGGCATAAGAGAGGAATATTCTTCCAATTTTGAAATCCCTTTGTCCTTCCAACAAGACATTTATTTCATCTTACAAGTTCTTTTTGATTGAGCCAAGTGGCATTTAAGACATTCTTTTTTCCCTCTTACATGTCATTTCACTAATTTGAAAATCCACCTAATTGCATTTATGGGCACATTCATCAAAATGTGCACATCCTTCATCCATTCTCATCTTGACAAGTGGCACTTGGCCATTGCTTGAAAGTTAGTCCCACATTGGTTCATTTTGGGCATTCTTCCATCTTGTCTCTCTATAAATAGAGAGGTTATCCTTCATTTTGATCATCCACAATTTGAGAAAACTCACTATACTCAAATCCATACTCAAACATAGCAATTTTCATCCATTTCATCAAGCATAGCTAGGCTATTTCAGGTTTTCATCATGGAGCTCCATCGAAGCAATCACCAAGTGGATCAATTTTCATCACTCATCAACAATTGTATCATAGGAGTTGGGAAAGGGCCAATTTCCACATCAAATTGGCACCAACTTCCCCATAAGATCAAAAGTTTTCATGTTTTAAATAGGATTTAATCTATCTTCTTGATTTTTTTTATTGTGTTCTTGCTTTTATTCCTATTTTGAGCATTGTTAATGGATTTTATGGGAAACTTTAATTCTCACTTGTATTTGAATCCTATAATGTGTTTGTTTTTTGTGTTTTATAGGTGCTAGGATCTTGGTTCTACACATATTTAATGATATATCTCTCATTTTCAGATGCATAAAAGTTAAAGTTTTCTTGGAAGAATCTTTTGTGATAGTGTTGACATTGAATGAAATCTTTTGTTTCGAGGGACAATGACCAAGAACATTAGTCATTTCTTTCATTTGAGGATCTATAGGGACATGGATTCCTTTTTATATAGCACCATATCCTTTCCCAAGTTGCTTCATAAGTTCAAAACCTCTTTCATAAATCTTTTTCACTTCTTTCGGATTCGGTGGTTGTTCAACCTCATCAAAATTTGTCATGTACATTGTCATTTCTTCTAAAGTGGTTGAAGTGAATGTTCTTGAATTTTGTATTTTCATTACCAGTTTCTCTTTTTCCTTTTTAGACTCTTTTGTTATGATCTTGTATTCTCCTATGAATATGGGTATGAAATCAAAGGTTTCCAAAGCATCTTCTAATAGCTTTGTGACTTCTTCAATTTTCTTTTGTTTTCCTATCTCTTGTACGGGGTCTACATATGTGGTTGGTGTTAAGGGATATCTAATGTGCAAATTATAAAAATCCTTATCTATAGTTTCATGATATCTTAGTGAAGAGGATTCTAATTTCACTTCATCATCTTCATCTAAGGAAGCCATATTACTATTGTTTGAAAGAATTTTTTCAATGTTGTCATTTTCTTGCAGCATGGTACCTTCCCTAGTAGGAGAGTTTTTAGGAGAGGAAAAAACTAGATGTTCATGGCATTCAAAGGTGTGCTCTTCTAAAATAGCTTCATCACAACTAGGGAGTTTATTAATGACTAGATCTTTTTGTGTGTCAATGATGGAATTTTCTTGTTCAATAATGTTTTCCTCCTGATTCTCATCAATTGGATCTTGTAATACAATAATATATTTTTCACCAATAGGAGAGATATTAGGAGAGGGGGAAATTAAATTTTTGTCCATAATTTCATCCTTGTTTTCTAAGGTCTGATTCTCTTGTGCCATAATATCCACCTTGGTAGGAGAGCTTTTAGGAAAGTAATAAACAAGAGGTTCATCAAATTCCATGGTTAGATGTTGTAAAGTAGCTTCATCACAAATAAGAGAGGCATCAAGAGAAGGATAATTATGAGTTTCATGTTTACCAATGATTGGACTTTTTTGTTCAAATAAGTATTCCCAAATATTAGGGGCATTAGGAAAGGGAGGGATAAGATTCTCATGAGTCTCAATAAGGATATCTTCTAACACTAAATTGTCTTCTTCATGTCTAGAAGAGATATTAGGAGAAGGAAAGGTTTGATTGTCATTATTATCTACAATTATATAACCATGTCCTATAATGTCTTCCCAAGTAGGAGAGGTAGGATTGTCATAGTGACCAATTATTGGATCTCTTAATATCACCGCATCCTCCACAAAAATGTGTTTTTCATGATCGTTCATGATTGTATCCATAGTCACCAAAGCATTCTCACAAGTAGGGGAGGTGTTAGGAGATGAATGGAGACTTGGAAAAGTAGTGGCCATGATCTCAGCTTTGTGTGTCATAATACCTTTCCAAGGGGGAGGAAGACAAACAATACTTTCATGATCTTCAATGATTGTATCTTCTTTCACCATGATATTCATCACCAATGGGAGAGATATCGAGAGAAGAACAATTATGATTATCATGATTTTTGATGCTTGCATCCTCTTGTGTCAAAGATTTAGTGGATGACCTGGGTGAGATGAAGTCATCAAGGGCTTCATCTAACATGTCAAAGTCATCTCTACTAAAGGGTTTAAATGATATGCTAAGGTTAACCTTTTCTTTTTGTTTGTTTCTTTTGATGTTTTTCAATTTTTTATTTTTGTTTTCTAATGAATTCCAAATGTAATATGATCTAATTAAACTATGAACTAATGTTGGGAATGAAAAATGAAAGAATCTAATTCTATCCAAAATTGCAATGAATGTAAATTATGCTACTTCTAATGATTTGAATGCAAAAAAAAGTAGGAAAACTGAAATGAAAAAGAAATAACAACAAACAAAAGCTTAAAAACAAGAAATTTAACTTTGTAAAATTTAGTTTGTAATTTGCACTAGGACTGATTCGCCCAAGGTGATGAATGAGTCCTAGTAGGGGATTTAAAAAAAAAAAATAGAATTCTTTAGTTGATTTTTATGTTTTCTATGCTATATGATCTAGATCTGAGATTAAGATGCATACTTTGAATGATTTTCAATGAAAATAGATTAAAAAATGCAAGCTATATGAGCTTTCACTAATGAAAATTTTGAAACCCTAGAATGCAAGTTAACCAATGCAATGATAACTCAAGGATAACTCTAGAGATCTCTAATGCAAAAGAGAAATGCAAAAGAGAAATAGATCTTGCAATAGGGATGTCCTAGTGATCTATTTTAGGATCTAAGACAATTGCTTTAAGAATGCATAACATTACAGTTTCAAACTCTAAATTACTAAGATGAAATCAACACTACAACATAATTGAATTAACGAAATAATGAAAAAAAATAGAATTCAGATTGAGAGACAAGAAAGAGAGAATAAAAACATCTTGATAACGGTGTTCATCATAAGAATGACTACATCTCTGAGCCCCTCTCCAAGGAGTAGACCGATCCGATTAAAATCTTCATAAATTCAGCATTAAAACTGTCTACTAGCTTTTCCCTTCAAGCACGATAGAATTCCAACATTCTCTTGACGTATAGGATCAACAATTCGTCTCTCCAAAATTCTCCTAAGTCTCCAACACTTGAATAATCTGAATGACCCCTTAAGCTTCTAAACCCCCCCTTTTAATACAAAAAATTTAATCAATTTGGTGTATAACCAAATGATTTTACAATATTTTCCCATCTCCCGTTTTTACATAAAAACATTTAATAATCTCCCTTATACACATAAAAATCCCTTAATATCCTTAATCCCCTTAATTTTATCTTTCCTCGGGCTTTATTGTTGTAGGAGGTTTACATTTTAATCCTTAAAAGGATTAAGGCAATTTGAATGTTAAAAATTTGGAGGGAATTTGTTTAAAAATTGGGTAATCGGTTCTTGCATTTTAACAAAACCCACCAACCTCTAAATATACTTTGGACTTGTCACATGGTGCAATGACCAATAGTTGTTTTGGTAACTAGCCTATCCAAGGTTCCAAACCTGCTAGCTTCAAATTTTCAATGAACCTAATTGCATTCTTAACAAAATGCACCCACCACTATAGATGGTAAAGGGTCGGTAGTTTGGTGTACTAGCTGCGTAGAGGTTTCACAAATCATAGGTGGGGGATCGAGTCCCCCCACATACCCTTTTTATTCAAACTACCGAACGGTGGAGGGAGACAATGGGGCAAGTGCCACATGTCACACCGGGAGGGTGCCACGTGTCAGGCTACCATTCGATGACGATGTCGGCGTGTCCACTGACAGGGATGCTGACATGTCCACTGACGGGGATGCTAATGTGTCCGCTGATGGGGATGTTGATGTGTCCATTGATAGGGATGCCGACGTGGATGATGAATATGCAATGACATGATCGATGACGTGGTTGATGGCAAAGCGTATAGGTGCCACACGTCCTCTGATGATTGGTCTATACAAGATGAAGAAGATGCCACATGCTAGTTTTTGGGTGGTCTAGGTCACTATCCATACTATACAGAATGCCACGTCAACATCCATACGGTCAAATTCAACCTTCTCTACATGACCTTTCACTGCTCGTAACTCAGGAAAAAAGACTCTAATTCGCGTGAAACTAACATCATCAGAAAGCTCTTGACGAGCTCTTCGCAATGGTGTTGATTTTGATCACTTTTGACAATGTCAATTTTTGACCTTTTTTTTCTCTGACCTAACTCCAACGTTGACCAAGGTTTCACCGAGCATATCTTGGGTTCCATAGCTCCGTTTGACCTTGTTCAAGTTGCGTTGGAGTCAAAATTTTGACCACTTCCTGATGATTCCATTTATGAAGAAAACTGAGAAACTTTAATTTTTGGCGAAGATCTTCTGGATCAGTCCTCCCCACTGGAGAGATTTTGGACCTTTGAAAGCTTGATTAATCAGAAAGTAAGTGAGGGTAAAGTTCCCTCACTTTACCAATCTCCATCCATTTTTCCTTGCTTGGATTCATCCCCTTCAGTCCCACTCTGAGGTACTCAACTGCTTTTCTTCATGAAGTCCTGGTTTTCCTGTCTAGGATGACATCTTCTGGAAAATTTTACATGTATTCTAGTGATAGATCATCAACTGATGGAACTTGAATGGTTTTGTCTTTATCTAGTATCATTGGAGGCTCATACAACTTCAGATTCTCAACATTGACAATTGAATAGATGTGCATGTATGGAGGAAGATTAAGGCAGAAGGCATCCGTTTCGATATTTTCCAAGATCTCAAAGGGACCATACCGAATCAGCTTGAGCTTCCTTCCTTCACCTTGCATTCTTTCCTTGTTGATGTGTAACCAAATGTGGTCACCGACTTGAAAATGATGATTGGTGTGATGCTTATCATGTCGAGCCTTGTATTTGGCTTGACTCTTCCCCAATTGTGCTTCCACTACCTAATGGATGGATTATACTTTTTGGATGAAATTTAAGCCTTCCCTAAATCATGGCATCCATCTTCAATGTCATCTTTCCCAAAAGAAAAATCCATCAGAGTCTTAGGAACATAACTGAAACAAGTCTCGAAAGGAGACCTCTTTGTAGAAGAGTGTGTTGCATGGTTGTAAGCATGCTACACATAATGAATACTCTCATCCCATAGCTTGGGATGATTGCTATAGTAACCTCTGAGTAGATGCACAACTATCATATTCACTACCTTTGTTTGTTCGTTGGTCTGTGGATGGAAGGATGTACTCTTGTTCAGTCTGGTGTCCATGAGTCCCCACAAAGCTAACCAAAATTCCCCTAGGAATTGAGAATCTCGATCCAATACAATAGAAGTAGGTAACCCAAAATGAACCCATACAAATTGGAAGTACATTTGAGTTGTCATTTTAGTAGTGACTTGCTTTTTATATGGCATTAAGATACACATCTTGTTGAACTGATCAGCTACTACATAAAGATAGTCATGACCCTTCCTAGACATAGGTAACCCCCTAAAAAAATCCATAGACACACTTTCCCATGGAGGAGATGGAATAGGTAATGGTTTGTACAACCCAATTTTTTTTGTTACTTGGTTTGCTAGTTTCACACATAATACAACCCTTAATATATTTTGTTATAGTTTCCTATATTTTAGGCCAATAACAATATTTCTGCAACTGAGTATCTATTTTACCTACCCCAAAATGTTCTACAATCAAAGAGGTGTGAGCTTCATGGATTACATGTGCTTGTTCATCTTTCAGAACACATAACTTGCCCAAATGATACAAAAATTTATCCTGCACATAGTAATCTTTCTCTTCTATTTGTTTGCCTATAATTAAAGCTGAATAAATATACTTAAAGTTTTCATCATTAGCATATTGTTCCTAAAAAAATTCATGTACCATGGAACTACCTTTAAGGATAATCAAAGCATCAAAATAGGAGGCCTAGAAAGCATATCTGCTACTTTGTTATGGGCACCTTTCTTATACTTAATTACCAAGTGAAACTGTTGTAAAAATCCCATCCATCTGAAATGCCTACTTTGCTACAGTTTAGAATGTGAGTGCAAGTACTAAAGTGGCTGGTGATTAGTGTGGATTATAGTTTCTTTCCCCATTAAGTAGTGTTTCCATTTTTTAACACTCTGAGCTAAACCATAGAGTTCCTTATCATAAGTAGGATAGTTAATAACTGCACCTGAAAAAGTCTCAGAGTGATAGCAGATTGGTTTACCTCCTTGCATTAGCACTGCTCCCATGGAAAATCCACTTGCATATGTTTCGATCTCGAATGGTTGGTGTAAATCTGGTAAAGCCAGAACTGGTGTCGTACTCAACTTTTCCTTCAAAGTGTTGAAGGCCTTCTACTATGGACCTCCCCACTGAAAAGTTGTCTTCATATTGGTCAATGCGTCAATGGCGATGCAATGTAGGCTAAGTTTGCAATGAACTTCCTCCAATACTGGACTACACCTAAGAAACTTCTGACTTCAGTGACTGTACTTGGCTTAGGCCATCTTATAATGACTTCGACCTTCACAGGGTCTACTTTCAATTGACCATTCCCTACGACATAGCCTAAGTATACTAGAGATGTCTTTGCAAATTCACATTTAGACATCTTTACATACAGTTTTTCTTTTCTCAATACATCAAAAACTTTCTTTACATGAATTACATGATCATCCTAAGTTTGGCTGAATACAAGAATATCATCTAGATAAACTATGACAAAATCATCAATAAAAGGATGAAAGACATCATTCATGACTCTCATAAATGTAGCTAGTGCATTGCAAAGCCCAAATGGCATGACCAACCACTCGTAAAGTCCTTGTTTTGTCTTAAATGCAATTTTCCAAATGTCATCTTCTATAATTCTTATCTGATGATATTCGCTATGCAAGTCTAACTTAGTGAAATAAACTGCATGTTTTAATAGATCAAGTAAATCATCAATTCGGGGAAGAGGATACTTGTTATTTAGCGTTATCTTGTTTAGGGCTCGATAGTTGATGCACATTCTCCAAGATCCATCTCTCTTTGGAACCAACACAATTGGAGAACCACAAGGAGATGTGCTAGGATGGATGACTCCTTTTTCCACCAACTCCTAAACTTGCTTTTTGATTTCTTCATTCTGTAAAATTGATAAATGGTACATGTCGATATTTGGAAGAGGCACATCCTGCTACAACTAGATTTCATGTTGTATTTCTCTCTTAGGTGGCAACCCCTTTGGCTCCTGAAATAAGTCATCATAAGCAAAAACTATTTTGACCATCTCAGTTTTACGCTTAGGATCACACCCTTTAAATGCTTCATGTTTTTCATCCTCTTTGGGTTTTACAAGCATTAACACAAGGTTCTTACTAGAATTGACCAACCTTTTCATCTGACCAACATTAACTAGTGCAAGATTAGTATTAACTTTGTGTGCACATACAATGTATTTTATCCCATTCTTAAAGAGATGATACTTATTCTCTCCCCTATAAAAGATTTCTTTTCTATCATATAGATAAGGACTCCCTAACACAAACCCACAAATATCTAAAGGAACAACATCTACTTCTACCTCATCAACAAAGTTTGTAGTGATAGAAAATTTCAATTTGCATTGTTTTGTTACCTGTAGTTGAGCATCATTGCAAACCCATCCAAGTAGATATGGCTTTGGATGAGGTGTTGTAGCTAGATTGAGTTTCTTTACCACCTCTTCAGATATTAAGTTGACTTGAGAACCCATATCAAACAATGTATCAATCTTAGTGTGCTTAGTTACAACTCGAATATGAAACAATTCATTTTGTTGTTTATCAGCTTTAGGAGGAGTAGATACTTTAATTTTACTTGCATTTGAATTAGAAACATTTGTATTAGAAGAGAGAATTTTACTTTTCCCTTTACCTTGGACCCCAGCAACAACAATCTGAGTTTCATCTCCAGAGCGGATCCAAGATCTTGTTGAATCACTGTAGCAATCTTTTGCTTGCCTTTATTGCCTTTGTATCTTTTCGGCCTCAATTTGGGATGAAGATTCCAACATTTTGAATCATCATGCCCCTCTTTCTTGCAATGGGCACATGAGGGCTTATCACCCTCCTTCTTAACTGTAGTTGTCTTCTTCCCTTTTCCTTTATCTTTATCTTTTTCTTTACCCTTAGACTTCCCCTCAGACTTAGATGGTTTCTTTGAAAAATTATCACTAAAAGTGTTATTACCTCTTGACTTTAAATGAGTAGCTTGGACTGAAACTTCATCCAAATTATTAGGACTCAACATTAGAATAGTATTCCTTAGGTAAGAATGCAAACCACCTATGTACTTGAGTAAAGTATCTTGAGTATACAATGGAACATTTAAAGCAATAGCCCATTTTCTAAACTCATGAGTGTAATATTGGACAAACTAACCCTTACCCTACCTAAAGGTTTTCTAATTCATTGTTAATTGTTGCATATAACCTAGAGGATAAAACTATTTTTTAAGGGCAGCAATAAATTCCATCCAAGTCATATTGACCTTACCATGGCGAGCAATTTCCTCCTAAGTCCTACTCTCCCACCAAGTGAGAGTTGTACCTCCCACCCAGAGAGTGGCTAACTGGATCATAGAAGCATCTTCTATTAGGCCTTGAATCCTACAATACACTTCTACCTATTGGATCCAATCATCTAAATTTTTGACATTTAACTCACCACAATACTTAGGCAATTCAAATTTTACATCAAGTTTAATAATAGGCTTAGACTTTCTTTTGAAAGGATTAATAGTAGTAGAAGAGGAAGAAGAAGGGGAAGATGGAGAAGAAGGGGAAAATGGAGTAGATGGAGCTTTTGGATCTTTTCCTCCTTTGTCCTTTTGATCTTCCTTCTTTGCTTGCTTTGAAGAATCTCTCATTTCACACTTCTTCTTTTCCACATATAGCTCTTCCACCATAGACTTCATTTCGAGAAAGGATCGCTGAAAAGACTTATCATCCATCTCTTGCTCATTGCTTTTCCCAGCTTTAGTTTCATCCATTGTTGGCGAACTCCTTCATTTTCCCATCTCAGGATTGTATTCTTCGAGTTTCCCTTCACCTCTTTGAATCTTGGAGCGCGTTAGCATTCGATTCTGCAATACTAGTCAAAACACAACTCTGATACCAATTTGATCTATTTTAGGATGTAAGATGATTGCTTTAAGAATGCATAATGTTACAGTTTCAAACTCCAAATTACTAAGATGAAATCAACACCACAACATAATTGAATTAATGAAATAATGAAAAAAATAGAATTTAGAATGAGAGACAAGAAATAGAGAATGCAAATAGCTTGATAACATAGTTTATCGTAAGAACAACTGTCTCTGGGCCCCTCTCCAAGGAGTAGACTGATCTAATTAAAATATTCAAAAATTTGGCATTACAACTATCTACAAGCTTTTCCCTTCAAGCACAACGAAATTCCAGCATTCTCCCGACGTATAGGATCAGCAATTCGTCTCTCCAAAATTCTCCTAAGTCTCCAACACCTGAATAATCTAAATGACCCTTTAAGGTTCTAAACCCCCCTTTTTATAAATTTTTTTTAATCAATTTGGTGTATAACCAAATGATTTTACAATATTTTCCCATCTCCCATTTTTACCTAAAAATCTTTAATAATCTCCCTTATACACATAAAAAAACTTTAAAAAATCCCTTAATATCCTTAAGCCCCTTAATTTTATCTTTCCTCAGGCTTTATTGTTGTAGGAGATTTACATTTTAATCCTTAAAAGAATTAAGGTAGTTTGATTCTTAAAAATTTGGAGGGAATTTGTTTAAAAAATTGGGTAATTGGTTCTTGCATTTCAACAAAACCCACTGACCTCTAAATATACTTCGGACCTGTTGCATGGTGCAATAGCCAATAGTTGTTTTGGCAACTGGCTGGTTTGGGGTTCCAAACCTGTCAGCTTCAAATTTTCAATGAACCCAACTACATTCTTAAAAGAATACACCCACCGCTATATATCGTAAAGGGCCAATGGTTTGGTGTACCGACCACACAGAGGTTTCACAAATCATAGGTGGGGGGATTGAATCCCCCCACATACCCTTTTTATTCAAACTGCCAACTAGTGGAGGGAGACAATGGGGCAAGTGCCACATGTCACACTAGGAGGGTGCCATGTGTCAAGCTACCTTTCAATGACGACGCCGACGTGTCCATTGACAGGGATACCGACATGTCCGCTGACGGGGATGCCAATGTGTTCATTGACGAGGATGCCGACGTGTCCACTAATGGGGATGCCGACGTGGACAATGATAGGGATGCCGATGTGGACGATGACTGTTCGATGACATGGCCGATGATGGAGCATACAAGTGTCATGTGTCCTCTAATGATTGTTCTGTACAAGATGATGCAAACGCCACATGTCAGTTTTTGGGTGGTCCAGGTCATTGTCTGTACCGTACAAAATGCCACGTCAACATGTTGATGTTAGCATCCATATAGTCAAAGTCAACCTTCTTTGCATGACCTTTGACTATTTGTGACTCAGGCAAACAGACTCCAATTCGCACAAAACGAATGTCATCAGAAATCTCTCGACGAGCTCTTCGCGATGGTGTTGACTTTGACCACTTTTGATGATGTCAATTTTTTACCTTTTTTTCTCACTAACCTAGCTCCAAGGTTGACCAAGGTATGATGGAGCATATCTTGGGCTCCGTAGCTCCATTTGATCCCATTCAAGTTGCGTTGGAGTCAAAATTTCGGCCACTTCTTGATGATGCCATTTTTGAAGAAAAATGAGAAACTTTAATTTTGGCAAAGATCCTCCAGATACGAAGATCCTAGGGGTTGAATATGATCTAATAAGGGGTTCACTACCAAGTTTACACTTGGAAAAGACAATGACATGCAAAATGAAATGGAAAACCCTAATATGATGCAAGCTTGATTTAAATGACCTAGAAATGCAAGAAGAACAAAAGAGAAAGCTACAAAATAGAATGTGTGCACTTGGAAATATGGAGATGGCTAGAAGAAGTCCTGAAATGCTGAAAATTCTAACTTTTTTACCTAGTGGGACTCATTTTCCTTTCTAGGCGAATCAGTCCCAGTTCTAGATTTTTGGCACAAGAGAAAGTTTCGAACAAAAGGGTATCTAAATCTATAATTTTTTTTGAAAAAAACCTTCAGTAGGAATCATTTGCCACTTGTGGAAAATGAGTCCAGTTTGGATTTTGTAGAACTTCAAAGTTTTGATCTACACCTCTTAGTCTGCTCAATCTGCTTCTCTAGGTTTTTGAATTTGAAACCCTAATTTTTAGGATTGTAAGTGGCTTTTTGTAAAGATGAAAACCTTGCAATAGCTTGATGACTTTCTCCACCCTTGCAACCTAATCTTCAATGATCCTTTAAGCTCTAAGACACCTAGATCTACAATCACACATGTAAAGAGGAGAAAAACTTGTTGATTGTTAGTGATTAGGGTTTTTCCTTGGTCAAACCCCTTTTAGGTAATTAAACCAAATGATGAAACAATGAAAAAAGGACATCAAACATGAAACAAAGGATATGAAACATGAACAATGATACCTTGAATGATGCCTTGTAAATCTATAACTCAACATGAAATGGTCATGAAGGATGCAAATCTTGATCTTTGACAATAGGAGTAAAACAATGCTTGATCTTGGTGATGAGCCTAGTTTTTGGTCTAGTATGGGTAGGATCTATAGTCTATTTGCTCATTAATGTCATGGATTTTAATGCTAAAGTGTTGGTATTGGCATAATGTTTCCCTCAAACCATTGACATTTGACATTACCCTATCTCTACAAGCTTTAATGATATTTGGCATAATATGTGGGTCATCTATGTTGATTTTGCATGTGATTAATGAGTGTTTCTTAGAGTGGTTATTGATGTGCAGTTATTGTGTGTACTAACCTTGAATTGCAGACTTACTACGTCAAGTTATGGAAGACACCACCAGTTGGGCATACAACATAACATCCAACTAAGAAGCCACTCCAAAACAAAGGCAGCTAGCAATAGAGATTCTTCATGCAACCAAATGTAACCACCTTGCAGTGGACCTTAATGATCGAGCATGCATGGGTGCTATTGTTGTGTTGGATCTATGCTTGGCTTGCATCTCTAACCAAATTCCATGCATGCGTAACTGCCACTGCTCCACTTTCTCCTATTTTCCCTAAATGGCATCCTCCCAGTCGTGGAGTTGACTGCCTTGCTAGCTATAGTATAAATAATACTTTGATGCTCCTTCTTATGGGATGCACGATCTTACATTGTACTCTCATTTTCAGTAATACAGATACATTACTCTTTGTATGCACAATTTGCAGTGAATGAAAATAAAGTTATGAGTTTGAACATTTGAGTTTTTGTTAGTTTAGAGGATTCTTATCCAATGGGGCCCACTTGGTGAGTAATCTGTTCTCTTAGTTTAACATTAGCTTAGTATTACTTGTCATTTGATACTTAGTTTGAAATAAGGCATTGACTGTTCCTGTAGCCACTAGAAGTCCATTATGTGTCTATTCGTACAACCAAAGCAGACAGAGTAGTCCCTGTTTGTTGCACATATTTTCATTCTTTCCTTGCATTTTAGTTTAAACATAGTTGTTGGTTGATGTTCATCTTTTTCTTTATTTCCTTTTATCTATTTACTTTCAGCATTGTGTTTCTTAGCTATAGAATACAATGACTACTTGAACCCCTAGTGCACATACAGTGCTGACCCATTTCAAGTTCAAATCCCTAGGTTGACAATTTAAATGCACCTTCATAGTGATTGAATGACTATTCAGGTTAGATTTAAAATCTCTGAATTATGGCCATAGCAACCTAATTATGAAATCATTGTAGGAGGTAGACATTTTTGGTGTTGTTGTCGAGGATGGTTCAAGCTAGGAAGTTTTTGGAGTCATCGGTAGTTTTGTTGTAGTATCTTTGGAAGTTGTTCTTAGCATAATTTTGTATAGGAAGTGATGACCCCCCTGATTCTTTAACAATTTTTTATGTGAGCTGACTGATATTGAGTGATACTGCATGCATAGAGGAAGGAGAAGAGATGCTTATGGGATATTTCTTCCTAACAATCCTCACCCATTCTAGTTAATTGAGTACTAGAACTTATCAGAAGAAGAAGAAGATCCACACCCCTTTGCAGATGCATACCCTGATTTGACTAGTTCTAAAGTCTCCTCGGAAGATCAAAATCAGCTTGAGAACCCCTTTGTTCTTGAACCACATCAAGCAGGCATGGGTGATGCAAATGGGGATAGACAAAACCAACCAGATTTTCCTTTCTCCATTTCCCATTAGAATGAAGTTGACAACATCAAGAATATCCTTTCCTCAGCACTCCCCAAGTTCTATGGACTTGTGACAAAAGATCATGATACCTTCTTATTTGAATTTGACATACTTTGCGAGAGTTATGATTATACTACTGATGCCCATAGGCTTAAGTTATTTCCCACTACTTTGAAAGAGGTTGCATTAAGATGGTTCATGAGCCTAGACAGAGATATTGTCCAAACTTGGGAAGATATGAAGACAAAATTCCTTGAGAAGTACAAGGAATACTGTAGGGGTAGTGATATGAGAGGAGGAGACATTTTTAGGATGTAGTAGAAGGAAGATGAGAGCCTAGAAGAATACATTGCAAGATTTTTGTTTTTCTTACAAAAATCTCCATAGCATGCACTTATTGAGGATTCACAAAAGTTACTTTTCCTTAGAGGAATCAATGAAGGTTGTACTAATGCTTTGGATCTCATGGCAAGAGGAGATATCTCCCAAGTTCCTTGGGAAGAAATCAAGAAGATATGCCAGAATTACTCTAGGGAAGCTTCGAAGAAAGGTAGAGCTTATTAATAATCCATGGGTAAGTCAACTATCAATGGAGTTTCAAGAATGAAGATCACTCATTTGCTAGCAGACTTCAAGCAAGATATTATCAACAATCTAGCTACTCAACTGGATACACTTTAGGCCAAAAAGAAGCAAGATGAGGTAGAAATGATGTTGATAAAGTATTGTCCTCATTGCAGAGAAAAGAAGAGGGACTACAGATGTAAGATGGTCACTAATCTAGAAAGGAAGCAGATTCCACTTGAATTCAAGCCAATTCAGATTGAAGAAGACCAAATCTACTATCCTATGCTGGACAATATTTTAGCTCTTATTCATCTAGAAACCAATGGTAGCCCCCATATCCACCTAGTTATGGAGGATATCCTCCATATCCTTGGAGTAACCCTCCAAATTCTTTTCCTAGCCATCAGAGTCCTCCACCTCAGTGGCAACAACCTCAGGGGAATTGGCAGCAATTTCAAGGTCACTGGCAACCAACTCTAGGAAATTGGAAACAAACAAATCAATGGAGAGGAGGGAAGAAATGGCCTACCCAGAATACCACCTACATGCAACCACCTTCTCAACCCCAACAACCTGCTATAATGCCTCCACCTGCAAATCCAAGTCCGAATGCACCTAAACCAACTCAACTACTAGCTTAGCCCACACCCAATCCTAATAATAAGCCACCATAGTAGCCTATATATTCTACAATTTCAAATCATTTTCCTACATATGCTGTGAGCATAAATGATATCCATCTATGTTCAGGAACCAAGCTACTAGCCCCTTCCAATCCCATCATTACTGAGTTGCATGTGGAAGAGGAGGAGGAGCCTTTGAATGACCCTATTCAGCTAAATCCACCTAAAAGTCTTGAACCATTCCAAGCTAAGAGGACTGAGCAAGAACCACCATTTCCTCATAGACTAGAAGTTGCCAAGAAGAAGGAAGAAAAGGAGGAAACTACTTTTGACATCTTGGATCAGTTGAAGCATATATGCATTCAAATACCTCTATTTCAGGCCATAAAAGATGTTCCAATCTATGAAAAAGACATTAAGGAAGCTTGTCTTAGCAAACTAGGAAGGAAGAAGAAAGACCCAACTACAATTCATGTGGTGGGCCAGTTAGCTAATATCATGTTGGGAAAATTGACTATTCCCAAGTATAATGACCTAGGTAGTCCTATGGTAGAAGTTGTCATCAATGGCATTCAAGTGAAGAATGCTCTGATTGATTTAGGGGCAACAATCAATATAATGGCCAAATACATCCTGAAACAACTAAATATTGAAAGAATGAGATCTACTAGAGGTACTGTCTTGCAACTTGTAGATAGCTCTACTGTTAAGCCTGATGGTGTAGTGGAGGATCTTGTGGTAGTACTAGAGTCCTAGGAATATCCACTAAATTTTAATGATTCTTTCTCCTAAGGCCACACTAGGCAGACATCCCATTATCCTTGGAAGACCTTGGTTGGAAACCACAGATGCCTACATTGGATGTCAATTAGGTGACATGACCATTTTGGATGGAAGGAGCACTAAAAAGTATGTTCTTTATCCACTTGCTCAGCCATCTCATGATGAAGAAGATTCTGTATGGCCACAAGTTGGTGAAGAGCCTGAGGAAGTTAATTATGTGGCATAGCTTATGATGCTAGGAAGAATCTATTTCATGCAGCTTCAAGATGAGGATGAGGTGTTGATTAACATCATTCAGAACCATTATGGAGTGGAGGACACATCATCTTCTACTTCAGTCAACACACTTCTTCTTATTCTTCCTACAACCACTATTCCTGCAGACGGTTTTCTTGCAGATGTTCTTCCTACAACCACTGTTCCTATAAATAGACTTCCTACAATGATAGGTACATTCCATACATTGCTACCGTGTGAACTAAAGGTACCATGTGTTAATGAAGCATCCATGGAAGAATTAACTACACAAGTACAGGTGTTAGAAGGAAAATATCTGAGTGTTAATAATAAATTGACTAAAACATAGCAATTGTTGTTGGAAAATCTATTAGGAGCCCATCAACATGCATTTGCATGGGATTATCATGACATGAAGGGACTAGATCCTAAAATTTGTACCCATAGAATTTATATAAAAAATGATTGCACTCTAGTAAGATAGCCACAAAGGAGGATTAACCCTGCACTAAGAGAAATTGTGAAAGGAGAACTACAAAAATTGCTAGATGCAAGATTTATCTATCCCATTTTAGACAGTCAATGGGTGTCTCCATTGGTGATTGTTCCAAAGAAAGGAGGGAAGTGGCGAGTTTGGGTTGATTATAGAGAACTTAATGCTTGCACCAAGAAATATCACTTTCCTTTACCATTCATTGATCAAGTCTTAGATACACTTGTAGGAAAGAAATACTTCTCTTTTCTAGATGGATTCAACGGATATAACCAGATCCAAATTACACTTGAAGACCAAGAGAAGACCACATTTACCTATCCATGGGTGACCTATTCCTGTTTGGTGCTCCCATTCAGCTTGTGCAATGCACCTACAACCTTCTAGAGGGCAGTCATTGGTATATTTTCAAACATCTCTCATGATTGCATGGAGATTTATATGGATGATTTCACCACTTATGGTGTTGATTTTGATCAAGCATTAGAGAATCTCAAGAGGGTCCTACAAAGATGTGAGGATCAAAACTTATCCTTAAATAGTGAAAAATGCTTTATGATGATGCAAGAGGGGGTAGTTCTTGGCCACTACATCTCCCACAAGGGAATTCAAGTAGATCCTGCAAAAATAGAGGTAATCGTAAATCTACCTATGCCTGCCAAACAAAAGGATGTTAGGAGTTTCTTGGGTCATGCCGAGGTATTATAGGAGATTTATCAAAGACTTCAGTAAGGTAGCAACACCATCGTATACCCTTCTCACTAAGGATGCTGAATTTTAGTGGAATGAAGCTTGTGACAAGGAATTTTCTGCTTTGAAGACAACTCTGATAAATGCTCCTGTACTTAAGGGACCCAATTGGGAGCTTCCTTTGCACATTCACACTAATGCATCATACTATGCCATAAGATTAGTCTTAGGACATAAAGAGGGAGCTATTGAAAATGCTATCTACTTTGTCAGCAAAAAATTGCAAGGAGTTGAATTCAATTATACTGTGACAGAGAAAAAAATGTTGGTAGTAGTCTATGCACTGAAAAAATTTAGACATTACCTAATGGCCTACCAAATATTTGTGCACACTGATCATGCAACCATTAGATATCTTATGAACAAACCTTTTATCATAGGGAGATTGGAAAGATGGTTATTATTGATGTAGGAGTTTGATATAACTATTGTAGATAAGACAGGAAGAGCTAATGTTGTTGCAAATTTTCTTTCAAGGCTGACTACATCAGAAGACACCCAACCCATAGATGAATCTTTTCCTGATGAAAATCTATTTTCTCTTAGTGTACAAATACCCTGGTATGCTAACATAGCCAATTACTTGGTCACAAGTAGAGTTCCTTCTCATTTCTCCCCAAAAGAGAAAAGGGCACTCATTGAAAGATCTTTTCCTTTCTCTTGGATTGTTGGATGTTTGTTTTAGATTGGACCTGATCATGTCATGAGAAGATGTGTAAGAGAAGATGAGACTTATGAAAATTTTAATGCATGTCATAATGAACCATGTGGAGGACATTTTGTGGCCAAAAGGACAACAATGAAGATCTTGAACACAAGGTAGTACTGGCCAACACTCCACAGAGATCCAGGAAGGTATACTAGAAAATGTGATAGATGTCAAAGAATGGGCAGACCAAATAGGTCTGATGAGATGTCATTGTGCCCTTAGATAATGATAACTCATTTTGACAAGTGGGGATTTGATTTTGTGGGAGAAATTGACCCTCCATCAAATGGTAAGTCTTATATATTGGTATGCACTAATTATGTAACAAAATGGGCAGAAGTCAAGGCCATGAAGCATGCAAAGGATAACAAAGTTGTAGAGTTTCTTTATGAGGAGATTTTCACAAGATATGGAGTTCCAAGAGAAATAGCAACTGATCAAGGGCCACAATTCACATAAAATATTGTTGCATCCCTAGTAAATGAGTATAATATCAGGCACAAAAAATCTACTCCTTATCACCCCCAGGCTAATGGCTAAGTTGAGGTAACAAATTGAGAAATTGAAGCCATTCTAACTAAAAAGGTAGCTATTCATAGGAAAGATTGGGAAAAAAAATTACTCAAAGCTATTTGGGATTATAGGACAACATGAAAAACAACTACAGGCTTCACCCCATTTGAGTTGTTGTACGGAAAGACAACTATGATGCCAATTGAATTCGAGCACAAAACTCTGTGAACTATAGTGGATTTAGGGATGGACATTTTTGAAGCATAGAGAGAAAGAATCATGCAGCTAAATGCTTTGGATGAAATAAGGAGAGCAACCCTGTAGCATACTGAAGTAGTGCAGAATCAGAGAATTAAGTGGCATGATAGATTTATTAAAGAAAAGATGTTCAAACCAGGAGATTGGGCCTTGCTCTATGATTCAAGATACCAAGAGAATGTAGGAAAATTGTAGATGAGGTGGCTAGGACCCTATGAAGTTGCTGAAGTTTTTCCAAATGGAGCCATCCAATTAACCACTATTGATCCTGTCAGTTTCAAATTACTTGTCAATGGTCATCGCCTTAGGTTATATCATAAGCTAGCTTCTAAAGAAGAATTCCTGCAGTAGTTCACCCAGCACTTAGAGCTTCCTGCAGTTGAAGGCGATGGACCTAGTGTCCCTCCTTCAGCCTAATTGAGGTACGCAATTTTCATAATAAAGAATTTCACTTATATGGAAGTCCATTTCTTCATCATCGACCCATCCGCTCATTCGTACCACCTTTCTCTCTCTTCCATCACTTTATTCCACCTCATTCCATTCCACCCCATCTTCATTCATTGCTCAATCCATTTTCCAA
Organism: Sequoia sempervirens; assembly: GCA_007258455.2. Taxonomy (NCBI): domain Eukaryota; kingdom Viridiplantae; phylum Streptophyta; class Pinopsida; order Cupressales; family Cupressaceae; genus Sequoia; species Sequoia sempervirens. The sequence goes on along the minus strand of VDFB02373365.1, from coordinate 171,586,486 downwards.
CAAGGCGAGCTTTACTTTATCCATGATCTTTGTAGTAAATCTTCCACACATTCAAGTATGTGCACATTAATTTCTATCTCTAATCATCTTTTAAGTACATTCATTTAATCAATGTACATTAGCATAGGTATTCACATAAATGCCATCATTGTTTTTCAATCACCACTCCCATCTCATATGTGTGGACATATGTCTAAATTTAGGTTGGGGGAAGGAAATGAAAAAAATACAAATATTTCATTGTCCATGTGTCAAACCATATTAGGCTACGTCAGAATTTTAAAATGAGTTGATTGCATGAGTGAAATGATAGTAATTGCAACCACCAATTCTTCCTATCATAATTTCCCTTTATCACCCATTTTCTTGCTATTATTTCCCTATCATAATCTTGAGTTGCAAGCAAGAAGGAAAAACAAAAGAAAGGAAACTTAGTCAAAACCGACACTAGAAATTAACAGATATTGCAGTGAAGTGCATTTGATTCTCAGAAGGGGAATTGTAGAAAAAGTTGAAAGAAGTTGCATAGAATTTGTTCGACTATAGACAATGGGAGGTGGGTTAGTTCGAAATGAACCCATGGTGCATAATATTTTACTACAAGATACACAATGCCTGGATGAATTTCAAAACTGTGGATGGATAAATTACTTTCTGAAGCTGGATGGTTTTGATGAAGGCATTACCCTTGAATTTTCCTAGACATTTTTAGAAGGAAAAGCCACAGTAAAAAGGTTAGAAGTTGTAGCAACAGAGGAAAGGATTGCATAAGTTACAGGGTTACCTATTGATGGTGAAAATTTCCTTGTTTCCAGAGATGCCAGGTTAGCCAGGGCTAAATTTGCAAAGCTGAATGACCCCCCATTGACCATAAACAAGTAGGGGGCAAAAAGAATTTATTTTCCTGAGCCATGGAAGCAGATAGCTATGTATGTCATCAAATACATTACTTGTGAGCATTTCCAGTCAAACTTGCATTTTGTCCACTTCAATATTTTGAACCATATGAGGCATGGAAGGAGGATGAATGTACCCAATGTGCTATACAATCTTCTCTTAATCATGGCGACCGAGACCTAGAAAATTAGGGATAATTTTGTTTCCCACCATTGCCTGATTAAATTGTTAGTTGAAAAATCTCTATGTGATGTTTCTAGAATGAATTGGGAAGAGTTTATTAAGGTTGATCAAGATTATCGCCAGGAGGAGTTTTTTGATGTTGAACACTTTCCACCCAGGGCTATGCCTTGATCTCATAAGTCTAGTAGGAGGGTGAGCACGATGGAAGCCATTCCTAGTGCTTCAACCTCTGGTGTTGGCCTAGGCATGAATCCTCCTATAGTGGAGAAAACCATTGAAATTAGTTCTTCTGGAACAAAGCACTCAAAAAAAGAAATCTCTCCCTTCGATTCTGATGATGATGAAGTTCCACTTGAAACCCTCATAAAGACTAGGGAACAGAAGAGGGAGGTAGAAATAAGGAAAAGAAAGGCTAAAACATAGCCTGCAGAAATAAAAGTACCAAGTCCAAAAAAGAGGAAAGCTAATACTATTCCTCCTATAGCCAAAGGAAGACGTGAAGGACCTCCTAGAAAATAAAGACTAGTTGGGCCTGTGTAGGAAATCCCTAAACCTGATGAGACCCCACATGAGGACCCTAAAGCTTTGACAGAGTAGGAGCATGTTGAAAAATAAAAATAAGAAAGCATATTTAAAGGAGCAACAAACATAACACTGGTCGATCTTGCTAGCATTGCAAAAGAATTGGAGGAAAATAATAACTTCCTACAACATGGGCAAAAGGTCCTAGAGCATGAAGTCTTGTAGCAGCAACAAGAACCAAAGCAGGAGTTCTTGCAGCTACAGTAAGAACAAGAGTCCCTGCAACAAAAGGAAGAAGAAACAACACCCTTACAACCAGAGATAACTAGACAACTTGAGTCTATGCAAATAATGCCATATGAGGAGCCGTCATCAACAAAAAGATTGGTAGGCATCCATAATCCTCTTGATTTTTTAGTACATGCAACAATTTTGAATCTATGGATAGAGATACAAAGAAGGGAGGAAGAATGGAAAAAGGAAAAATGGAAGTTAAAGGAAGAAATTCAAAAGAAGGATGAAGAAATTGAGGAGAAAAATATAGAGATTGCTACCCTGAAGCAAAGGGTAGATGATATGGCAGCTTTAGCACCAAAGATTCTGGAATGTAGAGAACCCCTGAGCGTGTATCCTCTGCTCCTAAAAGAGAAGTATCTCTCTTTTAAGATGTCAAGACTTGCCTCAGGTTTGAATCCTTCTATTGATACTCCTATGGAATTTTCAATGCTTAGAAGATTGCCTCACCTGAAATGAAGAATTTTTTATGTGAAATTTATTTACATAATTATGCTATCACAAAAACCATGAATGGAACCCATTGTTGTATGTTGGAGATGTTCAATTGACAACATTCATTTTGTTGGGTGAAAAATGAAATTATTTTGGGCCAACAACATGGTGCTTATAAAAAATTGGAGTCTGATATCCTTTTGCACATTAGAGTTGAATCAAGTAACCCAAGGGATATTTACAGAGAATGGCATAGAATGCTACTCAAACTGAGTTATGGAAATAGGATTATGCCTTGGATTGAAGTAATTTACAATAAGTATGAGGTAAAAATAGTAGCAAAAGAGGAAACCATGAGGAGATGTTTATCCCAGAGATGTAATAGTTTGACCAATGAGCTGAAATAGGCTGAGCCTCATTCCATCCACAATTATGTTGTAGCATTAAAAAGAACTAAGAGGGATATTCAGATTGGTAGAACTCAGGGACGCCATTGGCTTCCCCTAACTTTTCAGCCACCCATGCTCATGTGGCCCATTCCAAATTTTAGATTCTACTAGAGTGATATTGCCACAGAAAGGCAGAGATGGGATAGATTTGACAAATTGGGAGGATTCTATTGGGATCCTAACTCACATAGTGCAGCCACTGATGTTGGATAGCTCTCAGTTGCAAATTTTAGAGCTTTAACCAAGTAAAATAACAACTCTTCCCCTGCTGGAGGACCAACAAAATGTTAGGTTGGGGGGAGTGATGAGCCTAGTTTTTAGTATAGTTTGGGTAGGATCTATAGTCTATTTTCCCATTGATGTCATGGATTTTAATGCTTAAGTGTTGGTATTGGCATAATGTTTCCCTCAAACCATTGACATTTGACATTACCCTATCTCTACAAGATTTAATGATATTTGGCATAATATTTGGGTCGTCTATGTTGATTTTGCATGTGATTAATGAGTGTTTCTTAGAGTGGTTATTGATGTGCAGTTATTGTGAGTACTAACCTTAGACTACAAAATTAATACATCAAGTTATGGAAGACACCACCAGTTGGGCATGCACGATAACATCCAGCTGAGAAGCCGCTCTAGGTCAAAGGCAACCAGCAACAAAGATTCTTCATGCAACCAAATGTAACTGCCTTGCAATGGACCTTAATGATTGAGCATGCATGGGTGTTACTGCTATGTTAGATCTATGCTTGACTTGCATGTTTGACCAGATTCCATGCATGCATAACTGTTGCTACTCCAATTTCTCCTATTTTCCCTAAATGGCATCCTCCTAGCCATGGAGTTGACTGCCTTGCTAGCTATAGTATAAATAATACTTTGATGCTCCTTCTTAGGGGATGCACGATCTTACATTGTACTCTCACTTTTGAGTAATATAAATACATTACTCTTTGTATGAACAATTTTTAGTGAATGAAAATAAAGTTCCGATTTTGAACATCTGAGTTTTTGTTAGTTTAGAGGATACTTATCCAAGGGGGCCCACTTGGTGAGTAATACGTTCTCTTAGTTTAACATTAGCTTAGTATTACTTGTCATTTGATACTTAGTTTGAAATTTGGCATTGACTATTCCTGTAGCCACTAGAAGTCCATTCTGTGTCTGTTCCTGCAGCCAAAGCATACATAGTAGTCCCTGTTTGTTGCACATATTTTCATTCTTTCCTTGCATTTCAGTTTAAACATAGTTGTTGGTTGATGTTCAAATTTTTCTTTATTTCCTTTCAATTATTTACTTTCAACATTGTGTTTCTTAGCTATAGAATGCACTGACTACATGAACCCCTAGTGCACATACAATGCTGACCCATTTCAAATTCACATCCCTAGGTTGACAAGTTAAATGCACCTTCATAGTGATTGAATGACTATTTAGGTTAGATGTCCAATCTCTGAATTATGGCCATAGAAGCCTAGTTATGAAATCATTGAAGGAGGAAGACGCTTGGATCTTTAATGCTACATCACAAAACTAGCTCAATAACATGATTGATGCTTGATATGCTTGACATGATGATGGATCATGAATTGCTGCAAAAATTGATGAAGAATTCTACCCTTGAATGCCTTAAAAATGATCTTGCAAACTCTCCAAACAATCTTGTGAAGTCTTGGAATGCTTAATTCTCACTTTCTTGACTTTATATCATGTAGGATTGTATGAAATAATGATTTTAAAGCTTTCTTATATAGTCAATGCACTCAAATTACTATTAATTTGATCCTAAAGACTGACATAGGAGAAATTTGAAATTAAAACCCAGTTTTTCCTACTCAAACCTCAAAAATAGGCCAAATGGGACTCACTCACCATGCTAGGTGAATGAGTCCCACTTGGATGTGAATCATTCACCCAAAGTGGTGAATGATCCCATGGGAGCTATTTTGCTGGTTAGAATGTTAGGGAATGTGAAAATTAAGTCTATACGTTGATCTTGTTAAGTTTTCCATTGAAATATGCCTTGGGATGCATAATATAGGGTCATAGGGGCCTATTAATGGTGATATTAAGGTTATAAATGCAAGAGGACCCAAAATCCAATGTGAAAGTGTAAATAAATACACTTTACAACATTAAATTAAGGAAAAATTGGGTCTATTTAGCTTAGAAAAGCCCTAAATCCCATGTGAATATGTAAAAAACATTACAACACTAGATTAGGTCCACCTTAGTTTACAAGTCTCTTAAATTTAATGTGAAGGTGTCAATAAATACATTTTACAACATTAAATTAAGACAGAGTTAAGTTAATTTAGCTTTAAAAGGGTCCAAGACCTAATGTGGATGTGTAAAACTCATCACAACACTAGATAAAGGCAATACCAAGTCTAATTTATCATTAATTATTCCCTAAATTAAGCAAGGAAAATTTTTCCATGACTCCAACTATAAAGCTTCCTATCTCAGCCTCCTCTTGCTATCACTTGATAAATAACTCTCCTTCACTTAGTCTCATTAAACACACTCACCAAAGAATCTCAACAAAAATAATAATTCTCTTAATTGGAAACCATAGTAGAACAACATTGTACTATTGCTTATGAAAAAGTGTTAATAATGGGGTATGATCAACCCATATTTATACACAAGATTCAACTCAATAAGGCTATAAATAAGGTTCAAATATTGACACTTGTTAGTAATTACAAATCAACTCAACTTATATGAAGAAAGGTGGTGAATTTGTAAGATTGTCATAGATTTTACACAAAAAATGTGTTCAATGATTGACACAACAGTTTGACATATTAAAAAAGGCACATGCTCAAACACAACTATTTGATTCCAGGCATAATAGAATTCTACAACACTCAACCATTTCATAATATGGAACCAAGCTTACATCTTCCCCCTACTTTCAAGCCCGAGGTTTGGCTTTTGGAAAAAGTCTCTCATAGATTTTCAGCTCATTCATAAGTCAACTCAATCAAAGCTATTTAATCGACACATTTTATAACAACATTTTGACTTGGCACATTTGGTACATACATTGCTCTATTTTTCAGTTTGTTAACTTGCAATAGTCTAAAGCCTTACACAATTTATTTACATTTAGTTTGGAAATGATATGCATTTACATATATTTGAGTGCTATATCATATTGTGCCATATTTTATTTTTATTGACTAATGCATAAACTTGAATATATCGGCCTTTATACTTTGTATAAATCAACCTCTAATTCATTTCATAATACATGTATGAATCGGCCTCCATTTATATTGCATATTATACATACAATCAACCTTAATCATTCTCTATGATATATATATATATATATATATATATATATATATATATATATATATATATATATATATATATATATATATATATATATATATATATATACATACATACATGTACACACATATATATATCGATATATAGCCTTAATGCTATGTATATATATATATATATATGTATATGTATATGTATATATATATATATATGTATATGTATATATATATATTCTCATATATATCTGTATGCATGTATGCATATGTAGACAAATGCTGGCGTATCCATATGGAATTCCATTTTCCTCTACATACATATACATCGATACATGTATACATATGTATATATGTATATATCATATATACATTTGATAACACAATCACACGTTAACAATTACTATCTTGTTGGTGGAGATTTATACATATGTCATTTATATATATGTGTACACACATGTCATATTGTCCTTCGATATCTCCATGCTCATAAGAAACCCATTCATAAGTGCACATAGGTATGCCTACCTATGTACTCTCATGTACGTGTTCCTTCATGTGTATAGATCATCATTGAAATGCATATGCATATATATATACATTCAATTGTACATACATAGTATCAATCAAGCATAGCAATATAGAGAAGTACTCTCAAGCATCAAGTACTAACCATAAATTAAGAATGCTCCTAACATAAATTTATCTCCTTTCCCATTTCAAACACTTCATGCTAAAGGATAAATTATGAATTCCCAAACACTAATATGACTTGACTCGACTATTCTACTAGTGAGTGTGTGTATAAGCTCAATTAGGTTTTGTTACTAGTTACTTCACCAAGCCCTTCTCTTGGGTGATACTTCCCCTCCCTTCTGGAGGATTGATTCTAAACTTGCATCCAACTCATCACATTTTCATGGTAGTCATCCATTCATCAATACAAACATTTGCATTATCCTTTTCATAGTTAGAATATATCAATTCAATAACCATTCATTTCATATATGCATTTCATCATAGTCATTAAATGAAATAACATTCATTCATAATTCATTGATAACAAAGTGAAAACACATTTATTTCTAACCATAATTACAAATACATTCACAAATGTAATAATTTCCCTATCATAGTAATTAGTAAATAAGTATATGCACAATGGGGTGTGATAGAATACACAGATTCAACACTGATAGCTTCATAGTTTTATGCTTATATTAAATTCAACTTGAAGATTGTTTTCATACTCAAGAGAGAGCATATATATATTTTCAACTATAGAACAAAATATTAAAAATAGATATGCCCACAATTTGTAAGTTTATGACCAGAAATACTTGATCAGCTTCAAAAATAGTGAGGTGGCCTCTGGCCTACTATTTTCTAAATATCCCAAAATTGATTACAAAACTCGATTTACCAAACCATCAACTAAATAGGTAATAAAAGACAATAACTAAATAGAAAATGAAAGATCACGATATCTTCTAGGTAGTCTTCATTACTCGTCCCTGCAACCTCAAAAACCCCTGTTTCACATAACCACTGAAATTAGTACTCATAATTGATTAACTGCTAGGTATTTTGCATCCTTCAATCCATATTAATTAACTTTAATCTTTTAAAACTATTATGGAAATTTCAAAGGAAATAGGGCAAAAGGTAAGCTATGATGGACACAAAACTAGGTAAATTCATGCTAAAATTAATGACATATATTTAACCCATCACTAAGTACAAGATTTTTTTTTTTGAAAATTTCAATATAATTAGAGGACACATGCTCAGATGTGCCACATTTTTTTTTGTAATTTTTTTGCAAGTAAATAATTAGTTGGAATATTTTATTAGAACTTTTTTAAAAATATTAAAACTTTTTTGTCTCACCATCATAAATCAGTCAAAAATTTATGAAATTTAATTTTTCTTTTTTTTATCCTATAGTATGGGAAGAATATAATGTGCTGCATATTCTGGATTCAAAAAACATGAAGCCATTTAAGAATTATAGGTGTTTTTCAATTAGCTTATCAATCAAGACTTTAGCTAGAGTACATATAGAAAATTAATAATAATTATCTAATTAATTTCAAATAAGGCATATCTTATATTTTTGGAAAGATGAAAATTTTCTCAATAAAACCTTTTCATTTCATCAATTTGGATAAAAACGTTTTCAGCCACTTTTTTGTCATATCACCACTTTTTGGACCCCTGTGATCCTACACTCACCTGGTTGCATGGTTGGAATGAGGCAGTTGTAGAAATTTTTGAAACTACTCAAACACTCGTAGCCCCATACAAAACAATACAACCATAATAATAATAATAATAATAATAATAATAATAATAATAATAATAATAATAGCCTAGTGGTCCTAATGTAGATTTTTTTGTTAACATACGCCAATGATATCCTGCATGGAGGAGTTGCTTTGCCAAGATACAACTACTTGAATGTAACCCCTGAATGTTCTTGTCTTCTTTTTTTAGTCTAGAGTTAACCTTATCTAAATGTACACATCACGATAGAGTTCCCTTAGAGTCCTTATGATAAATAGTTGCTTCTAAGGAACAATCAATGCAATATTTGGATATCATTGATTTCGAGGTGGATGATGGAATGTAATGAGAGATATGAGATGTAGATGAATTGGTTGATAGTTTGGATAACAAATCTTTGATTTTCCAAATGGGATATGATGAGCAATGAAAGGTGGATATGGAATTTCGATTAGAATTAGGACCAACTTCTTCATATACTTTGTATCTCACTCTTGAAGATTTCTTTTGCATCAATGGACATCTTTGATGGATGGAATTCACTTTTTTATTTTTCCCCATAGTTTCTTTGACAAATTGAGTTTGATAGGGATTATTTTCTCTATATTTTTTTGGCATCCATTTGAATTTTTTGTGTCCATTTTGATTTGTTGATCTTTTAGCTTTCATAACATGATCCTTTCTTTTTTAAGTATTTTCTTCTTGTGGGTCCCAATCAATGGGTGGAAAGATGTGAGGATTATGATTCATGATATGAATGGTTGAAGTGTTGGAAGCATAGTTTCATAATAAGAAATGTTCATGAATCCCATGTTGATTTTTGCATTAAATAAATTTTCCCCTCGTATGATGGAGGTATTGTTGATATAATTAGAATATTTGATTGTCGAATAACTGATACCTTGTTGTTCAAGATTATCGACCATTTGTATTGCTTATAGGATACTCTATTTGTGTAGGTCTAATCCTTCTCTTTGATAATGCATCCATTTACTATTTTCAACTGAATATGATTTGTATTGGAAACATGATGCTACTTCTTCTATGTTCTACTTGGAATATTCAAAAGTAGAAGAAACACTTGATCCTGACTATTTTTCAAAAGATGTTTGTGATTTATAGTTAATATAGGAACATTCTTCATGGTCAGTTTATGGAATTTCACCATGAATTTTTGTGAACTTTTTCATTGCTTGATCATTTGTAAGGATGTCGAGAGTGGGAGACTCTTGTTTTAGAGGAAGATCATCTATGTGTCCATCATAAGTAAGCATATCATGGGTAGATGTAGGAGTTTTTTGTGTATGGGTATGGTCATCATTCATGAAATCCTAGATGGAATGAAAAATACTCATTAGATCATGATAGTAATTTGGGAAAGGGTATGTGCAAGATCATCATGGAAAAAACAGGCCCTTAAGTGGCAAAAAATTTAGAAAAATCAAAGTTAGGCAACTTGACGTAAAAATTTGAATAAGTTATCTATATTATTTCAAAAATATGTAAGAATAAGATCTATAGAAAATTGAATGCAGTTTCTAAACTACTAGGTTTATTTAAAAAATAAATAAATCTATTTGGTGAAAATTTGAAATTTCAATGCAGTAGTACTTAAATTTTAGGAAAAAAATAAGTAGGTGTCTGTCTGACCACCCTAACCACAATAAAATGATAATATTTTTTATAAGATTTTATATATAAGTAGAGGACTCATGTCCCGATGTGATGCATATTTTTTTCTAATTTTTTTGAGTAAATAATTAATTATGAATTTTTATTACAATTTTTAAAAATATAAAAACTCGCATGTCTAACCACCTTAACTTGGTTAGAACTTCATGAAATTCAATATATTTTTTAATCCTATAGTATGCAAAGCATAGAATGTGACACATGTTTTGGATTCTAAAAATGTGATACCATTTGAAAGCTATAGATGTTTTTCAATCAACCTATCAATTAGGATTTTAGTCAATTCAAATAGAAAATGAATAATAATTATTTATTAAATTCAAAGTAAAGAATAATTTATATTGTTGGAAAGCTGAGAATCTCCTTAAAACCCTTTTTGTTTCATCAATTTTGGGTAAAATAAATGTCATCAACCACATGGGCCATCATATCACTTACATATCGCCACTTTTTGGCCCATCATGATCCTACACATTCCCGAAAGTGGACTCTTCATCTTGACTCATCTCAGATCAACTATCAATAATGGATTGGAAAATACTATTTAGATCATGGTAGTATTTCAGAGATATGGATTCTTGATCTTGACTTAGTTCTGAGCAAATTTCCTTATACTCAAGATTATTCTATTGACATAGACCTTGGAAATTGATGGTGGAGTATGGATGAAAGACTCTTGAATGGTATTAATGGATTTAGATGAGGTGATAGAGGTTTCTTTTCACAATAGAGCTTCTTCAACATGCCCTATCATGAATTCAAATGAGGTATTTATGTTGTAATCTGAGGCATATTTAATACTATCATTTTGATATATAACATTTCAAGACACTGTTGGTCAATCTTGGTCTTGCATTAGGAAAGTACCTTGATACATGTCCCATTTCTAATTTTGTGAAGAATGGGTGGTATTGACATGTCCTACTACATTATCATAGGTATGATTCACATTGTTATAACTTTACATCTTTTTGAAATCTTTAGCCTTCCCATGATCGGGCATTCAATTTTTATAGATTCCTATATCTTTGTTTTTGGAGTTCCCATGTTGTCAAGATCAATATTTACTTCTCCTTTATCAATAAGGTCTTGGATGAGATGTTTTAGCTTAACACAAATTTATGTCTTATGACCTATTTTCTATTATATTGGAAAAATTCCTTGTCATTATACCATGAGGGTTTTATTTTTGGGTTCTAGATAATTTTGAAACTCGGGAAGTTCAATTTTCTTTGACTGGATCAATTTATTTAGGATCGTTTCAATGGAATCCTCTAAGGGAGTGAATTGTTGCCGAGGAACATTGTTAGGTCTAGGTGGTTGTCATCATGAAGGATTATTGTTTTGGACATTCTATTGTGTGTGTAATTTAGATGGTGTTTTAATAACAACTTTTGCATCCACCACACCATCATTAGTCACATTTCTATTTTTTTCCCATATATAGGGTTTGTCACTGGAACTAGATGGTTGGGTATAAATTTTCACTGAGCAATGAGTTCTCTTTCAATTTTTATTCCTTTGGATATAATTTCTTCAAAAGTTGATACACATTGCATTCATAATTGAAAGTCGAGATATGTGTTTAGATTACCTGCCACAATCTCTACTTGTTTTTTGGGTACTGACCATTTACACTTGCTCACCTTATCTCTCCACCTTTATAGGAAAGAGGTAAAGGCTTCTCCTTTGTTTTGTTTGAGAGTGTGTAATTCCTCTAAGGTGATTTGGACATCAATATTGTAGGAGAAATGAGCTACAAATTGATCTATGATCACTTGGAATGTTTTAATGTTGGGTGGTAAATGTGAGAACCATTCAATAGCTTGCCCACCCAAACTATGTGGAAAAAGTTGAATAAGATACAAATAATTATAGGGAACCTCCATTGCAAGCTACATACAATTCCCTTATGTGCTCTTTAGGGTTACCACGTCCTTTATATTTATCAAACTTTGGAATTTGAAAGTGTGGGGGAAAGGGTGACATTGTTATGCTTTTGTCGAATGGGTATGGACATAAGTCTTGAATAGTGTGATTTTTTCATATTTCCTAGTTGTATAAGATAGATTATTATGAAAATGGGACATGATAAGATATAGGGTGAAGATAGGGGTTCAGTACAAATCATAATAAGGGATCTCAGTATGGAGCACAATTAAAGGGTGGTAGGGAATAAAGTAAAAATAGATAAACACTAAAAGGAAAAACCCTAAAAATAGAAAAACAAAGCACAAATGAGGGTAAGATAAAACCTAGTGAAATTTAAAGTGATAAATTCTATGTAAAGTAATCAAATAATAAAGGTTAAAACCATAGGGAAATATTCTAGAGGTACTTAAATATCAAGTTCAACATTTTATGTAGCGAAATGAAACTAAGCTACATAAATATCTAGGGTAAATAAGTTAAATAAGCAATAATAATTAAAGTATCATAGATAAAGGTGGTGGACCAAACTAAACATACTTGATTAAATATATTGAAGTAATAAAAGTAAATGATCATACCTCAATGTGGGAGATAGAAAATATTGTGGGTGATGTTTGATACACAATTTTTGGAATTGGGTTTGAGATGAGATAATTGAGATAATCGTGATCTATGAATTATATTACTATGTACCAAATTAGGTTGATATTGTGTCTATAGTTCATCAATCTCTATGATTATGGACTTGAAACTTGGTTTGAATAGAGAAAATATGACTATAAAAATGAAAGTACAACTTCAAAATATTATACAAATAACTTTTCACCTTTGTATCTATATGTTCAATAAAGATTGGTGATGTTGACAAACACCTCCATGGGCTTGTTGAGTGAGGATCTTCTCCTTACAAAAAACCCCTTGATTAATTCAACAATTTGTATATAAGTTGGAAGACAACACACAATGAATAAAAATGGCATATTGTAATAGCAAGAGTAACTTAGAACTTAAAACTTAAAACAAAAATATAAAATGGTTTATATAATGACCTAGTGTGAAACTAGGGTTTTAGGGCTTGTTGAAAAAGATGTGATGCAATAGAAACTTGCTAATGTAGTGTGATTCTATGAGGACCAACGAAAAGTGGTTCTAAAGGCACAATGCTAGAAATGAGTGAATATGAGATTGACTAAAATGATGATTACTTGATCATCAAATTTATTTGGAGTAATTTCCTTTTATATATGATCTAGAAACACAACTTAAAATATCTAATGCACGAGTTAACATTTAATGATTAACTAAAACTAAGTCAACTCAAGTCTAGAATAAATTTTGAGATTTTGAAACTATGAGTCAAATCCATACGTGTTGAAATTTATTGAATCAAATCTGTAAGCATAAATTTAAACTTGAAAGAAAAATTAATAATCTAAAAGCTAAAATATATCTAAAAAATTAAATTATATTTCCAAAAAATCAAATAAAAAATAAAATTAATAAGTTGAAAATTAAATACTTAAAATGCCCAGATATATAGTTTTCACCGATCTATATTAATCCTACTATATCTCTTAGTATATCTATGAATCATTCCAAAATATAAAAAGCAATATTGAAAGATAAGTGCTAAACTATTTTTTGTTGGGGTAAAGAAGAAATGATTCAATTTATAGTTTCAAATATTGTTTTTTTTCCATATAATATGTCATCCAAGATGTCAAGCACACTTCTTATTTCTAGGTCATTTTTAAAAAGAAGTCTAAAACAAATGTATTTCCTAGAGTCGGCTAACTACTAGACAAAACACACCTATGCACATACAAAAAAACATAAAAACATACATAATGACATACATGGTAACATACATAACATGAAGAGACAATGTAGTGTGGGGCCCACCAAACAGATGACTTAAGTGACAGAACCGTCAATGGAAGGAAATGTCACAGGAAGCGAGGAGCTGTCCCATCGGTGAATTATGCCGACATTCTTTTGCCTTGTCTGACAAGCTAACAGTTACACACGAGAAGGGCGGTGACATGTGATTTAAATTGTAAATAGTATTGTTCTTTGAAGACACTTGGGAAACATGTGCTTTGGGTTTTCTCATTCTGCAGGATGTTGTGCTTTGGGTTTTCTCATTCTATAGGTTGAAATCAAAAGGTTTGAGAGCAAGGGCGCACTACGGGTAGGGGAGAGGACCAACCAACTTGAGGTGAGGGGTTTCTAATTGAGTGTATGCAATGCTGAATGCTTTTATGTATTGTTTCATGCCTTTTTGTATTTATATAGTTGTATTTTTGTTGTGGGTTGCAGGTTTAGAAAACATATGAAAAAGTAAGTTGAGGGGTTTCTAGTCATTTGGGTTGTTAGTTGTAAAGGGATTTGAAATGTTATGAGGGTTTTTGTTTGTAAATTGTTTTGAAACATTAAGTGGGTTGTGGGTTTTGTAAAACCTAGTGTTTTGCATCTTAGAATTTTAGAAAAGAAAATGAATGTCTTTACAAGTGTTATTTAGACCTTAGGAATGTAATGAAAGGAATTGTTTTATAAACAACCATTATTTTCCAAGAAGCATTAACACTGTGTTTCCCCACTTTGAACAAGTTTACTTATTATTGGTGATAATGTCAAGAAATTGGTGTTCTCGCTATTTGTAATGCACATGTACATATACAGGATTGAAAACCATGAGGGTTTGGGTATGTTGTGATGTGGGTTGTATTTTTATAAACACCCTGTGTTTTCCATTTCATTTCATTGCACATCTTTAAAACCAAAAGGATTACTTCACATTGCATAACTAATAAGTAGATGCTCATAGATAGATGAAATTTTTTAAATTAAAATATTAGTTTTTTACATAGTCAACCTAAAAGCAGTTATGCAATTTTTGATTAGGGGATAAAAAATGGGTTTTGATGGGGCCTCAAACCTAGTAAAAAGGAAGGCAAGCTTCAATTAAGATAAACCATAAACCAACAACCTCTAAAAGATAAACATGACTACACAGGCTAAATAAGACAAACAAGCATGGGCTTGAAGCCCAATTGAAACCTAGTTTTATACGGGACCAGAAACCCCTTTGTCAAACTTAAACATCGCCTGAAGCAGCTAGGTATCAACAAACCAGCCTCTCAGATCATTCAAGTTTGAGCCCAAAAGAATAGAGATCGCTATTCCCACCTGCATCAGCCAGACATCAACAAACCAAATGCTCATGAAAGACACCATTGAGCTAGGAAAGTTAACCTACTTAATGGTGTAAAACACCATCAAACCCCTAGGAAAAAGCACCAGCAACTCCAACAACCCCACCTCAATAGGGGAGATGGAGAGCACACAAAAAAAATGGGCACACAACCAATGATCAAACCAAGAAACTACCTCCAAAACAATAGGAAAAAGTTCCCCACAAATGGAGAGCAAGTTATGGCCATCAAGTCCACTACCACTTGAAGACTCCAACACCCTCAACCTCCACCTCCATAGGAGAAGCATCCACCTCAATAGGAACAACAAATAAGGAAGCCAAAGACAATCACCTCCTAGCTCCACCTCCATAGGAGCATAATCCACCTCCATAGGATTTGAGAAGAAGACCAGTGCAGCAGTAGAGCAAGCAACCAAACCACCCAACAACAAAGCTTGGTAAAAGGCCACCACCCACAAAAAGAAAACTTCAAAGGAAGACCACTGAGCCTGAAGGGGCTCAACCCATTGAGATAGAGTGAGCAACTCAGGATACCACCCAGCCTTCAGCAAAAAAGGAGAAACCAAAGAATCCAAAACATCCTTGGATAACTCCATCAACGAAAACTCTTCCAAACCACTCTGCTTCAACATAAAGGAAACAAAAAAAGAAGTTATTCAGTTAGTTCACATTGAATAGGTAATAACTATATGCACAACTATAGGGAACTCCGCCTACACAACCAAGAAGCATTAACACTGTGTTTCCACAGTTTGGAAAAGTTTACTTATTATTGGTGATAATGTCAAGAAATTGGTGTTCTTGCTATTTTTAATGCACATGTACATATACAGGCTTGAAAACCATGAGGGTTTGGGTATGTTGTGATGTGGGTTGCATTTTTATAAAGACCCCATGTTTTCCATTTCATTGCATTGCACATCTTTCAAACTGAAAGGATTACTTCACATTACATAACTAATAAGTAGATGCTCATAAATAGATGAAAAATTTTAAATTACAATATAGGGTTTTTACATAGTCAACCAAAATGCAGTTATGCAGTTAGTTCACATTGCGTAGGTAATAACTATATGCACAACTATAGGGAACTCCACCTGCACAACCAAGAAGAATTAACACTATGTTTCCCTACATTGAACAAGTTATTATTGGTGATAATGTCAAGAAATTGGTGTTCTTGCTATTTGTAATGCACATGTACATATACAGGATTGAAAACCACGAGGATTTGGGTATGTTGTGATGTGGGTTGCATTTTTATAAACACCCTGTGTTTTCCATTTCATTGCATTGCACATCTTTCAAACCGAAAGGATTACTTCACATTGTATAACTAATAAGTAGATGCTCATAGATAGATGAAAAAAATTAAATTACAATATAGGTTTTTTACATAGTCAACCTAAAAGCAATTATGCAATTAGTTCACATTGCATAGGTAATAACTATACACACAACTATAGGGAACTCCACCTACATAACCAAGTACTATTTTGAAATATATTAATTTCTTCATTCTAGAGTGATAATTGCAGCTGCCAATTGTGTTTTTTTGTCATGGAATTCCATGAGAGCACATTTGTTTGAGGTATTTTTTGAAATAGTTCACTACCTTTTCTATGAAAGCATAATAGTAAGCAACAGTAGAGACAAGGCAATGAACTATTTGGAAAAATGGCTGAAAGAAATGTGGTCTCATGGTCAATGGAATGCCACACCAAGCCATAGACAAGGAAGTGAACTGTTTCTATGTGGGATTGGTTATCTATGGCTTGCCACTATGTTTTGGCAAACATTCTCATCTCGCACTATTTTTACAAAATAATTGCAGATAGTTAGAGTGATATTTGTAGATGGAGACCCCCTAACCAATTTTTGTTAGAAAATGGGAAACACCTTATTTAACAAGTAATGCATTTTGGATCACAGATATATATTGTCATCTTCAGTAGAGGTATCAAAAATATATTGTGAAACTATATCGACAACTATAGGGAACTCCACCTATGCAACCAAATACTATTGTGAAAGATATTAATTCATTCATATTGGAGTGATAATTGCAGCTGCAAATTATATTTGTTTGTCATGGCATTCCAAGAGGCCACATTTGTTTGAGGCATTTTTTCAAAGAGTTCTCTGCCTTGTCTATGAAAGCATATTAGTAAGCATAATAGTAAGCAACAACAGAGACAAGGTAGTGAACAATTTGAAAATTGCCTCAAAGAAATGTGGTTTCATGGTGATTGGAATGTCGTGACAAGCCATAGATAAGGAAATGAATTGTTTGTAAGTATGATTGCTTATGTATGGCTTTCCATTGTGTTTTGGCAGACATATACTCACCTCACACCATGTTTTCCAACTTCCAATCACTAGAATGCATGTATATGGTTGTTGGAAAACATTGTGTGTTTACTATCAAAGCATAATAGTAGATCTAGATTGTCATGGCATTCCAACACCATGGTGATTGGAATGATATGACAAGCCATAGATAAGGAAATGAATTGTTTCTATGTATGATTGCATATCTATGACATGCCATTGGGTTTTGGTAGACATGTACTCACCTCACACTATGTTTTCCAACTTGCAATCACACTATGCATGTATATGGTTGTTGGAAAACATTGCGTGTTTACTATCAAAGCATAATACTATATTTGGATTGTCATGGCATTCCAACACCATGATGATTGAGATGACAATACAAGCCATAGACAAGGAAATGAACTTTTTCTATGTATGATTGCTTATCTATGGCATGCCATTGTGTTTTGGGAGACATATACTCACCTCACACTATGTTTTCCAACCTCTAATCACTATGCATGTAAATGGTTGTTGGAAAACATTGTGTGTTTACTATCAAAGCATATTAGTAGATCTGGATTGTCATGGCATTCAAACACCATGGTGATTGGAATGACATGGCTTGTGAACTATTTATATGTATGATTTCTTATATAGGGCAAGCCATTGTGTTTTGGTGGACATATACTCACCTCACATTGTGTTTTCCAACTTGCAATCACACTATCCATTATCTTATATGTATTTTACCATTTAATTTAGAGTGTTGTAGATATTTTATGGTCTATGGTTTCATTAAACCTAACAATGAGAATCCATTGCACATTGTGTTGTGTAAGCTTCCTTGCATCATACCATAATCATTGTTACAAGTGTATTCTTTGTTGTGCACTTCAATTTTTTTGTTCTATTACATTTTTATTCCTTTTTGGGGGCTGTAAACTGCAAGGTAACCCATAGTGATCAGGTAAGATTGAAATACCATTTTCATTGTTTGTTTTATTGCTTGCATTAGAATGACAAGATTAGTATTACTATTAGTTTTTGTGATAACTCTAGAAATTTATGGGCTGAGGATTCAAAAGCAACCCATATCCTCCTAGGTAAGATTCAAAGATTGTCTTCAGTATTCTAATTCATTTCTTGCATTAGAATGAAATGATTAGTCTTTTGAAATATATATTTTTTTTATGGGGTTAGTTTACATTGTTTTTTCCTGATATTGTTATTTCCTCTCTATTTACCATGTATGAAAAATGATCGTAGGAACTATTCTCAGATGCATTTATAAACTAATTTAAATAATTTTCTTCCCTCTCTTTTCCAAACAACATACCATTTGTTGCATATTTCATGTTTCAACTGCCAAAAGAAATTTGCAAATATGGAATACAAATATGCAAGTTAGACATCAGAGCTTATAATATACTTGCTTTGTTGTATCAATATGGAGTCTGAATTTAAAGGCATGTTAAGCTCAAACTAGGTTAATCTATAGGTATTTCTAATCTTCAACTTTATCCAATATGTCCATGCATGAGTGTATACACTAGAATAAATATTGACTATTTAATACTGCTACATGCTACTGATTCCCAATTATGGCCCTATTTTACATGCTAGCAAAAGTAGATTTCCACATCCTGACATAAGAAATCCCTAAAATATAAGTTCCATTTGTCTTTGTCATATATGATAACCTTGTTTTATCTTTTGGCATAGAAATGAGTTTCTTGTGATATGGATGGTACAACAACAATGTAGAGTATAATTGTGGTTATGATTGAGGACATAACTTCTTACAAAATTATCTGATGGAAGGTCAACTTGATATCAAGTTTGGGCTGCTATAGTACTAACTTAATGGATTTATGTTGTAGAATTGTCATAATACATATTACTGCATTTTTTAATTATGTATGTTTGATTCTAAAGTTGCATAATTTTTTTGTTGGAGAAAGTTGTGTATTTGAACAAGTGCATAGCACAGTTTTTTTTTTTTTTATTGAATTAAAGTTGTGGAGAAAAATACAGAGAACCATGGCTATTCTCAAACAATAGCCATAACTAGTACAGCTAGATAGCAGCCATCTAATTAAGATACATATTAGCCCTCCAAAGAAGGGAAAAATGAAAATAGAAAGAACAATAAATTTGTCACATACCAAATGGGACTGAATCAAGAGAAAATTGTAAACTGAAATAGTCCCAATTGAATAGTAACCAATTGAAGCATTTAGCTACATAGGTTTTGGTATCGGCTTTGATCCAATTTATTAGCCACGTGGTTGATAGTATGATGTATATCCTCGAAGCATTGATAATTGGATTTGTTCAAATATCCCTCAATACAATGAAGTATTATCCAAGCAGGTTCATTCTAAGCTAACTTGCAGTTTTGAACAAGAATCATGGAGGCTTAGTGTATGACATCTCCAACCTAAGGCATATCACAAAGTTAATGGATTTTTTTTGTGACTAGTATCATAAGGGTATTATTTCAGGTCCTAGGAGGTCAAATTTGCTACTTTGTACACTATAACTTTTTGAACTTATGATGGATCTACATTACATTAGGACAATGATAGATTCCATGAATGGATCTTAGTCAACTTGATTGGTTGATTGCATACTCTTCAACATAAGGTGGATAATACTATATAAAGGTCAATTTACATAGACAAGGAAATGAACTATTTTTGTGTATGATTGCTTATCTATGGGTTGCCACTATGTTTTGGAAGACATATACTCACCTCACACTATGTTTTCCAACTTCTAATCATATTGTTCATGTATATGCTTGTTGGAAAACATCGAGTGTTTACTATCAAAGCATGATAGTAAATATAGATTGTTATGGCATTGCAACACCATGGTGATTGGAATTCCAGGATAAGCCATAGAAAAGGCAATGAACTTTTTATATGTATGATTGCTTATCTATGGGTTCCCACTATGTTTTCATAGACATATACTCACCTCACACTGTGTTTTCCAACTTGGAATCCTATTGTGCATGTATATGCTTGTTGGAAAACATCGGGTGTTTACTACCAAAGCATAATAGTAAATATGGATTGTCATGGCATTGCAACACCATGGTGATTGGAATTCCATGAAAAGCCATAGAGTAGGAAATGAACTATTTCTATTGTTTGTTTATGGCTTGTCATGGCATTCCAAGATGATGGTGCTGGAATGCAATGACAATACATATTTACTATTTAGCCATGGTATTCGAAGCCATGAGAATCCATACTTATTTTTATGCTTTGATAGATTTTTTGCAAGCATGTGTAGCTTGTTCAAAAGAACTAGTTTTAGGATTTTAGCCATAGAAGCAAGGCAGTGAATTGTTCGCCAGATTTCTTTGTTAGACATGAATGAAAATTGTGGTAGCATAGTGAACTATTTCATAAAATGCCTCAAAGAAATCTGGTCTCATGGTGATGGAATGCCTTGACAATTGATATTGTAGCTACTGCAACATGGATTTTCATTGTAACACCTACTCATTAAAATATCAATAAAATTAATAAATTAGACAAAAATAATGAAACAAATATGATAACAAGAGGAAATTCATTTAAAACCAACTTAACAAACTTCATTAATACGAAAGTATAATTTTAGTTAGTGTCTTAGATAGATTTTTGCCTTTAATAAATCTGAACAATATATGCTCTTTATATTGTAATGATTAACATATTCATGAATTGAATGCAATCATTAGACTAAGATAAGTAATATTAAAGCAATTCAAAAACCTTCACAACTATAAAACATTAATGAGACTATAACACCATATTTTTCTTGAGTGGAAAACCCTCTTGGCATAGAAAAAGCACTAAAAAATTGCCTCACTAGCTTAATATCAAAACTTGTTGTTTACAATGCCTCATTGGCTATATATCAACATTTTCAATCACTATTTTAATGATACACAAAGTATCACCTTTGTTTCTTTTACAACATATTATGATCTCGCATCACTCAAGATTTAGAGGTAGAAGTTTAAGTACAACATAATTGATTAATTTCATAAAGCACTGAATGTGCTATCCAAATAACTTTCAAATATGAGTCAATGAAACACCATTTCTAAACTGAGAATAATACTTCTTTTCTGCTCACCATCTTTTTGAAAGAATACATGGAAGGATATGTATA
The DNA here is from genome assembly GCA_007258455.2 of Sequoia sempervirens. Lineage (NCBI taxonomy): Eukaryota > Viridiplantae > Streptophyta > Pinopsida > Cupressales > Cupressaceae > Sequoia > Sequoia sempervirens. The sequence goes on along the minus strand of VDFB02373365.1, from coordinate 171,564,788 downwards.
TAATGTTATGGATTACTGAACTGGAGTATCTTTTCAAACTAAAAAGTAACTTTCTTTTGTAACTATCCCTTAACAGGTAACAATTAAAAAACTGAAATGTTCTTAACAAATTTTAACCAATGCTTCCTTGAAAAAATGCCTGTTGTCCTGATATAATAGTATATCATAAAGATATTCGAAAGTATAACTTGTGTTCCCAAATGATAAAGATAATTGAACCATGACAGGAACAACTAACACTTGACACAATGCAAACCAACAATGGTAATCATATGAACAGAGCTTGACAATAACTAACCACCATGCCAACATGGATTAAGTTACAAATATGAGATAATAAAAACTATACCCAAACAAAATGAAAAGAACTCGACTTTGAATCAATACCTAGCATTGTCTCTAGGGTTCGAAGACAATAATAGACTTTATACATTTTAACCCTATTGAACAAAGAGACTTGACTAGTGAAGCAAGGGTAAACTTTTAAGCTATATCATTACTTGTTTAAAGAACTCAATTAGAAGAAACTAATCACATCCAAGTCAGGTACTCATAAGAAAGGTCCAAAGAGGGTTTCACAGATTTACATCAAAGAATAACAAAGATTATGAAAAATAACAAGATTTACTTTCTTCTTAAGAATTGACAACCAAAACAAAAGGAACTCAAAAACTTAAGTAAGAAAAAAATTCCTTAAGACTAAGAGAGAGGAACTAGTGACACCTGTGGTTCACACTACTGCCAATTGTTTTTTGCAACTTGGTCAAACATTTCAACCTTCACCAAATTTCTGTGCTTCCTTCCAAACCTATCATGCCACCACATGAATTTCCTTGACCAAGTTCTTCAATGCCCTAACTGTTTAGGCCGTGCCCTATCCCAAGCTCTAGGGCTCTCCATAAAATAGGTATTACAAAAGACTTTTAAAAAAAAATCCTTGAATACAACTTTATGTTATGATATTTATCTTCCAAGCCCTCAGTCTTTGATTGCATAACCTTGATATTTCTTTCATATTGTTCTTCGTATGGTATGGTGTGAATCTTGTTATGATACATGAAGGTATGTTTGAGCTATAGATAGATAAAGATATTTAAGATTTGCAAATATGAATGACCTAGGTGGGTGCAACAAAGAAAGGAATGCGACAAATTGATTAGATGCAAGCAAAGCATATAAATGGCTTATGAAAAGTATTTGACATGGGAGGAAAGGATATGAAAGGTTGGATATGAAAATGAATGGAATGGAAATTATATCAATTCATCATTTTTGAGTTGTACGTAGAAAATGATATGCAAGATATAGAAATATGAATGAACTAGGTGGATCCAAAGAAGAAAGGAATGCAACGCATTGATATGATGTAAGGAAAACATATAAATGGTTTACGAAATGTATTCAATATGGGAGGAAAGGATATGGAAGGCTAGACATGGAAATGAGTGGAATGGAAAGGCTATGAAGTGATCATTTCTTTCATCATAGAGTGGAATGATTCCACCTTTGTTATTGGTTATGCTTTTTGTAATAATCATAGGTTGGACTAACTCAATACATACACCTAAGAAAAACTAATGCCCCATTCCTCACTCTCCTTCATACACAACAAGGTGTACAGATCCTCAAGCTTCCTCAGAATGTGACAAAAAAAGAAAAGATATAAAAAGATAATGATATTGATGGAGACAAGAGAGAAGATTTAAGATAAAGCACAATTTGTCATGCATGCAGTATGAAAATGATAAATATGCAAGATCATGATAATGAACAAATGCAAATGCAAATGCTAATGCATATGATAAGGACCAGTGCACAAAATAGTTGTAGGGTGGAAAACACAGTGGGTTGTGACTCAGTAAAGCCCAATGTTTTAGTATGTTAAAGATTTTATGGTTTGTTTAAATGTTTTAGTCATAACAATGATATAATGCAATTATTAATAAGAATTTAAATGATAATGATAAACAAGATCTTATTCCTTAGTCAAGATGAAAACCAAAGGACATATGGATGGCTAGGGATCAATGATATGGGTAAATGATCGGACATGTAAGGATACACCTTATATGGAGGATGAAGATAGATGGATAAAAGTATGGAATGCTATGGGTGGAGGGATCCAATGACAAGGGAACCTGAAATTTTTACTCTTATACAAAGGAGAAATAGAGGACCTATGGAGAACTCCAAAGATGGCATGTCAAAGTAATAACATGCCCCCATGGTAAGAGGCATGACAAGTTACAATGACATGACATGGATATGGAAGTTAAATGGACATGAAAGGAAACATGACTGGGATGACAAGTGATATGGAGGATGGAAGACACACATGGTATAAAGCATGCATTATATTCAATTTCTTTGTATTTTTCCCCAATACTTTATGCAAGATCAAAGGAAGGTGGATGTATAAAGTAGATAGAATGGAATATAAATGAAGGAATATGATGGCTAAGTGGAAATAGGATAATCAATAATGTGTCATACAAATGGAAAAGTCTTGCCCCCAAGTGTACTAGCAAGGGTATGTGTATGGATGTGAAAGCTAGTGGATATGAATGGCCATGGAAATGGAAGCTATTTGTTACTGACTTTTTTTTCCTATTTTTTTTTGGTAGGACAAGTAAAAATGCTGAACTTGAGAATTCACATCGGGCAGGTTCCCCATGAGAATCAAGAAGAGAATGGCAGTTTGTTCAATACGGAGAGGCTACACTATGCATTCAAATTCAATTACAAGATGGTGTAGGATGCCATTCACAAGGTCAATAGATTCCCATAGCCCATCAAACTTGTACTCCCCTATTCTGAGGTCGATGTAGCTTGCGGGTTCTTGTCAAACTCCATGGACCTGCTGAGAAACCATATTCTAGTTCAAATTCTCTATGCAAAATTTGTTTGGAGACATGCGATCAATCACGAACAACTTGATGAAGCATTGGAAAGATATGATGTTGATCAAGGTATCTACCCCATTGGTGGCATCTTCCCACAATTGTCACTTCAATCATCCTTAGACATGAGGTGTGTTCAACAAACATTTACCAGAGGCCTACAACATAGTGTTGATCATTTTTTCGACCAAGCAATGCAATTGCATGGTCATGTTATTAAGCCACACATTGAAGAGGACATACGAGAGACATATCTTTCACTACACACACTACTTGAGCACCCCGCACCAGCTCAAACAAATGATGAAAGGATGATTTAGTGGCTTAGCATAGGATGCCCCTACCATTCCAACAAGGGCACAAATGTAAAGACGTAAAGAGTGAATCTGATTAGGATGTGGAAAGGCTTGTTAAATTAAAAATCAAAACTAAAAACTTCAACTTTTATTATGTATTAGTCTTTTGAAACACTACAGTTCAATGAATGATATTTTGTATTGCTATTTATTAGCATTTATTACTATACTTTTTTATCACTATTTATTAATATTTATTACTGTTTAATACATGAATACTATTTTGTAATACTACATATTGTAAAACACAGGGTGTTCTAAAAACAACAACCCACTCATAGTTGAATAAATGATATTTTGTATTGTTGTTTATTAGTGTTTATTACTATATTTTTTTATCACTCACAGATGAATGAATGATATTTTGTATTGTTTTTTATCAATTTTTATTACTATATTTTTTTATTACTCTTTATTGTTGTTTAATACATGAATATTGTTTTTTAATACTACAAATTGTAAAACACAAGGTGTTGTAAAAACAACAAACCAATCATAGTTGTATAACTAGATCTAGTATTTTGAAACACTACTGTTGAATGAAAGATATTTTGTATTGCATATGTCTGATGTTCTTCAGATTCAAATGTCCATAAACATGAAAACTTCATTACCACATGTTTGTCCCTTTATCATTTGAAAGTATTCAATACATTCAAAACTCTATCCCTTAGCATGCAAGAAATCAAACAGAATCTGAAAAATATTTGTTATGAGAATTGTATGACATGGTAATAATAAAAAAATACGAGGATATATTGGAAAGTGTGTGATGAAAAAGATTCTCTAAAAACACTTGGAAAGAAGTAGACCAAAGTGAATGAGATAGATAATGTATTAAGTGAAGAGGTTGTTTCTATTCATGAGAAGCGGAGGAAGCAACATGTGCAGTATGTGCAAGGGGAAAATGGAAATGTAGAAGTGGATTAGCTTGAAAGGTTTTCTATTGCATATGAATTTTTGCAAGCAAAGAAAGAGACATATGATGCTATAAGTGGAGTTGAACAAATGAAGGAAAGCATTCTTGAAGTTAGCAATTCCATGAACAAATACAATTAGAAATGGATGATAAGTAAAAGGAAGTATCATATCTAAGTACAAAAAAAGAGAATCAATTGGGTGGAGGCATGAAAGTCTTATCCGAAAAGGTAAAAAAGTTCCCTAACGAGCTTGCGAAAAGAAACATTTTCATACTCTAATCATAAACACACTGCAAAAAAAAAGTTGGAAATGCTCAAACTGGAGCAGAACAAGTGAAGACTAAAATTAACCACTTAGAAAAGGAATTAAAACACAAGAAGAAGTTGTCATGGTGAAAATAAGAGGAGCTCAATGTTGTTCGGAGAGAGCTACAATCTAAAAGATAGGAATTTAATAAAAAAAAGACAACAATGGAAGGTGTTGTCGCACAACTAATAGGTCAAAATTGAAAGGTCTTGTTGAACAACTGATCAATGTCTCAAGTCACAAGTGTTGTTGCACAATTGATAAAAGTTTAAGATGCCACAACAATAGCTGCATTGGAGGTTAGTGGAGGAGGGAATTTGTGTAATGCGGTAGTGGATACGAAACAAACATGAAAGCTCCCACTTGAAATAAGATATCTACATACAGGAGTAACAATTATCCCTTTAAACAAAATCCAAGCCCTTACCATTTCCTCCACAACTCAACAATCACCATCCAAATTGTTGAGCAATGGAAACGCAAGGTTGCCACTATCTCTTTTTTCCTATGAAGATGGAATTGAACCACCTATGCCATTTGTATTTCCTAGTGCATGAGTTTGCAACAATTTATATGCTGCAAAGGGGACGATTTTTAGCCAAGTGCTCTTCCTATTGGATGAAGTGAATGGAGAGGAGGTGAATTGTATGGGCTTGAATTTTTTTTAAAGGGATAATTGTTACTCCTATATGTACATTTCCTATTTCAAGTGGGAGCTTTCTTGTCTATGCCATATCCACTACCGCATCACACAAATTCCCTCCTCCACTAACCTCCAATGCAAATATTGATGTGGCATCTCATACTTTTATAAGTTGTGCAACATCACCTCTGACTTTTTGACCTATCAAAATGCTTTGCAGGACCATTATAGGTAAGGTGAACATTTCGTACAACAATTTTTTGCATTTGATGATAGTAAGGGTTGTTATAAAATATGAAGGTGAACTTCAAAACATTGTTTTCTTACAGTCAACATAAAAGAAAGTGCTCATTGAACAAATGTTGAGAAGTGAGTCACAACCCACTATGTTTTCCATCATGCAACTACTTCTCACAACCCAATGTTTTTTCCATCATGCAACTAATATGTGCATTTTGTGCTCGAAACATATGAACATATACTTAAATGGAGTGTTAAATGCTGAAAGTAAAGGTTTTTAAGAAATATGAAGGTGAAGTTGAAAGCATTGTTTTTTTATAGTCTGCATAAGAGAAAACACCCATTGAACAAGACTCGAGAAGTGAGTCACGAGTCACTGTGTTTTCCATCATGCAACTACTTCTCACAACCTAATGTGTTTTCCATCATGCAACTAATATGTGTATTTTGTGTTCAAAACATATGAACATATATTCAAATGGAGTGTTTTGCTGAAAGTAAGGGTTTTAAAAAAATAGAAAGGTGAAGTTGAAAATAGTGTTTTGTTACAGACTGCATAAAAGAAACCGCTCATTGAACAAGACTTCACAAGTGAGTCACAACCCACTGTGTTTTCCATCATGAAACTACTTCTCACAACCCATTGTATTTTCCATCATGCAACTAATATGTGCATTTTGTGTTTGAAACATATGAACAAATATTCAAATGGAGTGTTTTGTTGAAAGTAAGGGTTTTTACAAAATATGAAGGTGAAGTTGAAAACAATGTTTTGTTACAATCTGCATAAAAGAATCCTCTCATTGAACAATACTTGAGAAGTGAGTCACAACGTGTTGTGTTTTCCATCATGTAACTACTTCTCACAACCCAATGTGTTTTCCATCATGCAACTAATATGTGCATTTTGTGTTTGAAACATATGAACATATATTCGAATGGAGTGTTTTGCTAAAAGTAAGGGTTTTTAAAAAATAGGAAGGTGAAGTTAAAAATAGTGTTTTATTACAGTTTGCATAAAAGAAACAACTCATTGAACAAGACTTGAGAAGTGAGCCACAACCCACTGTGTTTTCCATCATGCAACTACTTCTCACAATCCACTATGTTTTCCATCACACAACTAATATGTGCATTTTGTGTTTGAAACATATGAATAGATATTCAAATGGAGTGTTTTGGTGAAAGTAAGGGTTTTTTTAAAAAATACGAAGGTGAAGTTGAAAACAGTGTTTTGTTACAGTCTGCATAAAAGAAATCGCCCATTGAACAAGACTTGAGAAGTGAGTCACAACCCACTATGTTTTCCATCCTGCAACTACTTCTCACAACCCAGTGTGTTTTCCATCATGCAACTAATATGTGCATTTTGTGTAAGAAACATACGAAGAGATAATGAAATGGAGTGTTTTGCTGAAAGTAAGGGTTTTTAAAAAATATGAAGGTGAAGTTGAAACAATGTTTTGTTACAGTTTGCATAAAAGAAACTGCTCATTGAACAAGACTTGAGAAGTGAGTCACAACCCACTGTGTTTTTCATCATGCAACTACTTCTCACAACCCAGTGTTTTTTCCATCATGCAACTATTATGTGCATTTTGTGTTCTAAATGTTTGAACAGATATTCAAATGGAGTGTTTTGCTAAAGGTAAGGGTTTTTAAAAAATACAAAGGTGAAGTTGAAAACAGTGTTTTGTTACAATCTGCATAAAAGAAAGTGCTCATTGAACAAGACTTGAGAAGTGAGTCACAGCCCACTATGTTTTCCATCATGCAACTACTTCTCACAACCCACTATGTTTTCCATCACACACCTAATATGTGCATTTTGTGTTTGAAACATATGAAAAAATATTCAAATGGAGTGTTTTGCTAAAAGTAAGGGTTGTTATAAAATATGAAAGTGAAATTCAAAACTTTGTTTTCTTACAGTCTGCATAAAAGAAACTGCTCATTGAACAAGAATTGAGAAGTGAGTCACAACTTAGTGTGTTTTCCATCATGCACATGGGTATGTGTAGGATCTTGATGGGCCAAAAAGTGGCGATATGATGGGTATGTGTAGGGTATGTGGCTGACGACTTTTTTTTACCCAAAATTGATAAAATGAAAAGAGTTTTTAAAGGAGATTCTCAACTTTCCATGAATATAAATTATGCTTTACTTTGAATTTAATAAATAATTATTATTTATTTTCTATTTAAATTATGACTAAAGTCTCGATTGGTAGGCTGATTGAAAAACATCTATAGCTTTCAAACGGTATCACATTTTCCGAATCCAAAACATGTGTCACATCCTATGCTTCACATACTATAAGATTAAAAAAACAAAAAATGAATTTCATGAAGTTTTGACCAAGTTAAGGTGGTCAGACATATGAGTTTTTATATTTTTTAAAAGTTGTAATTAAAAAATCATAATTAATTATTTACTCAAAAAAAAATTACAAAAAAATATGCATCACATCGAGACATGAGCCCTCTACTTATATCTAAAATATTATAAAAAAATATTATAATTTTATTGTGGTTAGGGTGGTCAGACAGACACCTACTTATTTTTTCCCTGAAATTCAATTACTATTGCATTGAACTTTCAAATTTTCACCAAATAGATTTTAAAAAAATAAAAATAAACTTGGTAGTTTAGAAACTACATTCAATTTGCTGCAGATTCTATTCTTACATATTTTTGAAATAATATAGATAACTTATTCAAATTTTTACATCAAGTTGCCTAACTCTAATTTTTCTGAATTTTTTGCCACTTAAGGGCCTATTTTTTCCATGATGATCCTGCACATACCCACATGTTATGCGCATTTTGTGTTCCAAACATATGAACATATATTGAAATGGAATGTCTGTTGAAAGTAAGGTTTGTTAAAAAATATGAAGCTCAACTTGAATACATTATTTTGTTATAGTCTGCTTAACAGAAAGTGCTAGTTGCATGTGCTTACATGGATTTGTAAGTAAGTTTGACATAAATAATAAGACTTGAGGTGGCATTTCCTACCATTATTTTATGGCATTTGACATTGTTTATAATGAAATTTTACATGGCAACAAAAAGTGTCATGAAATATGCAAGAACATTGTCTTACATTATTTTAAATTAAGATGAGTAAATGATTTTGACCCAGAGCTATGAACTGGTGAGGTCAAAAATGGGGGACCTCATCCCCTAAACCCCAAAGGGATTAGAGCCTTGATGGCAAGATTAATAATACAACTTAACAATCACACAATGCAACTATTGGCAGAAGACCATAGTCTTCAAACATACCAAAGTATTGTAATTCCACAAGATAATTGATCAATAATTACATGATCAAAGATGATGTAATTCCACACCATAATTGCTCAATAATTACATGATCAAAGATAATGTAATTCCACAGCATAATTGTTCAATAAATACATGATCAAAGATGGAATGGAAAATGAATATTGTCAGCCTCTGTCATCCTCTCCTATGGTGCCTTTTATGTGCAATTGAGGAGATAGTCAGATAAAACCTTATAGGCTTCTTTAAGTCCTTGACACTGATGGTGGGGTGATTCCACTTGCATGAGGGATCAGGGAAGCCTCTGCTTCAACCATTGCAATTTCAACACCTTTAGCTTGTAAGAAACCCATGAATATAAATGATTACAATCAACAATTAACATATGGATATAAGCAAAAGGAAACATCTGATCTAAGCGCAGAGAAAGAGAATCAATAGGTGGAGAGATGAAATTCTTATCTGAAAATGCAGACAACTTTCACAACACATTTATATAAGCTTGTGGAGGAGAAATACAATTGAAAATAAATTAGAAGGAAAAGGAAAAATGAGACAAACCAAGAAACGTTGCTAATAATTGAGGCCCGGTCGATTTTTTCACTTCTTTCACAAAAGTTGATGGAAATTAAGAAATTGAGTAGGCTAGTGTCAAGAATCAATAAAAACAAGCCTTGATCTTATTAGCGACATTTCTTCACACACGCCACTTTCTTGTTCATCCTTTCCCTATAACATGAAGAATGTTAACGCCACATCAAATTGAAATGCATGCAACAAATTCATTGAAATTATGAAAATACACGTTCAAAAGCAGATTTCAAAATTACCCTTTCTTCCACTTTATTCCTCTGAAAGAACCAAGGAAAGTGTGTTTTCCAATATATTGTCAAAATCAACATATTCATAATAGAAATGAAATTTTCTAAATGAAATCACAAAGAAACTCTAAAATCAGAGCAAAAAGTGACTGTAGTGGCACATATTACAACCAACCACAAATGCATACTTTTAAAGGGAAAGTGCACAATCTCCTCCCCAGGCACCCTTTCTTCTTGCTGCCCTATCGAGGCACATTTTCCTATCCCAAATGGACAATAACTTGCTCGCGTCCACCAATTCCTTGTCCATCCTTTCCCTCTAATGCTAGGAATGTAAACGTCACATCAAATTCAAATGCATGCAACCAATTCATTCAAAATATCAAAATACACATTAAAAAGCATATTTCAATTTACCCCTTCTCCTGCTTTCTTCAACTTTCCCCTTTGAAGTATGCATCCATGGTTTCCTGTAATATGTAAAAAAGTTGCAAGTGTTATGAGGTAGTTAAAGTTCCAAAAATTATTGCACCGTCTGCTGTAAGAAAGCATATAGTTTTTCAATCATAAGAAACAAAATTTTAAGGTGGACTTCCTTACATTCTTGGTGTGTAGGAAACAAAAAAATTTGAAAGCAAATAACTGACAGCCCGAATGGTGTGTTTTCTAACACTGCAAATAATGTGAGATTTTTTTTCTTCTTCCAATCAGATGAAGATAGTGAAATTCCATTTTTACTATTAAAAATAGAATTTAATACGACTATTCATTTGAAAGTATCCATGATGAGAAAAATAGTCGACGACCTCAAATGATTTAAATGTCAACCTTTTTCTTTCATTTATAAGCAACCTACCATAAACAGTAAGACTTCAGGTGGCATTGCCTTCCAGTATATTTTATATTAACGTAAATAGAATACACATTATAAACACATAGCCAACAATTATTGTCACAGTCTGCATAACAAAAAGTGGTCATTGAACAAGAATTGAGAAGTGAGTCACAACCCTCTGTGTTTTCCATCATGCAACTATTATGTGCATTTTTTGTTCCAAACATATGAATAGATATTGAAATGGAATGTTTGCTGAAAGTAAGGGTTGTCATAAAATATGAAGGTGAACTTCAAAACATTGTTTTGTTACATTCTGCATAACAAAAAGTTCTCATTGAACAAGAATTCAAAAGTGAATCACAACCCTATGTTTTCCATCCTACAACTCTTATGTACATTTTATGTTCCAAACGTATGACGATATTGAAATAGAATGTTTTCTGAAAGTAAGGGCTATTGAATACATTCATACTATCAATATAATTGTTGGTGGGGGATACATAAAAGTATCTGAAATCAACTGAGGTGTCACCAACCAATTGGGTTCTCACAGTGTAAGTAACCAAAACATTTTCATTACATTCATACTATCTATGTGTAATTGCAGGTTCAAAAACAGTGGGTGTTATGAACCATGTAACCCAAATATTGTTTTCAAACCCTTTACAAGTAACAACCCAATTGGTTACTCACCCCTCAGGTGAATTTGGATAGTCTTATATATCCCTAACTTGCAACTCCTTGCAGAATGAGAAAACCCATAACATAGAGTGTTTTCCAAGAATAGTACTTGTTACAATCTAAAAAGCATGTCTTAATCACATCAATGCCCTTCCCTCTCATAGTGAATGGATAGCTTCTTGCACAAGGAAAAAAAAATTGGCATAATTTGATGCGACGGGACACCTCCTCACTTTCCTCGGCATGACGTTTCCTCCCGTCTACCAATTTCATCACTTTTATCATCCATCTTGGTGGGCCCTACACTATGCCATCTCCTCATGTTATGTATGTTTTTATGCATTTTTGTATGTACATAGGTTGGTTTTGTTGGGATATTAGCTGTGTCTATAAAGGGTTTTACAACATTGTGTGGGTTGAAGGTTTCATAAATCATGCACTCACATCCCACTATGTTTTCCAACATATAGAGTTTTAATCGTTGTTGGAAAATCCTAGGTGTTTGAAAATGGTGCCTTTCATTGCATTCCTATGGTCTAAATAACAAAAGATTTTCGAGATGAATATTCATACTGTTGTGTAAAATTCCAGGTTGCAAAACACTAGTTTTTTAAAATATTCAACCCACATGTTTTAAAACCCTTAAGAAGTGACAACCCAATCAGTTACAAACCCCTCACCTCAATTCCATTGGTTTTTCATCTCACCCACCTGCTCTCCAACCTTTCACTTTCAACCTGCAGAATGAGAAAACCCACAACACAGAGTGTTTTCCAATAACAATACTTCTTACATATTAATCATGGCATTTCCTTCCATTGTTGGTTCTAACACTTCTATTATCCATCTGGTAGGCCCCATACTACGTGGTATTTTCATGTTATGTATGTTACCATGTATGTAGTTATGTATGTTTTCATGCGTTTTTGTCTGTACATAAGTGCTTTTTGTCTAGGAGTTAGAGAAAGAAAGCTAACTCCTATACAAAAAGTACCTATGTATGTAACATGATATCGTACCCCCCATCCCCCATCCCATGTGTGGACAAAAGACACCGATAGAAAGACTTGATAGATGGTTAGCCACGTGTCGTCACGTGTTGGTTTCCAGAAAAGGATGCATGACCTTGACGAGAAAGTCAAAAACCCTAAACATCTCCATTTTCCATATTTTGTTTGTTTTTCTCTACCATTTTCTACATTTCATTTTTCAGTTTGTTGGGAGGGATGCATGAGCATTGAAATGGAGTTGTAGGCAGCCGAACCAGAGTAAAAACTTATCATTTTTTTATGTACATAGGTGTGGTGAAGCACAATTGTTAAATGGGTTTCTATGAAGCATTGAACAACGATTAAATAGTTTTTCTGAAAAGCATTGAACAACTATTGGTTAAAGAAAAAGGGTTTTCATTGATGGAAAAATAAAATGTTTTGTTTGCATCTAGGGTTTTCATATGAAATGCATAGCTATTTTTGTTTATGTAGAATAAAAAAATTCAACTGGAAATTCTTTGCATTCGCCGCAATAAGCATCTCATCTATAAAAATATCATAACTTCTTGATGCAGAATAAATTTTGGAAGTTTAACTGACCCGTACACTTGCAATTCAAGTTATGACAGCTAGAATCACTTGTATTTAGTGGAGAAGCTTCACGTCTCCTAAAGCATCCTTCTCAATCCACCTGCCCTTGTTTTCTTCAATTTTGTTTCATCACATATACCAACCACTTGGAAGGAAGACAAGTGTTAGCAATAGATTAAATTGGAAAATTAAAGACATTTGGTGCTACAAAGATTTCTTTTTATTCCAAATTTCACCATTATACAATTTATATGTTGTGGTGAGTGCAAAATGTCAGCTTGCACAGATAATAAGCAAACATATTAAACTATACAATGGGTATTTAATTTCCAATTTAACCTATCGCTAACACTAGTAGTATATATCATCAATTATATCTTCCATTCTACCATTCTGCAGGAACTATGAAGCTAAACGTTCATTCGGATATATTAAAAGCTCAACTCTCCTAACATATGAAAGAAGCCATAACTTACAATAATCAATAAGCACATAAAAGACCTGGATAAGAAGGATACCACATACCACTATCAAACTTCTGTTTGTATCCCACGTATCTCAATGAACATCTAAATGACATATCGGTATCATAACCATTGTTCAATGATATTGTAAATTGGGCCATTACTTGTATAGATGACTAAAAAAATACAGATCATTGCAAGAACAAAGGCTAACAAGTCAACAAAAGCCTTGTCGATCACCTTGATTGACCAGAAAATAGCAGCTAATCTGCCGACAAAACACACCTATGTACATACAAAAATAAATAAAAACGTACACAAAAACATACATAGAAACATACATAACATGAAAAGAAGGTAGAATAGGATTTTAGTGCAGAAAATAGAATCAGTTGGATGGAGAGATGAGAGTCCTATGTGAAAAGATAGAAATTTTTTGTAAACAACTTATTAAAAACAAAACATCTGCATTCTCTAATCAGAAAGACACTCTCAAAGCCGAGAACAATATTTGGGTTGTAGGTTTCATAACACATACGGTTTTCCAACATGCAAGTATGTATAGATAGCATGCTTCTAATTAAAACCTTAAAGTTTGTAGACAATAAGAATGTACTAAAGTTCTTTCACCTTCACAATTTATAGCAACTCTTACTTATAGAAAAAAATTGAAATTCAATTTCATCATATCGTTTAAAAATAAATGCACAATATAATTTGCAGGTTGGAAAACACAATGTGGTTTTCCATTTATTTCATTTTGTACATTCAAAGCTATGTGGTTGAGAGCACATGAAGGAATGTCTTGAAAATATTTTGTTAATTAGGCAGTAGGAATGCAATGAAAGGCAACGTTTTATAAACACCCACTATTTTCCAACAACCATTAAAACTCTAAATAATTGCAAGTTGGAAAACACCGTGGGAGGTGAGTGCATGATTTATGAAACCTCCAACCCACACAATTTTGTAAAACCCTCTACAAAAACAACTAATCTCCTGACAAAATGCACCTATGTATATACAAAAATGCATAAAAATATACATAACATACATGGAAACATACATAACATGAAGAGTAGACGTAGTGTGGGATCCACCAAACACATGATAGAAGTGATAGAACTGACAGACGGAAGGAAATGCCACAGTAAGGAAAGCGAGGTGGTGTCCCATCGCATCGAATTACACTAGCATTTTTTTCCTTGTGCGAGAAGCTATACGTTCACTGCGGGAGGGAAGGTTGTTGATGTGATTAAGAAATGTGTTTTAGATTGTAACAAGTATTGTTCTTGGAAAATAATTTTTGTTATGGGTTTTCTCATTGTGTAGGTTGAAAGCGAATCATTGGAGAGCAAGGAGGCGTTGCAAGCGGGGGAAATGGCCAAGCGAGTTGAGGTGAGGGGTTTCTAACCAACTGTGTGTACATAGGTGCATCAACTCAGGTTTCTTGACTTACCAATTTTGGGTTGTTACATCTAGGGGGTTTTAGAAAACTGTGTGGCTTGCAGATTTCTTAAAACTCAGTGTTTTCCAATCCCATTACATTCTTACTATCTAATTCACAAAAGGCTCTCAAGATAATCACAAAATATACCAAATTGAGGTGAGGGGTGAGTAACCAATTGGGTTGTTACTTGTAAATGGTTTTAAAACATTATGTGGGTTGCAGATTTCAAAAAACTAGTGTTTTGCAACCTGGAATTTTACAAAACAGTATGAATGCAATTTAGATAGTACAAACAATGTGAGTATGAGTTTTCATTTGTAGAGATTTTTTTTCTGGTGCAGGAATTGGAGGCAGAATGACGTGTGTGTTTTGAGTTTGGAGAAAGAAGGGGGAAAACACTCTACGTTTCATGTCTACACATTGAAAGCTGAAGGTTGGAGTGCACATGTAGGAGTTGGAGGAGAAAACCAAATGTTTTGAAACCTAAAATTTAAAAAAATGGTATGAATGTAATTTAAACAGTACAAATGAAATGAAAGGCACCTTATAATAAGACTTACGCAAACTAAAATTTGCATTTCTATTTCTTAATATGATCTAAATATACATGCACAGTATGATTGCAGGTTGGAAAACATAGTGGAAGGTGAGTTGGCAGCATGATTTATGAAACCTCCAACACACAAAATGTTGTGAAACCCTCTACACACTGAAGCTAAATACCTTACTGGCTATCTAGAAAATGATGCCTATCACCACACTCCTACAGTCTAAATATCACAAAGATTTTCAATACATACATACTATTTTCAAAAATTGTAGGATGCAAAACAATGTGTGTTTACAAAACCTGCAACCCACCTAATGTTTCAAAACCATTTAGACACTAGTATGGGGGTATAATATCATGTTACATACATAGGTTCTTTTTGTCTAGGAGTTAGCTTCTCCCGTTCCATCTAATACTGGTTATTATATGAATCGGCCTTTAGTACTAGTATAGTATACTGCTAGGGGAGAAGCTAACTCCTAGACAAAAAGCAATGGTATACTATACCAATATTAAAGGTCGATTCATATAATATACTAGTATTAGAGGGAACAACTGATAGGAGACAATGTGTTTTCCAACATTACAACTCCATTTCTATGCCCGCATTGGTTTAGCCACCTATAACTTCATTTCAATGCTTGTGCGTCCCTCCCATACAAACTACAAAACAAAATGTAAAAAATGGCAGAGAAAAACAAAACAAAATGTGGAAAATGGTGATGTTTAGGGTTTTTGACTTTCCCACCAGGGTTGCACATCCTTTTCCAGTGACCGACACATGACGACACGCAACTAACCATCTGTCAACTCTTTCCGTCGGTGTCTTTTGTCCACCACATGTGATGGGGGATGGGGGGTACGATATCATGCTACATACATAGGTGCTTGTTGTCTAGGAGTTAGCTTCTCCCGTTCCCTCTAATACTGGTATATTATATGAATCTGCCTTTAATACTAGTATAGTATACCATTAGGGGAGAAGCTAACTCCTCGACAAAAAGCAATGGTATACTATATCAGTATTAAAGGCTGATTCATATAATATATTAGTATTAGAGGGAACAACTTATAGGAGATAGTGTGTTTTCCAACACTGCAAATAATGCAAGCATTTTATTTAAACAGAACAATGGAAGGTGTGATTTTGAAGGTGCATTCATACTATTTTGTAACATTTCATGTTGCAAAACCATAGATGTTAAGAAGCAAGACAATGTGTTTTCCAACACTGCAAATAATGAGAGCATTTTATTTAAACACAACAATGCAAGGTCTGATATTGGGAGAAGACATTCATACTATTTTGTAACATTCAATGTTGCAAAACCATACTTGTTAAGAAGAAAACAACCCACTGTGAGACAACCCTTTACATTTAAACAAGGAGATTCAAATAACTGAAACCCAACATTGTGTTTTCCAAATTGCAATTATTTTGTGCACTTTCTCTTTTCAATCATGTAAAATTTAAACACAACAATGGAAGGTGTTATTTTGAAGACATTCATACTATTTTGTAACATTCCATATTGCAAAACCGTACGTGTTAAGAAGCAAGAAACCCACTGTGAGACAACCCTTTACATTTAAACTGAGAGGAGACAGTGTGTTTTCCAACTGTGCAAATAATGCTACAATTTTATTTGTTCCAATTAGGAGAAACCTAACTCATAGAAAAAAAGCACCTATGTATGAAACATGAGATCAAAATGTCATTTCACTTTCCCCATTTGATTCGACCAAATAAATGCTCACATTATTTGCAGTGCTGGAAAACACACTGTCTCCATATAAGGTGTTAAGAAACAATTAACCCATATAGTGTTGTAAAACCCTTTGCAATTAAGAGGAGATAGTGCGTCTTCCAACTGTGCAAATAGTGCAAGCAATTTATTTGTTCCAATAAGGAGAAAGCTAACTCATAGACAAAAAACACATAGGTATGTAACATGAGATCGAAATGAAATTTTACTTTCCTCATTTGACTCGACCAAATAAATGCTCACATTATTTGCAGTGTTGGAAACACACTGTCTCCATATAAGGTGTTAAGAAACAAGCAACCCATATGGTGTTGTAAAATCCTCTGCAACTGAGAGGAGACAGTGTGTTTCCCAACTTTGCAAATAATGCAAGCAATTTATTTGTTCCAATCAGATAAAGAAAGAAAAATGACATTTGGACTATAGCAAAGAGTTGTTCAAAAATTTGAAAGTGGACTTCATTACATTCTTGGAGCATAACAAAATAAAACTCTTCATATCAAACTAACTGAAATGGGACAGTGTGTTTTCCAACACTACAAAACAATCTATAACAAGACTGTGCCTTGCAGGTTTCATAATACCTACTATTTTCCAATTTCATTACATTCTTGGCACCTCGTATTGCTATTTACAAATAATGGTTTTGAATGCCACATTCTTTTGGGTTTTTTTCCATTCCAAAATATGATTTTAAAAACCCACCGATGCTGACACATTTTCTTGGTAACGGGAAAGGCTATGACAGGTTGCAGTTAACGTCCGACCATTAAGTCTTTCCATTGGTGCAACTTGTCCTTTCGACCTTCTTTTCTGTCGAGGCATTTTGTTCTAATCAGATGAAGAAGTGAAATGACATTTGGTCTGTACCAAAGTGGACTATACTGGCATACAGGACCAAACATCCAGGAAAGGTAGGTAGGAGTTAACTGACATGAGAAAGTGTGTTTTCCAACACTGCAAACAATCTATAACACTGTGCCTTGTAGGTTTCATAATACCTACTGTTTTATATTTTCATTACATTCCTACTATCGAAATCACAAAAGGTTCTCTAGAAAATCACTAAAGATACCAAATTGAGGTCAGGGGTGAGTAACCAATTGAGTTGTTACTTCTAAAGGATTTTAGAATAGTCTGAGTTTTAGGAGACAGTGTGTTTTCCAAAATTATGGTGTATAAATTGGCGGCAAAAATGGGATCGCGTCTGGGTTTTTTTGCTATTTGCAAATTATGATTTCAAATGCCACGTTTTGCATTTTTTTGTCCATTCCGAATAAGAATGTGAACAATGGTGACATTCTAGATTTTATGTGGTTTTCAAAATATATCATTTTATTGCAAAATCAACATTGTGTTTTCCAACCTTGTAATATATTATGCATGGTTTCTAGTTTCTATAAACGTTATTTCGTAATTTCACTCATATTTCCACAATGGGTTGTCACTTATTTCATTTGGCAATGACAAAATTTGAAAACCATAATATGGGAGGAAAGGAAACAAAAATTAAAAAACCCTCGACACAAAAAAATATTAACAGCGTTGCATTTCAAATAAATACCTCTTTTCCCAACGAAAACTCCCCAAAAAAACATTTTATTTTTATTTCACAAAAAACCCATTAACAACTATGCTTCATAGTTCAATGAGCCCTACTTCAAAATTCCTACAGAATGGAGAAATGGCAAAAACAATGGTGGATAAACCTACTGTTGATGTGTTTTTTATGCACTTTTCAACACAGGCAGTGCGTAGGTGCACTACCTCTCTTGAAAGACAATCTTCCACAATCAGATTGCAGAACACTATCCCAAGGTCTCTCGAATGTCAGGTCATGACAGTGCTTAGATACCTCAGTAGTTTGATGTGATTTGCTGGAATCACAAGGCGGACTTACGGATGAGTTACAAAGCATGGAAGTTGGGTTTGCAAATGCAGTTTCAAAGTGCTGAAAGTGAATGAACAGTGGTTGTCCATTCAAAACAGCAAGTTGAAACTCATCAAATTCATTTGATTTAGCTTCATGGTGATGCTTTGGATCCTACTCTAACCAAGGATTAAAAAAAATAGCAAAAGGAGAAGGGTTAAGAAAGCTATTATAATCCTAAGCTACGAATGAACAGTAACAATGGTGGCTGCTAAAGTAGACAGGCTTCCTAAACTAGGTTTTGCTTGGCCAAGAGAAACCTACAGTTGCACAAAACCAGTGCAATCTTCTAAGGACTGCAGATTTTCAAAGTGCACATGCACATCATGCACACGTAATTGAACTAAGTTGCAGCAATGAAGTAATGAGCTCAGACTAGCTTTACAAAGTGACTCATCATCAATGAACCACAAAAAGCATGAGCTGGAAATCCATCAAACACTAAAACAGCAAACACCATCACCACTCTCATTCAAGAAACTAACACTAAAACTAACATGGAAGGTGAACCATGCATACATAAAGAGAAAACTCAAAAGGAACACCCATAAATCATGCAATGCTGCTTTTTATTGCTGCAAAATGTCTTCACATCAATTCTCCAACCCTTACAAATGAGGGGCAAGCCCCTATTTATAGTTTTCCAAAGCCCAAATGAATGGCTAGGATTCAATTACATCGAATGGCCCAGATTCAATTACATTAGGGTTTCACCTACCCCTCATTATCTAGCAATTTAAAATACATTCCTTGTCTTTTCTCTATTTTGTCATCTAGTGACAGTCACTATAGCAATTTTGTCATTTAGCTAATTTCCCTTTTCACTGTAGCTAAAACTGCCTGAAAGTTGTCTTTTGCTTGATGTGCTTGTAGTGTTTTTCCTTTGATCAAA
>VDFB02373365.1:171470046-171545056 GCA_007258455.2 Sequoia sempervirens | reverse complement strand
ATAATGATGTGAGTGCATCGTTGGGTAAGTTTACTTCTTCATACACAGAAAACGAACAATTTATTTCCTTCTTATTTATTTTTAAATATGCAAGAAACTAATTTAATTGCTCACATCCTCCAGTAACATAGCCTAGAAAGACCCCCCGAATATTTTATGCACGCAATAACAGATAAATAAATAAATTTCCTTTTTTTGCCAAAAGCATGTCATATGCGATTGGCTTCCTTTGACTGCTTACTATCTCAACCAACCAGATTCCTAATGAGATAAATTTACATAGTATTTGTAATGGAATTCAATTATTTTTACTAACACAGTATTGCACAGATTACATAACTCTTAGCAATTGATCTTGAATTTTTCAATGAAATGGCTACTTGTTGATATGAACACAAGCAAGTTTGATTTCTATTTTCAAGAGAGATCTATTTGCTACCCCTGTAACACGAACTATGTTTGTCAAAATAAAGGGAATATTAACGGAACTTGCTCTATTCCAACTCTTCTTTCTACCAACAAAATATCAATTTATAGTATTACACACATTATTTAATAATACAAGGAATAACACAAGTGAACTGGGCTTTCTCTTTTCCATTAGCTTCCATGTTACATAGCTTTCCATGTTACAAACAATTTTATAAGATTACAACAAAAAAAAAAAGAACACATTTAATTAAGGCTTGCTCTCCACCCTACCGTAATGGCGTCATGGAGTCTCATGGACTCTAGCCATACCCCCGAGCAAGGAATTATTTTAGCTCCATGATGATAAATGGAGTCTTTCCTCATTTTTACAAAAAAATGAAACTAACATAGCACAAATTTAATGTATCTAAATTCTCTACCTTCCATTCTCCACCATGATTCATTCCATATTTCACATCCTTGCCACCAATAACAAAACAAAGGGAAATAGTAATAGTAGAGAATACTTATCTCTTTATATGAAGAGGCTAACTCCTTGAACCTTCTTTCCTCTCCAAGCCACCTTGATCATTCTCTTCTATCTCCATTAGAGTTCTCCAAGAGGAGAAGTGGGCAATGCCCAAATCTTCCATCTTCTTGAGATATATAGGAATCCTCCAAACCTACACTCTTTCCCACAAGTGCTCACACATGTGTGAGCCTTGTGCCAATTCCAATAACTTTTGGGGAGTGGGAAGATGAGAGTGACAAGTCACTTTTCCCAAGCCCCAACACTTTTGAATTCGTCACATTCATGAATGTGGACTTTTGAGGGGTCTTTTCACACTCCAAGGACAAGTTCACATGTCAAAAAGGTTCCAAACCCATAGGTATAGGTCCTAGGGGTCTATTCTTGTTCAAAAACCAAGGAAATTGACTCAATAATCCCTTTTTAAAACCCACAAAAGAATCCATACGAATTTTTATCCTGACCAAGGGTTCCAACCCCAACCAAACTCACATCACATGACCTACAATTGGATTCTACTCAAACATGATCACCCAATCAATAATCAAACCTCAAACCCTTCCAAATCAAATAGGGCTACACTTAAAACTTCCCAAGATGTATCTGATACGATTTCGATATCTATCCAACCTCCTATTTGCATATTTGATTCCTTTAACGTTAATCCCACATTGACTCACTTGATTTCCTGCACAACATAATTAAGCACAGTTAGATATAATAATAACCACCTTAATTACAAACCGGATCTTTGTAACTTTATTCATGAACCATTTACATAGCTAATTACTCTTTTAATGCAATACGACACAACAATTATCTTATTTCAAATTCATCTTATAAGTTTGAATCTCATACCATAATTCGCATGCCCATACACCTTCATTAAGTAAAATAACAATGATATAACATAAAGTAAAAATAAACTATAAGGTCATTGTTAGACAGTCGTCTTCATATTATTCGTAATATATCTAACCATCTATTTAGGAGAAATATATAACAATTTAATGTTGTATTAGTCACTTGCAATGAGAGGCCTTACAAAAGCATTCAACTATTTCACGGAGTAGTTTCAGAGTCAAATGTAGAATTGCAAGTTTTTGCAGCTAGAATTTGGGAGTTCTACGAACAGAGTCGTGAGTTTATTTTCGGTGCCTCCCGGTCATTTTGCATTTGAATTTTGGAAAGGATTAGTTGGATGTGCTATGAGCTTTTTGATGAATGTGTTAGGGCTATAGTTTAATTATAGTTGTGAGAAATTGCAGTGTTTTTTCCTATAATCTTCTATCTTTGGTTAGTCCTAGCTATCTGAATTATAACATTGTAAAGAAGCCCTAGTTTGTCCGAGATGGCACCACCCAAGCAACATTCTTGCCACACTGAATATTTGAAACGAAACCTGTATGATGATTTCCTGGATCAATCCCTTGTCAACGAATGATAGGAGGAACGGATTGGTCCTAATGCGAGGGAAAATCCTGGGGGAAGGGTTAGTGTATAATTGCTCCAACATTGTCGATGTTAGGGTTCCCCTCACTGGCTTGGAATTGTTTAGATTGTGGTACGGATAGAGGAATTTTCCTCACCCTTTTTCAAATAGATGGATGTATGATATGGGGAAGCTGGTGGTACCAAATGTATTCCCTGATGTAGACCTGCTTAGGACAGTGGCTACAAGATATGACCCTGTTACATGGATAATCGGGGACAA
The DNA here is from genome assembly GCA_007258455.2 of Sequoia sempervirens. Taxonomy (NCBI): domain Eukaryota; kingdom Viridiplantae; phylum Streptophyta; class Pinopsida; order Cupressales; family Cupressaceae; genus Sequoia; species Sequoia sempervirens. The sequence goes on along the minus strand of VDFB02373365.1, from coordinate 171,542,402 downwards.
TGATGGAAATGTTCTATTAAGCATTAACAGAGAAGAGGTCCAACAGATTTTTGACTTGAGTGAACCGAGCGAAGACTTGGGTCCTATCAACCTTGAGGAAATGAAGCAGGAGTATGCAAAGCTGAAATCTTTTTCTAGAGCAAGGTTGCTTCCACCTCATCTGGCTAAGGCAAGAGGTTCAAAATTTCATATCAGCCCCAGTGACTAGGAACCTTTCCAATTAAATTGTTTTGCAAACCATTTCTTGGCCACTTTCTATTTTTTATGTCAGATTTTGGGTTTCAGTCCTAGTACGATAATGCCCATTGCTTATATGTTCATGGGGGTGCAAATACAACACCCTAACTTCTCTGTGACCTATGACTTCACTTCTTTCTTGGCTGAGAGGATGCATGAAGGGCTGTCAAAGCTGCAAAACAATGATACCTGTATTCAATTCTTTTGGTATTCTATGCTAATGCATATGTTTTTGTTTAAGAATGCTGAATTTTTCTCTAAGAGGATGAAATTAAGGCAATCAGTTGATGGAGAAAGATTGTCAATATAGATATGGGCTGCGGATTTATCTTGTAATAAGGAAAGCACTAGTTATGTGCAATTTGATAATTGTTTTGCTTCCAAATTAAGGGCTAGATTAATGGTGAATATACCTAGGATCCCTGAGGAATTACATGATTTCCTTAGGCCAAAGGAGAGGAAGCCAAAATTGAAGGTTTACCATAACTGGGGTGACATTATCCCATACCCAGTCATGTCTTGAGAGTATATGGTTTTCAGGGAGCCCCTCATATACTGCCATACAATGTGCAACCAAGAGTGGGATTTGCAAAAGTTATGTGGCAGATAGGTTGTATTCATGAGGACAACCTCACTAGAAGGGGTAAGGGAACATTTTTCCCAGATTATACAGTGGTGTCTGATTTTGTATTTTCAAAGGGAGGCTGGACGCATTTTGATAATTTCTTTAATGATTAACATTTGAGGTGTGGACCAAAGCGGTAGCATGATCCTGAGGGTTTCTTTACTCTTTTCAGACAAAGAATAAAAGCTAGAAAATTTGTGCATGAGTTCAATTTCCCTGAAGAATTGATTAGAAATGAATTTGATTTGAATAGACAGGATTTGAACAAGGATAAATGGATAGCTTATGGTAAGCTACTAGATGTTGTGCAGAAAATGGATCCAAAATATGATCCACTATTGGAGTTCAGTCCCTACCATTAGAAAATTGATTTTATGATGGGAAACTTCAAGGAAATTATGGGCACATTGATGACAAAAAAGATAAATTTAGAATTGAGTCTGGGTGTACAAGAGCAAGATGCCAGACCAATTGAAACAAGGCCAACATACCATCCTACGGAAAGGTGGCCCATTTACAGGAGGAAAAAGGATAGTAGCAGTGATGAAGAAGAAGTGGACAGAAAAGGAAAACGGATTATGAAAGTGCCTCCACAACCAAGTCCAAAATTTAAAGTGCTTGGGGAAATAAAAATTATTGATTTAGAATCATCATCGGAAGACAATCCCTCATCACCACCATCCAAGCCAAGCCCTAAGAGGCAAAGAATTGATCAACCACAGGAGGATCTGATGGATGAGATTATTGTTACTGATCAAGACATGGAAGTTGGTATGCCTTCCCCTCCTAGGCCAGTTGAATTAGTTTTATCTGATTTAAATATGAAAGGTAAAAGTGTACAAGATGCAAGAATGGAGGCATGCAAGGAGTTTCTAGATGATAGTACATTTGTAAAAACTCCTGTATTCTTGCAATTGGTATGGAGGATGAAGTTTGAAGAGTATCAAGATAAATGTAGGTAAAGAAGAGAACTAAGGCCTAACAGGTCAGACCAGGAGAATGATGAGGACGTAAAAGCTGAATTAATGGAAGAATTCAATAACATCACTCCTGAAGAAGGAAGAAAACTGGTGAGTTGGGCTGGTGTATTAATTTTTCCAGAATGGGACATTGCAGATGCAGTAGCCTTTAATGCTATTATGAAGTCTAAGAATCCCTTTCAAGACTCTGAAGAATAGGTCAAGTCAACATTGCAAAACTCTGGCAATTTGGGCATTGGCCCCACAAGGGAGAAAACTATATGTTTTTGATATTAATCCAAATTTCAAGGGATGATTGATAATAAAGAGAGCTTCAAAGACCTCAACCACTGAGGCCACTAATTTGACTGTGAATGTGACCAAATTGGCCCAAAAGACTGCTGAAAGGGAGGAAGCTGAAAGGAATTGAGGAGGGATCTCTCTTAAAGCAAAAGGAAATTGTTACTACTTTTTTGAGGCATTTAAATGAAAAGGTTGATAGAAAATTTCTATCTATACATTCTTTATATTCTTTGTTGTTAGTAGAAATAAAGAATATTGATAGGGATCAGGAAATAGCGATACCAATAATTGAAAATTGGATCCCTAGGGCCAGTGATTTGGATATCATGTATAAGGCCTCAAGGTTTGATATAAATAATAGGCCCCAATCATTAAAGCCTACTCATGTGTTAGTAAAATCATTGCAAGGTTTCTAGACCTTACCAGATGACTTGAGTAGGAAGATTAGGGAGCTGGTGAAGAATTTCAATGATTGGGGTAGCACATTGTTACCTGATGTAATTGATGAGCAGGGGAAAATCAAGTCATTTCAACAATGGTAGGCTCAAGCAAGTGAGGCCATCAATGATCAAATCAATTCAATTTGTGATGATTCAGACTATGATTTTTTGGTGAGTTGTATCAACAAAATCATTAGTACCAGCTCATTTTTTGAATCTTTTGAAAGGGATGCGAATCAGGTAGCGGTAAAATAAACACCTTATAATACCAAGGTGGATGAGGTAATTAATTTTGACTGGCCAACTGATGATGAGTACCAGAATTGGGTAATTAAATATTTGAATGAGGAGGAGTAAAAGGAGTGAACTACTAATAGGTGGCAGATCAGATGTTGCGGTTGCAACGGTTCCAGTTTTGTGTTGATGGCTTTCTCGGTGCGATTTTCTTGTGGTTTTTTGCATCAACGTTCCTCAGCTGATATGATGAACAAGAATATTTTTCAAGGTTGTGGTTGTTGTAACAAATTTTGGAATATCACCAGGTGCTCCAATTGACTAGTGACAGGTGTACTTTCTGGCCCAGTGCTTGTTTGCTCCTGCATTTTCTATAAGAAGGATTTCAAGGCCAGAAGTACGGGTTAGCAAGTTAAATATTTTTTGTTGAGTCTAGGTGAAGTTGCAGAGCGAATTGTAAAATCCGATGGTTTTAGATAATTGCAATTTAGGTTTTGAGTCATTCTATAAAAGGTTTTGAGTTCACAGAGATTTAATGTTGTATAATAGTACTATCATTTGAGTTGAAATGAAAATTTGAGCTCATGTCTCTCCATTGTACATACATATCTGAACTTTGAATGAAATAACTAAGGGTTGTTTTATCCATCTCACTGTTGTGGTGTGTATGATTCTATTTTAGCTTTAATTCAAGGAATTAATCAAATGCTTGAATGGGATTATAGGCAGATATGTGTTGTAAAAGGATTTGATAAGTAGTCCTAGGTTAGAATGCATACCGGATGAAATTGTAATGCAATATTGTCAGGATCTTATATGATGTACAACTGCTATAAACCTCTAGATGATTAAGTGAATTTGACCGCTAATCGCATATATATGGCACTCCATCTAAGTTGTAATTATTAGTGTAGTTCAATATTTGTTTGTCTTTTCCTAGAGCTTGCTACAAATTGCAAATCATTGACTATCTTATACAATGGATTGTGTTTAGTTATCTCACGCTCCAGATAGTTGATATTGTCTATGAACAACCAATTTTAGTTGATATTATCTTATCGCGGTTGAGCTATTAAGTGAGATCATCTACTACAGCACGTTGCTTATAATAATGGTACGTAGGTTAAACACATTAAGGATCACCTCCCTGGTCTGTAGAGCCCTGTAAGTGTAGGAGGTTTCTTAAAAGCCCCTCATCACTGGTCTAGGTCCTTCGAGCTGCCTTCGACAAATCGGCAATTTATAGGTAGATTAGAAGACAAACCTAGTTACATTGTAAAAGAACCAACATACACGTCAACCACTGAACAACCACCTGTACAACTAAATTTTTAATCTTTTATGATCACATGAAACATAAAACACACTAATTTCAAGGTTGTTAACATCACTATTGAAATGTTTTAATTTTTTGAGCTTTCAAACATTAAAAGTACATCATTAAATTAATTATGTAATGGCATAAAAATTAAAAAACATCATGAATTAATTATGTAACCACATAAGTCAAATATAATTCTATCAAGAAATTAATATCAAATAGATAATATAATCACATAACTTATACATTTTAATGTCATTGATCTTCTTCTTCATCCAACTTTATTCAGATTTCATTCAATTCAGATCCCACCTCCATCCATTCACATCATCTTTCATGAACATTAACCTACATCATCACATTCCGTTCCTCCTATTCGACATCTTCGTCAGGGACATCGTCAACTAACCATTGATCTTGATCACCATCTACATCATCTTCTAGTTCTTCGGTATCTTCTTCTTCCACCACATTATACTTTATCGGCCTTCCTCTTGGATCATGTCTAACAACAAATGACCAACCTGGTTACCTGGAACCTCCGAGTAAAATACCTACTCACATTGGCTTAGAAGAACATAGGGCTCATTTCAATCCTCGCCGACGACCTTGTACAACCATGGTAAATCCATTATCATGTTCAATAACAGCTTCTCAAGATCATTTTCATTCAATCGTAGCCTATACCATAGGACTTAATTTAACATACTAATCAAGGACTTAAAGTCACACTCGGGTATATCATCCAAAATCCCATAGTATCACTCTTTCAGACCTATGGATGTATGTCACTTCTAGATGAAACATTAGTCACCAAAGACCGCAGCTATAACATAATCACAAATTTTCTTCGTCATCCAACATTTTGATTCAAAATTTACAACCATTGCACCACATAGCCTTGTGGTGTTTCACCTACAATATGTCAAACATGTAAAAATTATTGCAATATCGCCGCTGATAAACATATTTATTCTCGTCAATGTATGCAAAGAAAAACACCAACATATATATACATCAATATACTGGAAAATAATTAAATAATATGGGTGATTATGAGTATAAAAATTGCTTATCTCAAAGTAACCATATGCTAAATCAATTTTCCTTTTGTGTGTAACATTGGAATTTCCATTACGATGAGCTTCTTTAACTAATGAAGCCACACCTTCCCATGTTAATGCGCGACCAGATTGTTGACATCATTCAATCCATACCGTTATCCAATCAAGATTATTGGCAACGTATAAATGTAGTGCATCCCACTCGCACTAACCGTACTCAAAAAAAATTGAAATTCACAAACCATGTATAATTAGTTAAATACCACAAGATAATGACCTTTTACTTATAATTGATGTATATCAAGATTAAAAAATTAAATAAGCCAATATACATAAACCATATGTGTACTGTATTCCAATTAACTTCCATGATCATCTTATAATTACCTCACTTTCCTCAATCTAACTTTCCAACAGTACTCTCTCAATTTGTTAATGGAGTTGGGATCCCAAATGCGATCTAAATGGATCTTTGTTGCAAACTTAGGAAGATATTCACTACTGTACACCATGGTCTGGTATACCATATATCCCTCCACCATAGAACCCTCAGGATGTGCTCTTTGTCTAACCAAAGCCTTCAAAAATTTCAAGTGCCTCAACCATCCACATTGACCTTGTGTGTACAGGTCCACACAATTCAATCTCCTCAACTTGGTGTATGAGGTAGTGTTCTTGTGCATTGAAAAATGTTGAAGGTAGACACTTTTGCATTTCACACATTAGACGAGGAATTTTTCTCCAATAATTTATATCTTCTTTATGGATTTCTTTAGATGATAGCCATCTACGTTATTCCAAGGCTAAATATATTAATAATGAGATTTTAACAAAATATACAATATATTACATAACAAGTAAAACAAATGGAAATTATAAGATGTATACAACGAATTGAACAAATATCGCTACTTACCTCATGTATTTTCCAAGATCATATATAACTTGCTTGACATTGCTGTCAAAGTTGTTTGGGAGAGATAAAGGTAGAACATACTGCAACAATTATAAAATGATCTTTTCATTATTTTTACAAAAGTAGTAAACACAATACACTGAAAAGTACATGCATTATACAAGTGTATATAATATACCAGAATAATTACCTTAATGAAGGTATGCCAATCATGCATTTTCATCCCTGACCCAAATTCACCTTTCTTTGTTATTATAGTGTTTATGTCCGGTGGAAAATCCTATAGAAATTGAATTTTTGTATGACTTCTTTTTATAGCATTGTTTTTGTCGCTCAAGTAATAACCAAGGAAGGGAACTTATATTAATTTGGTCTCCATTGCTATTTAATTGAATGACATTTTTCATTGCATGATTGGCTTCCTGAATGTCACTACAAATTTTGACAATTTTTTCTTTGTCATGCCTTCCATCCAATATTTTCCATAACGTTTGTTATATTCTTTCCGATATGCATTGTATCAAACAAATGCACAATTTGTAGCTGCTCATAGTAGGGCAACCTACTAAATTGTTTGGGATAACTTTTCAATCCTGTGGAAGGCCATTAATGCCTTGATGACCTTTATGAAGCATATAAGTTAAAAAAATTAACAGCGACAATCATTGTCAATTACAACATGAGTAAACACAACACAATATAAAAATATAAATTCAAAACATATCATATATGATAGATAAACAATTTGATTAGATGTATAACCTTGACGATTAATTCTATTATATTCCAACTTCCATAGGTGAGGTGACATTCTTCGCGGTTTTGATGTAGTCTCCTCTTTCCCATTTAAAAGATGTTTTTCAGTAGTTTGATACTTATGATTTCTATGGAGGAAGTGCCTATACTCATCAAACACCCGCTTTCCTAAACTTGTTGAACGATGAGATTTCATCTTTGGACCACAAATTGGACATGCAAATTTTCCCTTTGTTTGAAGACCTGCAAGATGATATATAATTGGATTAAATATGTCAATTTTTTTTAATTATATATAATGAATAGATTATTTTAAAAACATGCATGATATCTACTTCATCAAATTAAATATTGTTAAAGTGCACTCGAACGTTATAACTGTAGATAGGGAAATAATTAATTAGATTTAGTGTAATGAAAACAATAAATTAATTAATTCCTATCAAAGCACAATAGAGTACGAAATAACAAGGAAATCACAATACGAAGCACAAATGCAAACCAATCTCCACACTAAACTCGATTTATCTCCATTGCTCTTCTCCACCTGCACAAGGATGCAAGATTTCAAAGGTTGGTAATAGAGGAATGTTGGATGCTCATTCCTGCAGCATAACGACTTGATGACGAAAATGATAGAGATGGATTGAAGAATTATTTTGACAGAGTCAAGATGCTCGATGAAGATTCGATCCAAATGGCATGTGAAAGGTTTTATTTATAGATTTTCAATGTGGACAGTATAAGATTTGACAAGATTCGATAAGGATTTGATTTTTGACAAAAGAGGAAATATGACGAGATGAGATAAGATTTCAAAAGATAGAGAGATTTTCTTTTTAAAAGAAATAAATCCTGAAAAAGATGAGAAGGATTGATGAATTATCTAATTAAATAAAAATTAGATGCAGATGAGTTAGTTTTGGAAAGAAGATGATTTAGGATTTTATTAATTAAATAAATTTTGGATTTATTTAATTAACGTTGAATTTGATTTCATTAATTAAATAATATAAATTATTTAATTAACATTAGAGGAATGGATGAAAATGATTTAATTAATTAAATAATATAAATTATTTAATTAACATTAGAGGAATGGATGGAAATGATTTAAATAATTAAATAATATAAATTATTTAATTAACATTAGAGGAAGGGATATAAATGATTTAATTAATTAAATAATATAAATTATTTAATTAACATTAGAGAAATGGATGGAAATGATTTAATTAATTAAATAATATAAATTATTTAATTTACATTAGAGGAATGGATGGAAATGATTTAATTAATTAAATAATATAAATTATTTAGTTAACATTAGAGGAATGAATGAAAATGATTTAATTAATTAAATAATATAAATTATTTAATTAACATTAAAGGAATTGATGAATTATACATAGGAAGGGAATAAATGAAATTAGTCAAATAAATAAGATTTATTTAACCAATCAGATGATGACATGGGTACCTAGGGCAAAACATGATACAATGTGTCTAAATGATGCAATGTTGTGACAAGGTATCATAAGAGGACAATTTTTTGATGTCTACATTTTGCCCCTCTTTGAGATGATGTTCAAGATGATGAGATTTGTGTCGAGTAACATCATTTCAAAGAAGTTAAGGTATGGATAGAAGAAAATGGATAATGATATAAAGATAGGATGATGATAGAATGATGAAGCCCCCTCGAGAGGATAGGCAGGTTGGACAAAACGAGTATGCTCTCGAAATGAAAGGGATGGGTCAAAAACTAAAGATGAAGGAATGGATAGAAGAAGTGAAGGATGCATTATATTGCAATGAAGGTGAGCAACCATGATGTTTGATATAGCACTAGACGTTATGCACCAAGATATAAGGACCAAGGTGACGATGTGTCTCGTGCCCCAGTGTAATACAACCTTGCCTAGACCTATGAGGAAGGAGACTTAGAGCATTAAAGTCCTAATGCACAAAAGGTATTATGTGACCTTAGATGCAAAGGATAGTGCAAAAAGCTACTCCAACATACACAAGATATGAATATTAGCTAGAATGATACAAATTTGATACAAATGTAAGATAAAATGATAACACACACAAGCAAGCAAGCAAGCATGCACAAATGATACAAAAACAAACAAGGTATTGCCCCTGTTAAGCTGTAAACTGTTGATTGATTGATTGATGATGATGATGATAGTGTTGTCATTGTGGGGAGCGACATGTCACTAGAGCAACACAAGGATGATGATAATTGATTGATTGATTGGTTGATTTAGTTTACGACAAGATTAGGATCAAGACCAAAGGATGTGATTGGATAATTTGACAAGATTGATCGACTTGATTGGTATGGATTAAGGAGTGACTTGCATTTGGATTATTGCTTGGAATGATTGAAGATGATATGAAAAAACGGTTTGTAATGATATGATGATTGATTAGATGATAGGATGTGATGAATTGAGGAATTGATTTGATCAGAATGATTTTGATTGATTGGATTGATGAAGAAATGAATTGATTTGATGATAATTATTTGATTTGATTAGAAGAAGTGATGTGGTTTGATTTTATTACTTGGATTTTTGTTGGCTATTTGATTTTTTTTGGATTTTTTTGGGGATATTTTGATTTTTTTTGGACTTTTGAAATGTTTTGATTTTATTTTGGATTTTGAAATGTTTTGATTTTTTGAATTTTGAAATGTTTTGATTTTTTTGGAATTTTTGAAATTTTTGATTTTGAAATGTTTTTTTTTTTTGGTTTTGAAATGTTTGATTTTTTTGGATTTTTGAAAATATTTGGAGGTGTCAAAGGATGAAAATTTGAGTAGCCTTTGTGCTAGATACCAATGACAAGGGGAAAACCAAGTCTAGGTGCAAGGAGATAAATGGGATTGATGGATGAAGGGGTGGGTGATGGAAAAAAGGCTCATGATATATGGATGGATGGAAAGGATAGGTCATAGTAAATGGAATAGATGTATGCATCATAAGAGAGCAAGGATGTGATTTCCAAAGACTATGTCACATAGGAATAACATGCCCCATTCAAGGTACAAGACTTAGGATTTTTCATGACAAAGCTTATGACAATAGTATAATGATATGATTGGTTTAGATAGGATGAGGTATGTCAAGAGATACCCAAAACATGTTTCAACATTTTCCCCTATATCTTCATCAAGATCAAAAGGCGAAGGGTGGATGAATGGACTCAATATGATAGGTATGTATGATGGCTAAAGATGGTAGGTAGGATGGAAATGATATGACATGAATGATAGGCTAGATAGATAAGACATTGTTCCCCCAAGTATAAGTGACATAGAAGATCAACCTACACATGACGCCTATTTGCTAGGTTTTCATCATGGTACTTATCCAAGGTGCCTGTTTACCAGGTTTTCACCATTGGATGAAGGGATTTGTCTTTACTTCTTTTTTTCATTTTTTTGTTTATTTTTCATTTTTGGATAGGAGAAGGCGAATATGGATAGGAGGGACTCAAGTGTCTAGTTCCGTGAAAGGTGATAGTCCCACTAGATATGTATGTCATTGCATTGACCATGTCAAATGTCATTATGCTCATAGATGTTGGTAAGGGATGACATGAAAGAGAAATGGAGTAGGTAGATAATGGATTATGATGGTCTTATGTAAGAATGGATGGGGAATAGTGGATGATGATGTGGATTGAATAGGACTTGTGCAAAAGGATGGATGAAAGGTTTATGCAAAAGCATGGACCATAGGAAGATGGTGGGGGAGATATGTAGGATAATGCATGAAGGCTGGGGAGATGGAGGTATGTGGAATTGTTGGGAAATGGAAGGGAACCATGACCAATGGTTGCACATACTATGATAAGCGTTGAAGTTTTTGATGTGGATGGGGTGTAGGAAGCAATGAAGATGTTTGCGTAGGAGGTGGAGGGTGTAGTGCTTTTGGTACCCACATAGACTTAGTATTTTTATGATTTGTATTTTGCTTGTGGGTCTTAGGAATTTGATACTTATGAATGGAATGAGAATGTGGGATGGAAGTGGATGGTTGGGATTTTTGTGATGTGGATGTCTCATTTGACTTGGTGTCTTTTTTCTTAGGTACCCAAACCATTTTGTTTTTAGACTTTTCTTTTGGGGGTATGGGCTTATAGAGCTTTTTAGATGTACTTGGATTTGATATTTTGCAATTGTATGCTAAGGAATTAGGACCATTATAATTTTTGACTTTATGTGTAGATCCATCCAAATTTTTATTTTGGAATCCCTTGGGTATGGTGGAATGGGTGAAAGTTTCATGTTTATACAATGTGTGCATTTGTTGCTTATGATTAGGAATGTTAGGGTATTTATGGATGGAGGGATAAGGGGATTGGATAATGGGGATATTAGGTGTTGGGAGAAGTGGAGGTAGATTAGATGGAGGGATATTAGGAGTTGGAAGCAATGGTGGCAGATTTGATGGTGGAAGGTGTATGGTCACATGCTTTTGACATTTGTAGGATGATAGAGGGGGGGTGGCGACATATGTTTTAGGGATATGATAGGCTTTATGATGAAAGGAGGTGGATTTGGGATGCATAGAGGAAGTACCAACATCTTTAGGTTGTTGTCCTTGGGGTGTATGTCCAAGGCCATAAGAGCGTGGAGGGACTTTGACATGGATGGGCTCCAAAATACCTTGTTCATGAAGGTCTAGACCTTTACCTTGGTGGTTCATATTTTGGAGTGTGCAATGGATAATGGGACTAGGTGTAGGTGAAACACTAGACCTGAGTTCCTTATTGGATGGAGAAGATAATGGTTGTTGTTGTTCTAAGGAGGAACATTCATGAATGAGGGTGGAGAGACCAATAGGATAGGATGGAGGAATTGCAATGGGGTCCATAGTGAGTGATGGAGGATCATTAGGATCTTGATTAGCATTGTGTTCACTTAGATCCAAGGTATTTGTTTGATCTTCTATGTGTTGGGGAGGCATATGTCTCATCATGGGAAGTGGATGTTTGTGTATCATGGATGGGTGAGGTGGCAAGCTCTTGACCATGGAATGCATAAAGTTGGCTAAGGGGATCATCATGGTCTTCTTGATCATAAAAGGGGTCTTGATCAAAGATGGAAGATTGATCATGAATAGTATTAGGTATGTTATGAATGGAATCATTAGGAGGGTATTGATCTTTATGTGGATAATGGGGTAATGTTTCCTCATGTTTAGGATTTTTCTCTTGACATACCTCATGACTTATTTGAATGGAGGTGGAAGGGGATTTCTCATGGAAAGACTTGTCATGTTCTTGATGGTCAACAACATAGGAGCATGATAGAGGGTTACTTGGACTTAAGAGTGGAGACTCTTGAATTGGATCAAGTGGTTGCGTATGACATGGTTTTCTTGAAGGACTTGGCATGATGTTTGATGACTCTTTTGTATGTTCAAGAATATGAGTTGGATGACATGGCGATGTTTGATTCCTTGTTAGTAACCCTTGGGTCACATCCTTTGTAGGTGTATGGGTGGAAGGTGTTGGCTTAGGGTTTTGGTTTTGATTGGATGATGGTAAGGGTGCATGAACTAGATTGGTGTTCCCCTTGTCGAAAGTGGCATTAAGACTTGAGGAAGTTTGGCCTTGTTGCAAGGTAGAACTTAAGTTCACATGTGTTTGTTGTGATGTGGCATTGACATATAAAGAAGTGGATGGATTAGATTGGTATGAGGTGGAAGGAGATGGCACATTAGGTTGAGGTGGCATTGGTTGATAATAAATGGATAGGGGATGATGTTTTGGATGTTGGATTTGACAAGTGGCAATGAATTGATTGGCTTGAGCTAGGAGGTGTTGGATTTGAGGTGATCTAGTTTGTTGAAAATTTTGGAAGAGGGTTTGAAGGCTTTGTATGGTTTGATGGTCTAGGGGTTTGGGTATTTGGTGAAGTGTTTGAAGGAGCTTTTGAAGTTGGGATGCTAGGGCTTTGTGTTCGAATGTGGGCGTGGTGTCACACATGTGTGTAATCTCTTGCATATCGATTTGTTCTTCAAAGGATGCAGCATAGTTCATGTCATCATTAGAGGTGGTAGGAGGAGCCCCTCGAAGTATGATTTTAGGTTTAGGTTTTGTTTCATTATTTGAACTATAGAAAGGGACTCCTTGAATTATGATCTCGGGCTTAGGTTTTGTCTCATGATTTGGCCTAGAGGGATAGCCCCCTTGGATTATGATTTTGGGCTTATGATTAGGATTGGGCTTGTTTATGATTATGACCATTTTGACCAGTGGTGACTAGGACTTTGTTGGTGATGGTGATGATGTGGAATGATTAGATTGGATGACTTGATTGATTAGGATGAAATGGATAGGATGTGGCTAAGAAGAATGATTAGGATGAAAGTGATTGGATATGAATGTGTTGGAAGAATGTGTAGAGTGACTTGTCTTTATGTGTTTGGTGTTTAGCTTGATTTGGAAATGTTTAAATGAATGATCACACATGTACACACACAAATCACTCACACAAGACACATAAGCAAGTTTTAATTTTAAATTATGAATGTGATGATGATTATTAAACAATCACACATGGAAGACACATCAACAAGCCCTATGAATAGTCAAGTGAGGTATGGCCAATTAGGTCTCAAGCTAGTCTACACAAGGTTGACTAAGGATAATTTGAAAGCAAAATCCTACCAATAAGCTGGGAGAAAGGGGTAACCCACCCTTCACTGTCACTTCCCAAAGGCATAAAGTTCTTTGGGGCTTAGCTCAGAGTGACAAGATTTCAACTCCCAAACAAGCATGTCTTTCGATTCACACTTCAATTGAGGTCGTCCCCAGGGGTGATGAAATCCCCTAGCAGGCCTCCTAGAAAGGGTTGACAAAAGAAAACCAAGTGAGGTGTTTGTGATCACACACACACTTGATTCACACTCACAGTTGTTAATTGACCCTTAGAAAGGAAATGTGTGCAAGAAAGCAATGAAGCACTCGTTCTTTTTAGATCCCAAATCAAATGTGTAGGAAGACAGTGGCTAATTTTAGACCCAATTTTTGATATGTGATTGAAGACAAGATTTGTTTTAAACCAATTGCAATGATGTGATCAAACAAGATTTGATTTTATGTCCCAAATTGAGATGTGTGACAAACAAGATTAATGAGATGAAGGATGAGACGAGTGCACTTGGTTATTTTCTCTTTCCAAATTGATGTTGTGACTGATCCCAACGCTTTTCCAGCTCTGTATGATTCACCGAAAAGTCACCAAAACAAAAGAAACAAATTAAAAATCTGCTAGAACAAAAGTCATATGTGCTGAAGAATATATGCAAATTTGATAACTTTAACTTTGTAAAAGTTGATAAAAACCTGTACCATTGGATAGCTTATGAAATTCTACCCCATATAAAAAAAAAAGCACTGAAAAAGACCAAAAAATGACCAAGATACAACCATTTTAAGATTTACTAAAAAAAATGTTGAAACAGAGGTATATGCGCTAAAACAGACCCCATATGCGCTAAAACAGACCCCATATGCGCTAAAACAGAGGCTATATGCGCTAAAAAAAAGGTCCCAGATGCGCTAAAAATAAATAAATAAATTTTTTTTTACGAAATTTTTAATGGAATGGTATATGCACCATTATGTTCCTTATAAGCACTGAAACAGTCCCTAGATGTGCCAAAACAGCTCCTAAATGCACCGAAAGACCTGCAAAAGTACTGTTAAAAGCCCTAGATGTGCTACAGAAATCCTCAGATGCGCTAAAACAGAAAATTTTGCTAAAAATCCAAATTCTAGAACATGAAATCCTGTCATAAAACTTGCAAAAAAATGTTAAAAACGGGGCAAGGCCCCACGGTGGGTGCCAAAATGTAGATAGGGAAATAATTAATCAGATTTTAGAGTATTGAAAACATTAAACTAACTAAAACCCTATCAAGGCACAATAGAGTACCAAATAACAAGGAAATCACAATACGAAGCACAAATGCAAACCAATCTCCACGCTAACCTTTATTTATCTCCATTGCTCTTCTCCACCTGCACAAGGATGCAAGATTTCGAAGGTTGGTAATAGAGGAATGTTGGATGCTCATTCTTGCAGCATAACGACTTGATGACGAAAATGATAGAGATGGATTGAAGAATTATTTTGACAGAGTCAGGATGCTCGATGAAGATTCGATCCAAATGGCCTGTGAAAGGTTTTATTTATAGATTTTCGATGTGGACAGAGATAAGATTTGACAAGATTCGATAAGGATTTGATTTTTGACAAAAGAGGAAATATGACCATATGAGATAAGATTTCAAAAAGATAGAAAGATTTTGATTCTCTTTTAAAGGAAATAAATCCTGAAAAAAGATGAGAAGGATAATTGATGAATTATCTAATTAAATAAATTAATTAGATGCAGACGAGTTTAGTTTTGGAAAGAAAGCGAGAAGATGTTTTTAGGATTTTATTAATTAAATAAATTTTGGATTTATTTAATTAACGTTGAATTTATGATTTCATTAATTAAATAATATAAATTATTTAATTAACATTAGAGGAATGGATGAAAATGATTTAATTAATTAAATAATATAAATTATTTAATTAACATTAGAGGAATGGATGGAAATTTAATTAATTAAATAATATAAATTATTTAATTAACATTAGAGGAATGGATGGAAATGATTTAATTAATTAAATAATATAAATTATTTAATTAACATTAGAGGAATGAATGAAAATGATTTAATTAATTAAATAATATAAATTATTCAATTAACATTAAAGGAATTGATGAATTACACATAGGAAGGGAATAAATGAAATTAGTCAAATAAATAAGATTTATTTAACTAATCAGATGATGACATGGGTACCTAGGGCAAAACATGATACAAGGTGTCTAAATGATGCAATGTTGTGACAAGGTATCGTAAGAGGACAATTTTTTGATGTCTACAATAACATACCACAAAAATGTGTTAGCCCTGGGGCATCATGAATTGTCCATACAAGCATTGCATGGAATTGAAATTGTCTTTGTCCTATTGGTCTAGAGACGTCATACATAGTGACACCATTCCATAACTTTAGTAACTCATCAATAAGAGCTTGATATATACATTCATATATTTAACTTGGTACTTACCTAGTTGAATGAACATAAATATTACATAATTATTATAACCATTTTACTGCAATATATATAAATTAATGTACATGACTATTGAATGAAAAAAATATAAGTCATTATGCAACAAATAAGACAAATGAGATGCTACTACGTTAAAGAAAATTGATGTAAACAAATACCAGAACAATCATTGACAACATTATGTGCTCCCTCTTTATTGACATCCATGGAGGAATGTTATTGTTGATAACAAAAACAAGCCACGAAGTAAATAGATCTTAGCTTCCAAATGGATTGACACCGCCGGCTCCCAATGAAAGCCTAAGATTACAAGGTTCTTCTTTAAAGTGTGGCCATTTTTCCTCCATGTCCCTGAGAACCATCCATAGGCATTCAAAGAATGTCATCTCCACTTCTATTCCATGCATGGTAATCCATCAATTGCGCTAAGCTTTGCACCTAAATAATCGTTGCATACGTGGAATAATGGGAATATAACGAAGAACCTTGCGAGGCACCTTTTTTGTTAGTTGATCTGTTCGATATCTACTGATATGACATTCCGGGCATTCTGTTGCAAATTCCTGTTGTTTATGATATATAATATGATCATTGGGACATGCATCTATTGCTTGATACTCCATTCCAATATATTTCATAATGGCACATAAATCTCGGTATGAGCGAGGTAAAATATTTGATGGTGGTAACAAAAATTCACCAATCAATCTACAACAAAAAATAATTTGTTCATATAAAGAATATTAATGGTACATATTTCATCCTTTATTTACTAGTGATGAACTAACAACAATTACAATAGATGAAAAAAGATGACATATATGACATACCTTAACATCCGTGAGATTGCTATGTTTGATAAACCATTCATAACCTTCAAGTTCAACAACAACAATACAGTAGAGAGAAGATTTATTTGGGAGCCTTCATAAAGGGGCTCGTATGCCTTCTCAAGTACAGGTAAATCATGAACATCATCAAAGTAATCTTGATCATCATGATCAGCTTTGCCACTAAATGTGGCATGGATCAATGTATTTGTACCATCATCTTCAACTATGTTTTATGGTGCATGATCATCTTCTTCCATAGGATCATTAGCTTCATCTTTGATATTCACAATCCATGTTCCTTCCGCTTGCAAAACCACATTCTCTCGGCCCTGATAATCCATATCATGTTCCCTAAGGTGCCCCACCTTTATAATAATGATAGACACAAATAAACCATGATCATGATCAAGTGATTTATATATATATATATAAAATGTTAAAACAATATAAACATTTACAAATTCAATCAATATAAACACATATAATGAACAACTTACCAATGGATGATAATCATGCCCCCTTCAACGTGCTGCTCAATGTTTCTCGGTTGTTGTGATTAAAATTCATCTCATCTTTAAGCCCTTGCAATTATTGCAAGGACAATAACATTTCCCATCACCCTTTCTTTTCAATCTAGCCCACAATCTATCAAGTGTCTCTTCATTTTGTTCTGGACTAATATTATCTGACATGATTTTTCTTTACCAAGCTTAACTATTTAGATCTTCAAAAAATATCAAACTCACACTCCAATAATTTTTATTCATAGACAGGTAACATAATCTAATAATTCTGATATTTTACACAAAAAAAATTTGGCATGCAACCACCCCTGCAAAAGAGAAGATAGTCTGAAGTTAATGACCCCCAAAAAAACTTTAAAATGCTAATTCCAAAACTTATTAAATTCTGATTTTACTATGATTTCCAACCGTTAAGACTCCTAAAACCAAAATATTGAACTCGATCACAAACTTCCTACAAGAATGGAGGTAGCGAGCTAGTAAGAGCAAGTGACCCATTCCTAAGGAGCAGAAAGTCGAAATCATCATTGCTAATGTCAATACAGATTTATCCTTTTAGTTAAAGATGCAATGTGTCACTTCTTATGACGAACTTATCCCTAGGGCCCTCAACATTGAGAGAGACCTAATAAAAAACAATAGAAGCATTGGTAAGAGCATGATTAGGGTACAAACCCTAGGCCTCCGTAGAAACATAAAAATAACTATAGCGGATTAGTCAGGTTGAAATACCAGAAAGATTGAGACATTGTAGGTAATAACAAAATCTTGCAATCTAAAGATTGTAGCCAATAACAAGCACACTATGTAGCTTAGTGACATTTGTAAATGCAATCGGTAAGAAGAATGACATCACTTGAGATGTGACAGTCAAAAAGAGGCTGAGCAGTGACAACATAATAAAGCTCAAACCTTGCATAGTAAAGTGGAGATTTTAACAGTGAGTTTCCTTACCCCCTTGCTGACCTTAAGGGTTTTTCAAATGCTTTTGGTAGTGTTAGACAAGGAAAATGCAATCAGGGAATGACTGTCCAAATGAAGTAACAGTGGTAATCATAGGTTCAATGTTTCTTCTTATCCATTAATGTATAATGGAGGTAGTGGATTGCATGTTTGAGCAGTGTTTTGAGACTCATCAAAGATGGGAGAATAGTGAATAATACCTTGTGGACTGTGAAGTAGTGTCAATAAGGTTGAAGGATCTTAAGAACTACAATACCATGAAACAATGAGTCCCCTGTAGTAAGTAGGCAGTCTATAGGGCATAGTTTGATTTTATAGAAGGATGCTCATGAAAGGAATCTTCAAGTGATAGTGAGTGAGCTATTTGAGATTGCAGATGAGGGTGCAATACCCAGTCTTAAAGGAAGTTAGCAAAGCAGTAAATGTGCAAGAAAATCAAATCGTACACAACAAACAATTCACAATGTTATCTTCCATCATGCCTTGAGTTTGAAGACAAAAATCTCATTGTATCTTCATGATGAAAATGGTGACCTTAATGGTCAATCACTGGCAACCATGATTTTAAAACATGCTATTGTGCTTATGGAGGCAACATTTTAAGCAAGGCAGTGAGTGGTGGTTTGGAACAATGGCAGGTATGAAGGACTTGCTTTATATGCATACTATGCAGTCTAGCTTAAGACAACGTTCTTAGAAGAGATTGAAGGTGGATTATGGAACTCAAGGGTTACCATGAAAAGGATTAAAGCAAAGACTGAGATCTATTTAAAAGCCATGGTCATGAAGATATTAAAGATGTCACATGCAAAACCCTAGTAGCTGGAGTAATGAATACAGTGCCAAAGAGGATAGTGTGCTGGGGAAGATTTAGGAGATCTCCACATTATCTAATTGTAGGGAAATACATTATTTATTTATTTTAATTAAAAGAAATCATTCTAAACCTTATATAGGATACATTGATACTTCAAAATCCTCTGAAGGAATTTGAGGTTATGTAAATATATGTCAAGTAACATTCATAAGGTTTAGAAAATCTTTATCACTCTCTAGAATAGCCCATTAAACATGGGTTGTGCTTGAATTCACTACATAATTGATATAACACAACCACTCTACATATCAACTAGATTTATAGGCTCTTTATTGCAACAAGAGGTAATCACTCTTCGATCATGCTATAATTACATCCTAACCTGTTAAAATTGAGACAACCTGAATGCACCCAATGATGATTGACACCTACATTATACAACCTGAATTAACTACATTATATGAGTGCTTCCATTCCTATCACAACATAGCCACATTAAACTTGGGTCACACATGAATGCATCCGGTATTTGTTATAGCACAACTGTGCCACATGACCAATAGAGTTATGGATCACATAATTACAGTCACAAGAATATGTTCCTTGGTTGTGATCTTATGGTGATTCCACACAACTAAATATGGACATGAATTCTCTAAACCCTTAACCTGTAAAAATGAAATCTGATGAGATGTTGCTTTAAAATATGATTTTCAAACCTGGAACTACAAATCTGACTTCACAACTGAATTCTGCCAAAAGACAATGACTACCCTCAACCTAGTGATATCTTGAATTTTTTCTGATTTTTCCCAAGAAAATATCCTTAGTTCTCCAAAAACTGTGTCAAGTAAAGAAAAACACTGTTGCAATAAATCAGGTGCAAACTCACTTTTCTTTATGTCAGCCACAATTTGATTTTTTTCTATTTTTCATGTTTGTTGAAAATTCAACGAAAATGATAGCCAACATTTTGACGAACCCCAGGTTCGTCGAAATTTTGACGAATGTCAGGGATAAACTTTCAAAAAATTGAAAATTACACATCAAATTTTACAAGCACCCGACGAACATCGAATTTTACATATTTCGTCGGACAGTTTCGTTGGATTTTGCAGTCAAATGAGTTAGTGGTTGGTGTTCCTGAATGAAGATGATGTGATTCTAGTAAGTTCAGTTGATGTAGATGCTTCTCTGGTGATTCATGATGTTTGTGGATATTTCTAGATCGTTCTTTATCTATGTTGCTCATATGCATTGATTGTTGTGCTCGCGATTAGAGATTTCTCTTATGTGTTCATGTTTTTCATGTTCATGGCTGACAGGGTGTTGTAACGTATTGTGGATCCTCGAACCAAATTTTTTTGAAGTGTTTTCATGTTTGAGCATTTTTTTTTGGGTCTTCACTATGTTGTGGCTGACCTTGGTTGATTCACATTGAAAATTATTTATTGTTTTGGGCTGATAGTTTGCATATGTTTTATTATTTTATTGAGGGCAACATGTAGCGATGTAATCTCTTGTCATGGATATATAAGTGATTGTTTATTCCATTTGAAGGTGTGTGTGTGTGTGTGTATGAGATGTGTGAATAATGCCCTAATCATTCAAAGGAAAAAGTAGAGTGTGAAGAAGAATGAGTAGAGTGTGAAGTGTTCATGTGCTTACCAGAACTGTAATCAGGCATTAGCAGATGCTATTTTCTCAGTTCAAAATCTTGTGGATGTAATCCAAATCCTTTTGTAAGACAGTGAGTCTTCCTTTTGTAATTGAGTAGTGAGCTCTAGGTAGTGCGCCTGAATGCATGTGCATTCCCCATTCACATTTCTTTATACTTTTAACAAGGTATAATCTTGTGGACTAACCTCCATCGTGGTTTATCCTCTAACAGGGTTTCCACATAAAAAATCTTAGTGTTATGTGTGTTTTTGATGTGTTGTTAATTTATGCTTTAATGGTTATTGATCAGATCTGAGAATAAGGTTAATAAGTTTGATAAGTTTAAATTTTTGGGACAACTCATTTACCCCCTCTCAATTGTTTGCCCTTATGTTGCCAACAATTATTTGGGAAAGAATCCCTAAAAGGAAAATCTCCATGGAACAAATCATTCCCCAACCCTTGCTTCACTCGAGTAGCCTACACATTTCTTGGTTGTCTACAAAAAACACGGTGACCTTCCTCATGGTTCAATGTAATATTATTTGGAAATGAAATCCCGAGTGGAATATCATTTAAAAAATTTGTAGGCGAGATGGTTTCAAAAAATTTTGGGTCCTCGGAATTGCAAATGTCAAAAACATCTTGCTTAGCCTTAGACAACTACTTCCTTGGAAATTGCATTTTCCAGTGACAAAAAGACCACCTGCCCCCATGCTAACACTGCTAGACCCCTTGCCACTAATGTGGAAAACCTTGAACTTGGTGATGGCACCCATTGCAATTTTAAAAATGATTGTTTCCTCATACAAGCGCATTCCTTGGAGCATTGGACATCCTCTCCTTGATCATGGGGTAAGGAAGATTTCAATAGAAAATCCTTCTAATGTTTGCATGGGTTGTCGTGCTTTTGGTCATTCAATTAAGAATTGTAAAGAAACAAATTTTCCCAATGAGAGGCAATTTAATGTAAAAAAAAAACTTTCTCTGAGTCTCTTGTTTCTTCTAAGAAGGAATCACATGGGGTGTGCCCTTGTATTCTCATCCATCATGTTCACATTGTGTTGATAAATAATTTTTTCAACAAGTCTTTTTGGAGCTAGATGTTTTTGTTACTAAGGCAGTGAAAGGGGGTTTGTCTTCTTCTCAGCCATCATGTTTGAATCTTGTTGTCCATTACTTTTCTTGTAATAACAGTTTATTTGGTTTTGCTCCTCTAGACAAGGGTAAGTCTATTGCATATTTAGATTACATGAGGCCATTTTCTTTTTCATTTCAAGCTTCGGGGTCAAATTTTTTCCACCAGGGGTTGGTTTATACCAACATTTTTCCTAGACAAGTTAATAAAGTTAACATTAAGAAAATATCTAGTGTTAGGAGGGCTATCATTTGGATATCTAGAATTTAGATTATATTGATTTATATTTTACAAGCTATAATATCAATTTGGAAATGAGGAAAATCATCACAAGATCAAATTCCATTGAGGGATACATTGATCTACTAGACATCACTTGAAATAGGAAATTAATATTTGAAAAAGTAATTTTAAACTAAGGCATGCTCATTAAACTCTTCACCTAGATCCTAGTTTTCCATCACTCAATTCTTTTATCTCTCAAAATATACCAGTATATGTTTGGTTTGGTGTAGGAATTTAACCTTTGAGCATTCCTAGTGTTACATAGGATTATTTAAGTAATAATGAGAAATTATGTCCTAAATATATTCATGGTGGTACTAGGATAGTAGAAAATCAAATTCAATATTTCAAGGATGCAATAATTAGAACACATATTTAAGATGAGATGTTTCTTACAAATTATTTCCTTTAATAGTGGATAAGGCTACTTACAATTTGTACCTTGGTTTATAAAATGGATCCATTAGGAATTGAAATTAATTAGACACCACATTCTTTAATCACTTCAAATTTCCAATTGATCCAAAAAAATTATATCATCAAATTACAACTTCTTGTAGAGGGAATAATAAGCCAATGAGTGTTTTCAACAATCAATTTCACAAGCTATATAATAGGAACAAATATTGACACACATAAGTATAAATAGTTACTATTTAGACTTATCTCTAAGGCTTATATCCACTCACTTTAATGTTTGTAAGAAATCTCATGACTCTTATTTCTTTGTCTTTAGTACATATGTTGAAATTGTCATAGTAGATTAGAAAATTATGCCACAAGGGTAGGGTGATATTTCGTACCTTCATGGTACAACCAATAATTTATAATTATATTCCTATGATCAACCAAAAATTGACATGTAATAATCCATTGATGAATCTAATTTCAAGTGATTTGTGTCCTAAAACAAAACTTAGATTCAAGTTTCATTGATCTAAATAATGACTACAAATTAGGGAATCATTTAATTGAAAATCAACCAACTAGTACATTTCATAATTTGATTGATTCTTCTACAAATAAACAATTTTTTCTAGTATTTATAGATAATCAAGTTGTAAATATTGTTTCAAATTTCCATATGATAGTGAATAATTAGTTAACACTCCCATCTCTAAACACATAAGCATCTACCAAAAATACAAGTGGGTAGGGTCAATAGAATTATCCTATTACCACTAATTTAGAAATAGAAGATAAAATAATGATGAGTAAGTTGAGGATAGATCTTATTCAATTGCAAAGGTAAATTTATCAAAATTAGAATTTAAGTAATTTTCATAATAGAAAGTAAAATTTTCAAAGGCCGGATAGATAATAGAACCCACTCCACTTGAAAACATAAATAATAATACCTATGGTATATTTTCATTAGTGAAATTAGTTGATTTAACATTACATAAATGATACATACTTCATGGTAGCACTACACAATTAGAAGTAGACTATCTTGAATTCTAATTGGCAACTAATATCTTTCAAAAGGAGATTTAAAATCTAGAAAAATTTCCTATAAATCAGATTAACATGGGATGGTACCTTATCCTTTTCTATCATAACTTCCGATAAACTATCACTATCACAAGAAGGAATCTTACAAAATCTTGTGACTTCTAAGAAGGTGTCCTCAATTGGAGTTTGTGGCCTTTGAAATATATCATTTTTATTCTCTATTATAGTAACAAAGTAAAAGGATATTTAAAATCTAGAAATTTTACCTATAAATGAGATTAACATGAGATCTTCTACCACTAATGGGACATCCTATTCTTTTCCTAAAATCACATTCTTTAGAAAAATTAATGATTTAAGAATAAGGGTTTCATATAAAAAAAATTAATTGAAAACCACATTAGATCAAACCCCCTTGGATAGAACCCCAAGTCTTAAATAAGACCCTTGACACAGTATCCTCCACACCTGTCAAAATATTGACAAAAAAAATAAATTTTCTTCACTTGGGGAGAAAATGAAGTCATTTAGAAAGTTGATTTTGTAAATATGTAGCCCTTAGTATAAAATTTCAAAAAATATAATCTTGAATAAATTTAATTTGATTATCATATTTTTTTATTTTTTTTAGTGTGTTGGAAATTTGTGCAATTTGTGTTGTCATTGATGTCAACAAATCTTTGTTGCATTGATGTCAATCTTAGAGATGCTTTGATTTGTTGAATTATGTTATTAGTAGTCTCACTGGTGTCAACCTCTAGTGTTGCCTTGATAAGCATGTGTGTGGTTGAATTTTTGTAGTGAAGTTGGTTTGGTGGTGATGAGAAAATGTTGCATGTGATGAAATGGTGTTTGTGGTGCTTGGTTTCCAAGTGCTTTTGAGAATTTATTTGAATAAAAGAGGAAATAGTGTGGTAAAGAGTGTTCAATGTAGTAGAGTAGTGTTTTGGTTTTTTCTCTACATTTCTTTTGTATTGAAGATCTACTTATGTAGTTCAGATACGTTGATCGTAGGTGTTCAGAGGTGTTATATCCATAAACTCTTGTCTTGGATCATTATGCAGTGAAATTTATGTTTGCCAATGTGTGAACTGTGAAAGAAGTGTTGTTTAGGGGAAATGGTTTTTCTCTGCATTTCTCCATATTTTGGATTCTGTTCTTACGGATCTAAGAGTTTTCTTACAATACTCATATATATTTTCAGCCTGAGTTGTTCAAAGTTTGGTGCTCCACAAGGTTGGATTCATGTGTTACAATATGTAGGAAATTAACTAGGTGTACAAGATGAGTATTTTCTTTAGTTGAAAGTTGTTGCGAAGGGATTTATTGAATTTTAGAGTGTTGATGGAATATTCTAGATTATGTTTGAGTGTTTTGTGTGGTTTGTAAGTCATCTTTGGATAAAAGGAAGTGTGTACTTAAATGATTAATGGTGTTAACAAAGGTTTGGTCGACCTTGGGTGTTTATACTAATTATGGATTTACTTTGGTGTTTGTGGAAGCATGGTGTGGCATATATGTATGGATTTAGGTCCAAGTTAAGGTGTGATGTGGTCCACTTTCATTCCTCTCCATTGCAAGAATGTTTTGGTGCTGACATAATTTGAATTTGCATGTTTGAGGTGTAGAGCCAACTATGTAGATTATTTTCAAGGTTGAAGATGGTATATATATGTTTATTTGATGGAGGATATATGGATGATATGTGTGTGATGTGAATTATGATGTAAAGTTTGAAAGTGAAAAGTGTAGTGCAAGATTTAGCGCCTAAGACTATTGGAAGCAGTGAGTAGAAGGTGTCTACATTCTTCAAAAATAGTGTGAATGTACTAGTGGTGTAGTGGCAGAACTTTTTTGTTGCTCGAAGATGGATTTCTCATTGTAACAATCTTCTTTCTTATTTTCTATAATATGGTAGCGAGCCATTGGAAATGAGCCCTTCTTTTATTCTGGGAAGTGAGCCCTTTGGCAATGAGCCTATTATATCTGATATTATAATTACTTTATATTGTGAGCTAATAATCACCATGTGGTTTTTCCCTTCTTGGTATTTCCACACAAATCTAGTGTTCTTCTATGTATGGTGTTGTTGTGTGTTTAGTTTCTGCTATTTACTTTCATGCCAAATCATCATAATAGATCAAGGTCAAATGTGGATTTGAATGTTAGTGAGGGTTTGATGTTTTAATATACAACTGACTCACCCACTCTCTTAGTTGTCTTGTGCATTCAACAATTGGTATTAGAGCGAGGTTCCTTGGAAGAAAGCTTAACCGATGAGGTAGATCTGGGATTGTGCACAAGAAGGAGGTTCTTTTATTTGATGGATCAGATTATGTATTTTGGAAGAATGAGATGGAAGGTTTCCTTGTTTTGATAGGATTTGGAGTCTGTAAGTCTATTGAATCTGGGTATACTATGCCTACAAATGGTCTGAGCATTGATGATGAGATCAAGGCCTTTGAGAACAATAGAAAAGAAAGGTATGCACTTTTGAGTGGTCTTTCTAATACTAAATTTGTGAAAGTTATGAATCTTAATCTTCTAGTGAGGAAGAAGATGGAAAGTATGTTGGAAATTAGAAGGTTGTCATTGATGTCAACAATGGAATTTGGATGATTGTTAGTGTTATACATTACTTGCTCTAGTAATGGAAGTATATTGATCTAGTATTTTGGTCTAGATTATCTTAATTTGTATGATTCCTTCAAAGTTGACACTATGGTCTATCTCGACATCTTTTACATCCACTGGAAATATTTCAATTGACTAGGTTTTATGGTTGGAAAGATATAGTCACCAGTAGTTTGGAAAATAATGTTGTGCTTATATATTTGTTCAGTATGTCATTTTTTTGGTTCCGATTTCACCTCAAAGAAAGATATCACTACAAGACTTTGTACATAGGCTTGTGACTACAAGATTCATCTTACACCAAAGTTTTGTGATGTATATGAATGCATTTAGAAGATATGAATGACAAATTTCTGCTATGAAGTCTACAGTGAGTTTCTATATTTTCTCAGGATTTTTTTTTTTTTTTGCGGTGTTGAAGATAAGTTAATCAATGTTGTTTGAAGAATAATTTGATGTGTTAAAAAGTTTTTGTGTTACACATTTGATGAATTGCATATATGTTTGGTGTATTGATGTTTTACGTCTA
Source organism: Sequoia sempervirens (assembly GCA_007258455.2). Taxonomy (NCBI): domain Eukaryota; kingdom Viridiplantae; phylum Streptophyta; class Pinopsida; order Cupressales; family Cupressaceae; genus Sequoia; species Sequoia sempervirens. The sequence goes on along the minus strand of VDFB02373365.1, from coordinate 171,515,546 downwards.
ACTTTGGCCAACCTAATTATGAATTGGTGTTAAGAAGATTAAACATGTGCTATGATTGTTAAATGGATCCATCATAGGTCCATACCGATTAATATCATGCAAAGATGAATGCATTTTTGAGGTTAAGGCTGACATACTTGGTTTTGATTTGAAATGGGGTTACTCCAATTAGGTTGACCTTATTGATGTACTTGATTATATACAGTATATATATGTGAACTCTTTTGAGATTGAGATGAGGAAGGAGAGGAAATGGTGTATGTGAGTGAATGAAATGAAAAATATCAGAGTGATCAAGAATCACTAAATGTTGAAAAAGTGTAAAGTTGTATGAATAAGCAGATAGATGCGTTGTATACACTTTCACCGAAACTAAACTCCAACACAAGGAAGGTGCATTCTATCTCAGTTCATCCCTTGGCAATGAGCCATACTCTGTTTTGTAAACCATTTCATGCAGTGAGCCTTTAAGGATAGTGTGTACTAGCAGTGAGCCCTTGTAATATTCTATATCTGGATATATTATATTGTGAGATAATCTTCACTATGTTTTTTCCCATTTTTGGTTTTCCACGTAAAAATTTGGTGTTGATGTGTCTTATGGTGTCATGCTCTTTCAATGTCTTCATTCTTGATTGCAGTTAAATATGCTTTAATGATTGGATGGTTTATAGCTGAATGGTTTAATGGAATATTGATTCACCCCCTCCCCTCTCAGTATTCTAGGTGTTCAACAAATTATCTATGAAGGAGATGATAAATTCAAGCAAGCTTAGATACAAAACCTAAAGATCAAGTTTGAAACCCTAAAGATGTCAGAGGATTAAGATATTACAAGCTACATGCATAAAGTGGACGAAGTTGTCAATTCCATCAGAGGTCTTGGTGGAAAAATTGAAGAAAATGAGGTGGTAAAGAAGGTACTAAGAACTTTTCTTAAGTCTTATAGTCATAAATTATCTGCTATTGAAGAAGATTAGAATTTAAATTTGTATTCTAGAGATAAGTTTTTTGTTGCTTTAACTGCCTTTGAATTGAGAGAGTTTGGTCTAAGTAATTCAAAGAATGAGACTACTTTTAAAGTTGGCAAAGCTAAAAAGAATGAAGAATTAGATCTAGATGATGGTGATTATGCACAAGAAAAAATTGTGAGGAGATTGAAAAAGGGGACTGGAAAATACATAGGTAAGTTACCTTTCAAATGTTTTAATTATGGAAAGATTGGTCATTATGCTTCAAGATTTCCTATCAAAGCTTCAAAAGATAAATATAAGGATAAAAAAGGTAAATCGGTTAAGAGAATTTATTATGTTAAAGAAGATGTCAGTATATCTGATGATGAATTCGATTACCCTAATAATGAGGATAATAAATTCTTGTTCATGGCTCTAAATTATGGAACTAATTATACTAACTCTGAGCGATGTATGAAGGAAAGTGCTCTAGAAATAGGTCATAATATTGAAGGAGCATTAGGGACTTCTTTTCATGCTAGAGAAGAGAAGAATAACTAGATCATTGATAGTGGATGCTCAAATCACATGACTGGAGATAAGAGTAATTTTTTTAAACTTGAAAATTTTGAAGGAAGTCTTGTTAAGTTTGGTGATGATACATCTACTAAGATATGTGGAAAATATTCAATTATTTTTGATGGAAATCATAATACATATGATGTTCTTTGTGTTAAAGGCATCAGACATAACCTTTTAAGTGTAGGACAGATGTGTATCAAAGGATATAACCTTGTGTTTTAGGATGATGGTTTTGAGATAAAAAAAGGCCCTTGAACAGTAGTTTTTGTAGGAAGAATAGATGAAAATGTTTATCAACTTAAAGGTGCCAATGGTATGTGCTTTATAACTCAAATAAATGAAAGTTGGCTATGGCATATAAGAATGTGATGTAGAGCCAGGGTTCAAAACCTTCAACCATAACAAATAGATTAGTTTCAAAAAAATATTCAATCACAAAACTTTAAAATATATGTCCTACTCACCATGAATATTGATGACACACAAATGATCATTACATCAAACAACTCAACAATGCATTATTTTGTTAAACCCTCATTTCACCAAGGGTTATGACAATATTTACTATGAAAAGACATACAAAAAACCTCCATATCTTTCCCAAATGATCAAATAATTAAAATCCCTTTGTAGGAAACTTGTGAAACAATAAAAAGAAGACTCTCACTAATTTTGAGCCTTTTTGGATGGTGCAATACAAAGATATAGTTTTCTTAATGCTTGCTGGAAACCCTAGTTTTATCACAAACCTACTCTCACCAAAATGCCATAACTCTTTCAATACTTAATCAAATTAGATAAATAAATAAATAAATGAAACTAGACTCATTTATCTATCATTTCCCATTTGTTTCAAACTATTATTGTACTATACCAATCTGTACCATGTGTTTCTTTCAGACTGTTATAGGAAAAATTAGTCATTCAGGACAACCTATACCAAAAATGCAATAACTTTTACAAATCTCAATAAAAATTGATGAGACCAATTGAAAATGAAATTATATTCTCATTACTCAATTTTAAAACTAGTTTTAGATCATTATATGAAAGATACAATCCATAGAAACCAAGATAACATTCCGCAACATGAGAAAAATTCAGAAATAATGCACAAAAACAAAGGTTTCTTCTTCACAATTTCCAACCATCTCCAACCCCCAAATTCGAGTTGGAATTACATATTTATCATATTAAAACCATTTCTAACTTCCCAACTAACTAATCAACTTCTACATGATCTAGACTCTTCATATTCCCATTCTTACATTTTTGCAACTTTTCAATATAACAATTTTGCAAGAATTGACAACTTTTAACCATAATTGTAAAATGACCCAACTAAGAATAGAATCAAACATATTCAATATGGTATAAATGAGCTTATTACAAGATTAGATCACCTAACTAACTCAAACTTCACAAATTTGCCTCATGGAGGCATAAAATCCATTAGGTGCGCTTGCACCATACTCCCAGCCAAAAAGAAACTAAAGTCCCACGAGTGAGGACCTGAAAATGCATGAGAACTTGCATCAACAATCTGCTTCATCTTGAATCTAGGTTTACCCTTTCTTAAGGCTGCAATCACAACAAGAAAATAGTGTGTTTCATCCTCCTTCAAATCCAATGCATGCTTAAACTCATCCATCTTCCTTAGAAAATCAGCCTTAAACTTTTCACCTTTGTTTTCCATCTTTTTTATCTAATATTTTGCCCCTACGACTACTGCTTTATTAGGTTCACTAACCTTTTATGTGAAAAAAACTGAAAGACCATTATCCTCTTTGGAAAATAATGAAGAAAACACCATTTCAACATACCTTTGAAGCCAACCTTGATCCTCCAAAATAAATTCATCCTTGACCTTCAACAATTCAACTATTGACACCAACTCAATATCATTTCCCTCAAAAATAAAATCATTCTTCTATTGTGTTGTCTTGGTACCTTCAAATTCCAGAATGGCTGCAACCTCCATGCATTCTTCTTCTTCTACCATCATCACTTTGGCTTGCTTGATTTGTTCATCATCTTCCTTTATCAACAAAGGTTCCTTCACATCCAATTTTACTACTCCCATTTGTCTTCTCCTCTAAATAATCTTTCTAATAGGCCATGTAACCTTCCTCTTAACTAATAAGTGCCAACTTTGCAACCACTACATCACAATCTTCCATCTCTCTTCCATTCTTTCCATAGCCTACCTCAGCTCTTTTACCTATCGGTTAATTTCCATTTGTTTTTTATTTTCTCTTTCCTCTCTTTTTCTTTCTTGTTTCCTCTTTTCTTCACACCTAGTCTCTTGGCATCTAGCTTCTCTCCTCAACCTACAAAAAGACAACACACAAAAACACACAACCTTCCTTTCCCAGAGTCTTCTAGCTCTGATACCAATTGATGCAGAATCGGGGTTCAAAACCTTCAACCATCACAAATAGATCATTTTCAAACAACTCTTCAATCACAAAACTTTCAACTTGTTTTCCTACTCACCATGCATATTTATGGCATACAAATGATCATTACATCAAACAACTCAACAATGCATTATTTTGTTAAACCCTCATTTCACCAAGGGTTATGACAATATTTACTATGAAAAGACACAAAAAACCTCCATATCTTTCCCAAATGATCAAATAATTCAAATAACTTTGTAGGAACCTTGTTCAGCAATGAAAATAAGACTCTTACCAAGTTTGAGCCTTTTTGGATGGTGCAATACAAAGATATAGTTTTCTTAATGCTTGTTGGAAACCCTAGCTTTATCACAGGCTTGCTCTCACCAAAAATGTCATAAATCTTTCAAACTTAATAAAATTATATCAAACAAAAATTATATGAAACTAGACTCATTTATCCATCATTTCCCATTGGTTTTAGACCATTATTTTACCATACCAATCCATACCATGTGTTCTTATAGACTGTTAGAGGAAAAATCAATCATTCAAGATTAGCCTGTATGAAAAAATGCCATAACTTTTACAAATCTCAATAAAAATTGATGATACCAATTGAAAATGAAAGTATATTCTCATCAATAACTTCTCCAACTATTTTTAGATAATTATATGAAAGATACAATCCGTACAAACCAAGAGAACATTTTGCAACATCAAAAAAATTCAGAAATAATGCACAAAACAAGGGTTTCTTCTTCTTCACAATTTCCAACCATCTCCAACCCCAAAATTTGAGTTGGAAGTACATATTTATCATATTAAAATTATTTCTAACTTCCCAACTAACTAATCAACTTCTACATGATCTAGACTCTTCATATTCCCATTCTTGCATTTTTGCAACTTTTTAATATGACAATTTTACAAGAATTGACAACTTTTAACCATAATTGCAAAATGACCCAACCAAGAACTCCTAGGACCTAAAATAGACTCAAACATATTATGCTAAATGACCTTATTACAAGATTAGATAACCTAACTAACTCAAACTTCACAAATTGGCCTCATGGAGGCATAAAATCCATTAAGTGCTCCTGCACCAGAATGTGTCACATCAATCTTGATAGCCTTGTAAGGGTCAGTTCAATTCAAGTTGTGAGAGATCTGCCAAAGATTACAAAGCCTATCAATGTTGTTTGTAAGGAATGTTAGATTGTGAAGAACTCTAGGAAGATTCAAAATCAAAGAACAATCTACTACCAATCATTTGGAGTTGGTGCATACAAACCTTTGTGGACTTACAAGGACAAGAAATTTTCAAGGTGATAGATATTTCATGTTGTTGATTGATGATTAATCTAGAAGGACTTGGGTTACTTTTCTCAAGGAAAAATTAGAAGCTCTAGATAAGTTTAATACATTTAAAGCTATGGTTGAGAATGAAATGGATATGAAGATCAAATGTTTGAGATTTGACAGAGGTGGAGAGTTCACCTCCAATGAGTTTAACAGTTTTTGTGAAGTTCAATGAATATAGAGGCATTTGTCAGCCCCCAAGACTCCTTAGCATAATGGAGTGGTTGAAAGGAATAATATGATTGTTTAGGAAGCAAGAACAACAATTATGAAAGAAGAAATCCTACCAGAAGTCTACTAGAGAGAAGTAATTCATATTGTAGTTTACATACTTAACAATACACAAGAAAGAACAAATAGTTGAAAGACTCCCTATGAGTTATGGTATGGAAGGACTCCTATTGTCAAATATTTCAGAGTGTTTGGAAGAAAATTCTATATCAAGAGAGATGAAGAAAAAATAGGAAATTTTGATGCAAGATCTGATGAAGGAATCTTCCTTGGATATTCTACAAAAAGCAAAGCTTATTGATGCTACAACAAGAGGCTGAAAAGAATTGTAGAAAGTGCACATGTCAAGATGGATGAAGATCTACATAAAATTTTAGTGATGATAGATGAATATGAATCAGATGAGTCCTCATGTAGAGAAGAAGAAAAAGATAAAGGTAAGGAAAATGAAGTATAGGTTGAAGAGGAAGAAGCTTCAAAAAGGATCCCTAAAACCCCTAAGTATGTGTGGAATAATTATTATGAAGATCAAATCATTGGTGATAAAAGTAGAGGTGTATTGACAAGAAGAAAGGCTGCTATGACAAAAGAACAAGTGAACCTATGTTTCCTTTGCATGCAATTACAGATGGTGTAGGTAATAAATAAATTAGTTAAGGGGATTTTAATTATTATGCTCGAAAACTAATTTTGGTTCTTTCCTTGAACATTCTCTCTCTGGTTCTTGAAAATTTTTCTTGGAAGTTTGGAAGTTTTGGAAGTTGGTGGTTTTTGCAGTGTTGTAGATTTTAGAAGTGTAGAAGTTGGGGTTTCAGTGGCAGGCTGGGATTGAGCTCTGCATCAAATTATCACCTGGGCTACATAGAAAACCAAGTTTCATTGTTATTGACCTTTACCCCTACAAATATTGAATTGAAATTGTTAGTAAATGAAATCTTTTGATAATACTTTGAACCTCTCTACAAATTAAATTGTATGTATTTTCTAAATCTTTTTGTTTAATTTATTTTGGGATGATCAATTTTTCCTTGGTGTTATTATGGGTTATTAACCCAATCTAGGTAAAATTTACAATTGTAATACTTGAGTATAAGCTTGTTAGTTCTATTAAATATACTTTATTCCTTGTGTGATATGCTTAGCTTATGGTATTGATTATTCTCTCCAACCACTCATTCTGCTTCTACAAAATTGTTTGAGGACTCTTCAAATCTGTTTGGGGGTGCATAGTTCAATCCTCTGTCTATAGCTAACAATAAACCAATTTTTTTAAAGTCAATATATATTCCTCTCTTTGCTCGCATTTTATTCTACAAAGTTCAAAGCCACGGGATGTATCAAGTTGCATTCAAATTTAGAATGAAAAGTTCCATTTTGTTTTATATTGTTAGTTGCCCATGTCCCTGTGTATGGGCATTTAATCCTCTTTTCACTGCCTCTTACCTAGCCCTTTTATTGGAGATTTTCCTTCTCATTCAATAATCGAATTCTCTAGAATAGCTTAACTCTTGCATAGTGGCGATATTGTCTAGCTGTTAGTATTTAGCATGTAGGATTGCATTGGTGACAAAGGCCACTGAACTTAGTGTCTAAACCTGAGATGAGTCTCTTCAAACATGCGCCTATGTTAAGAGGCGTCAACAACTTCAAGTGCGCTTGTAACTGTCTATTAGACTTCGTGTTTTACACACCTTTACTTCTGCCTATTCATTGTATCTTATTCGTCGTTATTGTAACTGATTATACACACACACACACACACACACACACACACACACATATATATATATATAGAGAGAGAGATAGAGAGAGAGGTGTGTATTTATATTGTTGTGGATGCATTTCCCTGAAGTTGGATACTATGAATGTTAAGTCTAATTTTGTACTGATAACCTCCAGTTGGGTATAATGTTATAAGAGTTGTCTTTGGTATGTCTCTAGTCAAATGCATCAAAGGTTGAATTCAAGTAACCGATGGCTAGGAAATGATGGCCTTCAATTGGTAACTCTTAACTGCGCTAGTTATTCATATATGTGTTTCCTTTCATGTCGATTGGCAACAAATTTTTTGTAGGTAGTTATGTGTGTGTGTGTGTTCAAGTATTTCTGAGATGCGTACAATGATTTTGTATGAGTTCATTTTACTATATTCTGTATGGAATTCAAACAACAATTGCATAAGAATAAATAAATATATATATATATATACATATATATTTATAATATATATGTGTGTGTGTGTCTATATATTTCTATGTTTGCACATAAACATTTGTGTGGATTTAAGTTAATTTTTTCCTTTGAAAATAGAATCTTTGATGAAATAAGACATTTGTATTGATGAATAAATATGTATGTATATGGGCATGTGTGTATACATTTGATAAGATCAATAAGTGAACTTGTATTATTTATTAAATGATCATGTAGAAGAAGTAAATAGAATAGAGTGGAATTTGAATATGGATGGATAAGTGCATTGTGTGAATGGAAGATTAGTTTAATTGGAAATAAAAGATTATAAAATTGGGTTAAGATGAATATTTAGTAACATGACATGTAAGCTTTGTAAACCCACTCTAGAATCTACTTGATAGGGTAGGGTTGGATGGATCACTCACTGTTCCATGCTCTGGGTCTCACCTTGGCAAACCCCCTTGGTGTCACTCTCCACCTTCTTAACCTATAGGTCCTAATGCTTGTTAGGTACCCCTAGTTTTCTTGGCCAACCCTACTATCATCTCCATTTCCCTAACCAAGCCAATCTTGGTGCTCTCTCTACCATTCCCTCCTTAGCCCTTAATCTTCCTAAAGGCTAGCTAAACCTCCAACCTTCACTAACTCGATGCAGGGGTGTGTGTTGTCTCCCATGGCTTCAAGAGCTTCCTCCTAGGGTTCTTTTCGGCTCTCCCAGGCTCCATCTTTCCATCGCTATCATCAAACCCTCATTTAGGGTTAAAAAGGCTACTAGCCTTGAGCCCCAATTAGGTCTCCTAACCCGAGAAAATAGGCTCAATCTCCAATCTTTCTAAAGAACATCACAATATTTCCATGGGGGTCCTGGTTCATTTTCCTACCTCTCAAATATTTTTGAGGTTATAGGCCTTCATTGTCCGTACACAGGCGTAACCATCGTTTTGTAAGAATTAGGGCTTTTTAGGCCATTTTCTGACCACACAGTGAACTCTCAGCTTTTCCCAATCACCAAATGGACTAGTGGAACCTCTTCTTTCCTGCCAAGCCTTTGTAAGGCCTCTTGCAACCACCACACACCTGGGTTTTCCAGGGGATTGACACCCCTACAACTTTAGTGCTCTGCACTCTTTGATTGTCCTAGCCGAGCACTACCAAGCTCACCTAGGAACAGTCTTTTGCCATGGATTCCTGGCTCCTAAAGATTCCTACCTCTACCTTATGTACAAACATGGAGCTTAGCCACATTCCCAAGAAGCCCGTACTCTAGGTATAGTGGTAATGTAAGCTAAAACCCCATTTTCCACAGTCTACCAGTCAAAACTACAATTTAAGAAAGAGCAAAGTATTTACAAGAATACTTGAAAGCGAGTAACCTACTATCTGCTGTCCCGAATGATGATTGACAAGAAACTTCACTACATTCTAATCTGTACCAGATTCCAAGTTCAATCCATTAACCTACTAATGCAAAAATAGGAACAAAAACATAAAATGCACACTTAAAATATCACTGTCCTCTTGATTTCAAACTGATTACAAACTCCAAAATGATTCCAACCTCAATTCCCAGTCGAGGCACACCTTTTAAAGGTTCAAAAAAAATAGTTAAGCTCTTTGTGTTGAACCTATTGATGACCTAATGGCCAAAATTATAAAATCCACTGTGTTTTTCAACCTTTGCCAACTTTTTAAAACTCAGCAAGATGAGCTTCTAAACTTATTCATCTCTTCACAACTTTCCTAGAGATAAAAAAAAACTCTAAGAAAACTTCACAATGGTCAACATGACCTTTACGAAAACAAAACAAAATTACCCTTCAAGATTTCCTATTTACCTAATGAAATTGCCTGTTGTTCCTTAGGTGCTCCTGCACCATTCTCCCCCTCTCTGCCCAAACATTAAGGAATGGAAGGAGAGATCAATGATAGGTCAATACCAAACTTCTTGAACTGATCTTCTTGTACCCATGTGGCTTCTGATTCATGCTTGTTCTTCCACTTGACAAGGTGCTCCATGTACACCTTATGCCTTGTAGACTTTTGCACTCTTCACTCCAAGATCTTCTCTACCTGAGGCTTATTTTGATTAGGTAAGGATACATTTCTGATGTCCTTGAAGATCTCCTTACTATTCTAATCCACATCATTGATTTATCCCTTGTACTTGATCAAATCAACAATGTTGAACACTAGTGAAATCCCTAGATCTGTTGGTGACTCCACCTTGTATGCATTTTTCCCATACTTGGCTAACACTTTGCATGGACCCACTCTCTTCATCTGCAACTTGGTTGATGTACCCTTTTGCAAACTTGATTTGTTGAGGTGGACCATGACATAGTCTCCTACTGCAAATTGCAAATCCTTCCTTGAAAAATCTGCCTTCTCCTTCAACTTTTGTGTAGCCTCAGTGACTGTCCTCTTTACCTGCTCCTGAATCTCCTTCATGGTCTGACTGAAGTCTTCTGCATGTCCACTTCTTTGTTCCATAGCTCCAAGATCTCTGAGCTCACATATGCCTCTTGGGTGCATTCCATACACAATCTCAAAAGGACTCTTCCATGTGGTCCGGTTCACACTATCATTATAAGCATACTTAGCTTGTGAGATAACCATATCCCATGTCTATCCATACTCCTTAGTTAGGCACCTTAGAAGGTTACCTAGCACCCTGTTAACCACCTCTGTTTGACCATCAGTCTGAGGATGGTAAGCTGATCCAAAAGATAGGTTGGTACCTAATATGCTCCATAGAGTCTTCCAAAAATGACTCATGAACTTCACATCCTTGTCTGAAACAATGCTCAAAGGAAATCCATGGATCCTTACAACTTCCTTTAAGAAGAGATGAGCTATGTAACTAGCATCATGAGTAGTTTTTCAAGGGATAAAATGACTCATTTTGCTAAATTTTTCCACTACTACATAGACACTGTCAAAACCAGTCTTGGTCTTAGGAAGGCCTACCACAAAATCCATGCTTAGACACTCCCATGGTCTGTTAGGAATGGGTAGGGGTTGATATAGACCAGCATTACTAGCTCCTCCCTTAGCTTTCATACACACAACACATTTTTCCACATACTTTCTAACATCTCTTGCCAACTTAGGCCAGTAATAGAATCTTTGCACTAGTTCTAAAGTCTTCTTGATGCCAAAATGTCCACTAAGACTTCCATTATGCTTTTCCTGAATGATATTTTCCCTCATTGACCCTCTTGGAACACATAATTGATTTCCTTTAAACAACAAACCACTTTGCAAAGTATACTCAGAATATTGTCTATGAAAATGATTCTCAAAATATAAGCATACCTTGTAGGCCTCTGAAAAGTCTTCATCTTCCCCATAGAGATCTTTGAAATTGTCAATCCCTATGCTCTTTACTTGTATCTCCTGCACTGTCAACAACCTCCTGCTCAATGCATCTGCTACTTTGTTTAGTTGTCCCTTCTTGTGCTTGATGGTGAAGGTAAAAGCTTGGATGTATTCCATCCATCTCAAATGCCTATTACTCAACTTCTCTTGGGTGTCGATAAAGCTAAGTGCCTGATTGTCAGTAAAAACTACAAACTCCTTGGGTAGAAGGTAATGCCTCCACTTCCTAAGTGACTGAACCAGAGCATAAAGTTCTAAGTCATAGGTTGAATACTTCTTCTTAGCTTCATTGAGCTTCTCACTAAAGAAGGCTATAGGCCTACCCTCTTGACTTAGCACTCCTCCTACTGCCACTCCACTTGCATCACATTCAATAGTGAACAATTTGTCAAAACTAGGTAATAAGAGAATAGGTTGAGTTGCCACCTCTCATTTTAGTTTCTAAAACCCTTTCTCAGCTTCTTGAGTCCACACAAACTTAGTTTTTAAACCACCCTTGATTGTATCTAGGACTGGTGCACATATACCACTAAATTTCCTTATGAATTTCCTATAAAATTGAGCCAAACCATGGAAAATTCTTACCTCTGTCCCTGTGGTTGGTGTAGGCTAGTTTAGGATGGCTTCCACCTTACTTGGATCCATCTTCAATGATCCTTTGGACACTAAAAAACCCAAATATACAAGCTCTTGCTTAAAGAACTCACACTTCTCTAAATTGATTGCCAACTTATCCTCTTGCAGTCTTCTAAGAACCAACTCCACATGCTTTAGATGTTCTACTGTTGTCTTGCTAAAGATGAGTATATCATCAAGATACACTACCACAAATATCCCTGTAAAGTCTTTAAGCACTTCATTCATGAGCCTCATGAAGGTGCTAGAGGTATTAGAGAGGCCAAATGGCATCACTCTCCACTCATACAACCCATCATTTGTCTTAAAGGTTGTTTTCCACTCATCTCCATCCTTGATTCTGATCTGATGGTATCCACTCTTGAGATCCAACTTTGTGTAGTATTGAGCTCCTCCAAGACAATCCATCAAGTCTTCAATCCTAGGAATAGGGAACCTATACCTAATGGTGATCCTATTTATTGCTCTAAAATCAGTGCATAACCTCCACTTATCTCCCTTCTTGGTTGCTAAGACCACTGGTACTGCACATGGGCTGATGCTCTTTTGAATCAATCCTTGATCCAACAACTCTTACACTTGCCTAGCTACCTCTAGATTCTTATCCATTGTAAGCTTATAAGCTTCCTTGTTAGGCAATGAGGCTCTAGGTATGAAGTCAATTTGATGACTTATGGCTCTCTTTGGTGGTAGAGTTGTAGGTGCACCATCACTTACAATGTCCTTGAACTGATCCAACAACTTTAGGACTGCTTCGGGTATGACTATATTTTCAGCCTTGTCTTCTTCTTTAGGTTGTAACATAACCACATATCCTTCACTCCCTTGATGTAGGTTGTTAAGGAACTCCTTCCCACTACTCAACATGACACTTGGTGTCTTTGACTGTCCCTCTTCTTCTTCTAACAGTGACTGCAACTTGAAAGTCTTCCCATCCTTCTTGAATGAGATGGTGTTCTCTTTCCCATCATATATGACACCTCTTTCATATTGCCATGGTCTGCCCAATAGTAGATGGTAGGCATCCATGGGTAACACATCACAAACTAACTTGTCCTTGCACCCTCCAATGGAAAACTCCATCGTTACTTGCTCATTCACTAGAACACTTTGCCCTTTGTTTAGCCATGTGACCTTGTAGGGGTTAGTGTGGGGTATCTTCTCCAATTTCAGTTTCATTACTGCCTCCTCTGAGATAATATTGTTTGTTGAACCTGAATCTACTATGACCTTGCATACTTTACCAAGTATCTTGCACCTTACTCTAAATAGAGCTCTCCTTTGTTTTGGTTCTTCCTTGACTGGTTGTCTGATCAAAACTCTACTGAACATTAGATTCTCTCCCACCTCAGATTCAATGTGACTGACCTCAGATGACTTAGGGCTCATGGTGTCCTCTTGTGCATAAGCCACTCTCTTCTCATTGCTTGATGAAGATGCTTTCTCTGGGCACCTATAAGCAGGATGACCTACTTGACCACAATGGTAGCATTTCATGTTTGCAAAGTATGAATTGCTTCTGCCTGCTCCTCTTCCTCTATTTGAACCTCCTTGAGGTCCTCTACCTCTGTTATATCCTCCTCTAGAAGATGTTTCACCTCCATGCTTTGTGAGTTTAGACTCTCCTTGGTTTCTTTGTTCAGTTCCTCTATCTTGGTAGCCACCTCCCTGTCCTCTTTGATCTCTTTGATCTTTGCCTTTGCCTCTGCCCTTAGAAGCTTGGTCTTGCTTCCTCTTGCTTCTTTCCTCAATCTTTATGGCCAATTGATAGCATTGGTGCACTATCTTGGGACTTAGAAGAGTCATCTCTTCTTGGATGTTCCATTTCAAACCGTTAAGGTATCTAGCCATCTTGAGACTCTCATCCTCTGTCACATTAGACCTCATGCAAAGTTTTTGAAACTCCTTAGTGTAAGTGTTTACATCTTGGTCTCTTTGCCTCAAGCTCTGTCTTTTCTTGTGTAACTGAATCTCATAGTCATCTGTCATGTATGCTTCTCTTACTTTGGCAACCATTCCCTTCCAAGTAGAGATAGGCTGCTTGCCTTCCTTTTCCCTCTCTGTCTAAATGAACTTCCACCATGTCAAGGCATAACCTCTTAACCTTGATTTGTCCACCTTTACCTTATGTGCCTCAGTGACTCCATCACATTCAAAATGGTTTTCCATTCCCTCTATCCAGTCCATGACTAGATCAGCGTCCACTTTTCCACTAAATAGTGGTATGCCTTCAAGTGCTTTTCCACTCAAAGCCTTCAATTCCTTCAAGAAAGGCTCTTCTTTTAGAGCAAGGTCAGGTTCAGGGGTCTTGTCTTCCTCTGCAACCTCTTCTTCCTTTGGTATGCTTCCTTCAAATTGCGCACTCCTCACTGCTTGCTCAAGTTGGGCTATTCTTTCCCTCAATAGTTTATTGTCTTCCTCCTGCTCTTCAACCATCTTGGCCAACTCTGCATTTGTCACCATGACGGAAGAATCACTAGACTCAACCTCAGACATACAAGATTCTTCCCAAATCTTTTACTTGCTCTGATACCAATCTGATAGGGTAGGGTTGGATGGAACACTCACTGTTCCATGCTCTGGGTCTCACCTTGGAAAACCCCCTTGGTGTCACTCTCCACCTTCTTAACCTATAGGTCCTAATGCTTGTTAGGTACTCGTGGTTCTCCTGGTCAACCCTACTATCATCTCCATTTCCCTAACCAAGCCAATCTTGGTGCTCTCTCTACCATTCCCTCCTTAGCCCTTAATCTTCCTAAAGGCTAGCTAAACCTCCAACCTTCACTAACTCGATGCAGGGGTTTTTGTTGTCTCCCATGGCTTCAAGACCTTCCTCCTAGGGTTCTTTTAGGCTCTCCCAAGCTCTATCTTTCCATCGCTATCATCAAACCCTCATTTAGGGTTAAAAAGGCGACTAGCCTTGAGCCCCAATTAGATCTCTTAACCCGAGAAAATAGGCTCAATCTCCAATTTTTCTATATAACATCACAATCTTTCCATGGGGGTCCTGGTTCATTTTCCTACCTCTCAAATATTTTTGAGGTTATAGGCCTTCACTGTTCGTACACAGGCGTCACCCTCATTTTGTAAGAATTAGGGCTTTTTAGGCCATTTTCTGACCACACAGTGAACTCTCAGCTTTTCCCAATCACCAAATGGACTGGTGGAACCTCTTCTTTCCTGCCAAGCCTTTGTAAGGCCTCTTGCAACCACTACACACCTAGGTTTTCCAGGGGATTGGCACCCTTGCAACTTCAGTGCTATGCACTCTTTGACTGTCCTAGCCGGGCACTGCCAAGCTCGCCTAGGAACAGTCTTTTTCCATGGATTCCTGGCTCCTAAAGACTCCTAGCTCTACCTTATGTACAAACATGGAGCTTAGCCACATTCCCAACAAGCCCGTACTCTAGGTATAGTGGTAATGTAAGCTAAAACCCCATTTTCCACAGTCTGCCAGTCAAAACTGCAATTTAAGAAAGAACAAAGTATTTACAAGAATACTTGAAAGTGAGTAACCTACTATCTACTGTCCCAAACGATGCTTGACAAGAAACTTCACTACATTCTAATCTATACCAGATGCCAAGTTCAATCCATTAACCTACTAATGCAAAAACAGGAACAAAAATAGAAAATGCACACTTAAAATATCACTGTCCTCTTGATTTCAAACTGATTACAAACTCCAAAATGATTCCAACCTCAATTCCCAGTCAAGGCACACCTTTTAAAGGTTCAAAAAAAAAAAGTTAAGCTCTTTGTGTTGAACCTATTGATGACCTAATGGCCAAAATTATAAAATCCACTGTGTTTTTCAACCTTTGCCAACTTTTTAAAACTCAGCAAGATGAGCTTCTAAACTTATTCATCTCTTCACAACTTCTTTCCTAGAGATCAAAAACACCTCTAAGAAAACTTCACAATGGTCAACATGACCTTTATGAAAACAAAACAAAATTACCCTTCTAGATTTCCTATTTACCTAATGAAACTACCTATTGTTCCTTAGGTGCTCCTACACCACTACTTCTCTATTATTGTTTTGAATTGTTTGTGTAAAGTAAAGTGAATGATTATTGATTTGGGAGTGAAATGTGGGTTTGGTACCAATGTTTATGATATCTTGTGTAGTGAATACTAGGAGTCTTCCAATGACTAGGGGGGAAAATTCTCTTCTTGATGGAATTTTGTTTAACCTTGGTGATGGTTGGTTTTGCATTGAATGAGTATATGTTGGCCATTAGCCTTGCACAATATATTCACCAGTGTGGTTGGAACTTGTGTTTAGGAAGGGTTATGCCTCGCCTTGTTGTTTATGTTAATGAGATTTTGTGATTGTGCAAGTGGCCTTAATTTTTGTTGTCATTGGGTCTCCTAGTTGTTAGTAGGGAAGTGGCTCTCAATGGGGGCCAATGCACAAAGTGGCACTAGAGTAACCCATGTGGGAGTTTCATAATCAAGTGATAACCTTAAAATGAACTAGGGGGTTGGATAGTAATCACACTAATCAAGATAAGTGAATGCCTCACTCATGGCTCAAGTGCTCATTTAGGCTTGAGATGAGTTGAGAAGGCCTGGAATAGCAAGATCAACTACCTCACCCCCATGAGAGGTATGCTGATTTCGCATAGGTTTTTATGGGGGCCGAAGATGGGTAGAGGCTACCAAGGTAACCTAGGATGGGGGCTAGGGCCTAGGAAGATCTGCCTGGGTAACCCATAGCAAACTATGTGATGAAACTACTCCTATGACAACTGAGTGTTCCCTTGCTTCTCGTCTCCCTTTGATATTGTGTGCCTCTGGAAGTGGTGTTACTGTCATGTGATGTTGTATTGTACTTGTTCAATGGTGTCTTGTTATCCTTTGTGTTTTTTTTTGTCTTTTGACTGTTTGGTGGTGGGACCTTAATGTTATCTCCTAGCATGGAGGGTGGACCTTAGGGTTCCACATGGTCGGGTGGAATGTTCCTTATACTCCATTGGGTTCCCTCACTTTGTTCATGTTCATGTTGATCATTTTTGTATTTCAAGACTTCTACACTTGTTCCAATTCATGTGGATCATTATTCATGTACTTGTATTCTACCACAAATATATTGTATCATGTATATACTTATGATGTAATGATGTGTTATTGTAATTAATTGTAAACTCTCTATTGTAATGGACAATGTAAAAGATGTTTTTATATATGTTAGTTAATTGGATTGGTTCTAAATGATATCTATTGATCATGTAATGGTTATTTCATATTAGTTGATCTTGTAAATGTGATGATTAAATGTATTTTCATATTGTAGTTGGAATTTAATTAAATGTAATGATTTTCAATTTTTGCTAGTTTAGTTAATGGAAAATCTAGTAGCGTAGTCACGAACCTTAGATGACTTAGGTTAGAATTGAGTTAATGTCTCATTTTCAATCATGTGAATATTGCAGTTTCAAAAAAAAAAATCATTTTTAGGTGTTTAGTGTGTTGTCCTCTAGGGTTTCATGTTAGGGAATTACACATGGTATCAGAGCCCAAGTTATAACATTGGGTGCTCTGGGTATATACAAGAGCCCATTAAGTTGTCATAGTCGCATAGATTTTGAAGTTTATGTTTTCCCTTGTTGACCTCGTCTAATACCCTGAACTTGTCCTTGGTGGTGTCTGTGTAGGATAATGCCTAGAGGTTGGGGTCGAGGTCAAGGGAATGGTAGAGGTCATGGTGGTGGCCATGGGGCTAATCGCCAGGAATCCCCTCCCCAGAGTTCCCACAAGTCTGATTGTGAGGAACAACATGGTTCCCATAACAATTAGGGAGGTGGAGGACAAAATCTGGATCAACCAGGGTTGGAGGGTGCACAATTGTGTCACTTACTTGAGGAGGTTCTTTCCTGTCTTGGTCTAAGACAGGAGGGTGAATAGTTGGTGGTTGGAGAGAGAGAGATCTCCCAGAAGGAGAGAGATTGCAATTGAGCAGGAGGCTATATTAGCTAGTCATATGAGGGACCTGTCACAAGCATGTCCTCCTACTTTTGATGGGACTAGTAGTGGTTTATAGGAAAACACTTGGTTAATTGATCTGAATAGGTGTTTTTCTCTTCATCCATATGGTATCAAAACCAAGGCTAGGTGTGCTATCATGCATCTTCAAGGTTTTGCTTCCATGTGGTGGCATTTGGAGGAGTAGAAGCTTCATTTGGATATAAATTTAGTCTCATGGGAGATGTTCTTAGAGAGATTCAGAGCTTAGTTCTTATTCGATCCTTGGTGACAGCGTCGTGCAGATGAGTTCCATGAATTGAGACAGATGGCAATGTCAGTTGTGCAGTATGAGCAGAGATTTTATGAGCTCAAGTAGTATGCTAGCATAGGAGATGACGAGGGTATGTTAGTACAACACTTTATCAGGGGATTGAATGCCCGTAGCAGTGGGGGTGTGCATGTGTTTGAGCCAAAAACTATGGAGGCGGCTATGGAGAAGGCATATATAGTAGAGGATAATTTGGCTATGGCTTTAGGTGGATAGACAGGTGTACAGATTGGTAGTGCACCTCCAACAGGTTTCAATTCTCAAGGTGGCCAGACGCAGGAAGCAAGATCCTCTAGGAGCCACCACGTGCCTGCTAAGGATGGTCGGTAGCAACAACACTCTTAGTCAAAGCATAAGAACTCTTAGTCTCATCAGGGTGATAGGTTTCAGTCCAGGAGAGACCAGAATTGGAGGAAAAATAAGCGTTATCACTCTAATCAGCTAGCCCAGAGTTCATAGTCTACATTTAGTAGGTGCATTGTTCAACAATCTAATGCACCTCCAGATGGTAGAGGTTTTGGCAGAGGTACAGGGTGATTCTCTTGTGGTCATAAGGGTCACATTGCTAGACAGTGTCCTCAGAAGGGTACATTTGGATTTAGTCAAAGACTGGTGGCTTTAGAGCCGACAGTAGGAAATGCAGGTAGATCACATAGAGTTTTTGTTACGGTTGAAAACCGCTAGGCCGAGCACCATGGTCCAGTGGTTGATACTTTAGGTGTGTTACAAGGTAGTAGTAGCATGATGTGGACTAGTGGCAATGAAGCAGGATAATAGGTGGCAGGTCGAGTTGGCCTTCAGTGCTAAGGTCACAATTGAGTCTCTTGTTTATGGTTGTGGTTTGAGGATTGGGTCTCTTTGCACCATAGTAGACCTTCGTATTATTCACCTTGGGTCATATGATATTGTATTGGGCATGGATTGGTTAGGGGCTCATAAATCAGTCATAGATTGTCGGTGTAAGTCAGTGCAGCGTGTAGATGATTCTAGCAGTGAGGTTGAGGTAGTTGGGGTGCAGAGGCCTATTTCCTTCAGGATGATCTCTGCTATGCAATTGAAGAGGTGTATGCAGTAGGGCTGCCGGTTGTTTGTAGTGACAATTAATGATTTGGAGTTAAGAGAGATCCAGGAGGTGTCTCTTGATAGTCATCACATCCTTAGATAGTATGTTGATGTCTTTCCTAGTGAGATTCTAGGGATGCCACCTAAGCGTGACATCGACTTTAAGATAGATCTTGTACCTAGAGTTGGGCCCATTTCATGAGCTCCATACCGGATGACCACTCAAGAGCTTAAGGATCTGCAGTTACAACTTGAGGAGTTGTTAGCAAAGGGGTTTATTCATCCGAGTGTCTCTCCTTGGGGAGCACCAGTGATTTTTGTGAAGAAGGACAAGTCCCTTCGATTGTGCATTGATTACCGGTAGTTGAATAAGGTGACAGTGAGAAACATGTATCCATTGCTGAGGATTGATGATCTATGTGATCAAATCAAGGGTGCTAGGGTATTTTCGAAGATTGATCTTAAGTTAGGATATCATCAATTACACATCTTCGAGGAAGACATCCACAAGATCACATTTCGTACTCATTACGGTCACTATGAGTTCACAGTTATACCATTCGGATTAACGAATGAGTCGTCTATTTTCATTAGTTTGATGAGGGGTGTGTTTCGCACCTATCTTGACCGATTTGTCCTGGTGTTTTTAGATGACATTTTGATCTATTCGAGGACCATGGAGGAGCATGAGGAGCACTTGAGGCAAGTGTTACAGTGTTTGAGGGAGAACCGGTTGTATGCAAATTTGGTGAAATGTGAGTTCTTCCAAACTGAGGTGAAATATTTGGGTCATGTTATCTCTGGTGAGGGCATTGTTGTGGATCCTTCAAAGATCCAAGCTATCGTTGATTGGCCCGCGCCCACTAATGTTGCAGAGGTTCACAATTTCATGGGTTTGGTAGGTTACTACTAACAGTTTGTATAGCTCGAGGATAACCCACCCCATTACTTCTCTTCAGAGGAAAGGGAAGAAGTTTATTTGGTCAGAGTAGTTCCAGGAAGCTTTTCAAACTCTTAAGCAGAAATTGACCAATGCACCTATCTTAGTAGTTCACAATCCTACTGGGTATTTTTTGGTTTGTATAGATGCTTCCTTGGAGGGTTTAGGAGCAGTGTTGATGCAGGATGGTTGTGTGATTTCCTATGAGTCTTGCAAACTCAAGGATCATGAGCTGAACTATCCTACACATGATCTAGAGTTAGTCATTGTGGTTCATGCTTTGACGGGATGGAGGCACTTTCTATTGGGGAATTGGTTTGAACTACACAGTGATCATCGTAGTTTGCAGTATATTTTCACGCAGCCTAATCTAAATGCGAGGTAGAGAC
Source organism: Sequoia sempervirens (assembly GCA_007258455.2). NCBI lineage: Eukaryota > Viridiplantae > Streptophyta > Pinopsida > Cupressales > Cupressaceae > Sequoia > Sequoia sempervirens. The sequence continues at coordinate 171,495,114 of VDFB02373365.1, read as the reverse complement.
GGTGGATGGAGTTCCTGTGTGAGTATGATTTTGAGGTAAAATTCATTTAGGGAAAGGAGAATGTGGTAGCGGATGTGCTTAGTTGCTGAAGAAACGAGCTTTCGACAATGACTCTTGAGGTAGACTTGAGGAGTCAGATACTTTCAACACTTCCTTCAGATAGTTGGTATCAGGACGTGAGGTCTAAGGTGGAGTTAGGCAGAACGTTAGAGGGAAAATTTACAAGATATTCACTTGAGTCAGATGGTCTTTTGTGGCACTTGGGGTCATATTTATGTTCCTTGCTCAGGAGATCTTCGTACTGATGAGCTTGAAATATGCTCATAATTTGAATATTATGATGTATTTTTAATACCCTTACTCTTATTGTTGATGGTTGTTTTAACTCTTTGATTAAAGGCTTTTTATCTAAAATGGGTAGTATCCTGTAGCAACACATTCCTATATTCTTGCAGCTTAACATCTCTATGTGTCTGTATTAATTGCCCTATTTGACCTCCCGAATGACTGATATAATGCATGTGGTTTTTGGATAATGAAATGGATTTAATATGTGATTAATGAATGTGTATCATGTTATTTTCCATGCGTGCTTTCTTTCGCTTTTTTCGCCATGTGCATCGTAGGTTGTTGAAGGAAGCATGAATGAGTCAAGCGCAACAGATCTCAGCCCTGCAGTAAAGTCCATTTCTAGCACGATATCGAGGAAGTTGTTCTAGCAAAGACTCTCTGACTGGGTCGTTGGGAGGAAATCTAAATGATCATTAATCTAGGAAGAGTGGAATACTAAATTCTCTCTGAATCGTGTTGAATAGATATGCCTTCATTTATGAGAAGTTTGTTCCTCGGTTTCAGGATGCATTTATGTCCAGGTCTTTCTCTGTTAGAGTTAGGTAGTTAGTTTCTTTTCTAATATAAATAAGTGCTCCTCCTGCGTGAGTGAGCAACAGAGTGTGTTAAAGTTAGTATTATAATGAGAAACAGTGTTTTGTGTTAGTTTTCTTACAAGCAGAACAATCAATGTATATGATTCCAAGTTTATGAATAAAAGCTGATGAAGTTTTGAGTTCAATTCTTGCATAAACTGGTTGATGCTTTCTAAGGGGGGCCACTTAGTGAGTATATGTAGTTAGTTATTTATCTCCTGTTGATTATAAGTTAGATTTCATTCTTGAAGGTTTCAACGCAAACTCAGTCTTATATTGTTCCTGCAGCATCGAGAATCCATCTCTGTATTTGATCCTGTAGCATAAGGCCAGTTCATAGTTTGTTTCTTAGTAATAGTTGTCATGATTTCTGCTTTGATTAAGATATGCTTAAGTTAAGAAGACTTTATATTACATTCATGCAGCATAACTAGAATTCCTTCCATTCATTTATTTCAAGTAAATTGTGACTGAAACTGGTTCTTAGTGAACATACAGTGCTGCTCCATTTCAAGTATACGTTCCCTGGTTTGACAATGTAAATGAACGACCATAAGATGTTAGTCACCTACTAGAATGTCCAATTCCCAGGTTAGGATTTTCCATGACTTTCATATCCTTTTTTGGAATCGACCACGTACTAAATGATCATGTCAGAGGCTCATCGGGCACCCTATTCAGCTCATCTAGGTGTCAAAAAGATGCATGCAAATCTTCATCAGTTGTACTTTTGGTGTGGATATTGCTGATTTTGTGTTGTGATGTTTGGAGTGTCAGAAGGTGAAGGAAAAACAACATCCTGTAGGTCTTTTACAACCTCATCTAGTTCTAGAGTGGAAATGGGATACTATCTCATTGGATTTTATTGTTGGTTTGCTTGTTTCTTTCCATCGACATGACGTTATTATGGTCACTGTGGATAGGTTGACGAAGGAAACACACTTCTCTCCTATCCAATCCTCATACAATGCTTCATCAATGGTGAGAGTTTTCATGGAGGATATTTTCAGGTTGCATGGTATTCCATGCAGGATTATTTCATATAGAGATCTAGTGTTTACTTTAGCTCTTTGGACATCCCTACAGCATGCATTAGGGACTCAGTTAAACTTTAGTTCAACTTATCATCTAGAGATTGATGGGAAAACTGAGAGGGTCAATCAAATCCTTGAGGATATGCTTTAGATGTACATTATGGATCAATAGTCTTGTTGGGAGGACTACCTGTATTTGGTGGAGTTTGCATACAATAATAATTATCACAACTCTATTGGCATGCCTCTATTTTAGGCATTATATGGTCGTCCTTGTTGGACCCCATTGAGTTGGGATCATTTGGAGGAAAAAGTTCTTATTGGTCTGGAGATGCTTTAGGAGATGGAGCAATAGGTGTTTCACATTAGGGAGCATTTGGTGGCAGCCCAGGATAGATAGAAGAAATATGTTGATGCTCATAGGATTGACCGTTAATTCTCAATTGGAGACCGAGTATTTTTGTGGGTGCGTCCATGAAAGAGTCTAATCTGTTATGGAAAAGACTCTAAGCTTGCACCATGCTTTGTTGGTCCTTTCGATATCTTGGAGAGGATTGATCCTGTTGCATGCCATCTTGCTTTGCCGCCTAGTCTCTCACGCATTCATGATGTGTTTCACATTTCAATTCTTAGACCCTATTATCTAGAAATATCCCATGTACTTGATTGGAATGCATTAAAAATAGAGGATGGGAAGTTGGCTTTGGATCCTATGGGTGTCATACAGCACATGAAACTCACACTGAGGGGACGAGACATTGAGTAAGTTAGGGTTGAGTGGGATCCGAATGATGAGTCTTCTACTACCTGGGAGGATGCTTCTAGGATGAGAGAGTTATGCCCATATCTTTTTGCAGGTTTCCAGGAGTAAGCCTGGTGATAGGGGGCAGGATATAGTGCCCCTTGGTTTTCCTTTTGTTTTGATAGCTACTTGGTTGTAGTGGACATTATGATACTTTTATGCACATTTATGATGATACTTGTGGACATTATGATACTTTGATGCACAATTATGATGATACTTTATGACACTCTTATATTTGACATTTATGCTTATACCATGCTTAGTAGATTAGTTTAATTGATTATGTGAGTTATCATTGATATGAGTATTATGTGATTGTTGGATGTCTTTTCTTATCATGATTTGGTATTTGATCATTGTGCATTGGTGTATTTTGGTGAAGGGGAACAATGCCGCATCTCTCACTTGTGAGTGCCCTGTGACACTGCGATTTTCCTTTCATAGTGTGTTTGACTACTTGTTTATGTACATGTTCAACTATGTAGTTTGTTGCAGGTTGCAGGAACCAGACATCGACTCCACTTGAATTGTCAGGTTTGAGCATGCCTTAATTCCAATGGAGGTTGTTGATTTGGAGATAGCATCGGGTCCCCACGTTGAGCCATCATCCTCGTCGAGGATGAGTATCCATTTGTGACACCCAATCTGTAAAGTCAGTTTGTGTTGGTCTATCAATGTTGTTTTTCCTTTTGTTTTGTTTTGCGGTTAGGTATTGCTTTATAGTATGTTCATTTGAGTAATGTTCATGATTAGTGCTTTTGTTTTATTATTATGTTAAAATAAATATTATCAAAATTAAAAGACTTTGGGATAATTAAAATAAAAGCTTTTATATAATTGAAGCCTTGATTAAATAAAATATTATTAAAGTATTTATTTGATTTTAATAAATTGAAATTTATGGTTTAGAATGAAATATTTCAATAAATATATTAAATTTATGTGATTGTGCAAACAAATTATATGAAAGATTAAATTGATAAACTAAATATTTAAATAGTTAATTTGATTATGTGTAATTGCAAGTTATGGTTACTTTTTTTTATTAAATTATAACAAGTTGAAGAAATTGAAGGAAGTGGGAAAAAAAAATTAAATTAATTAATTGAATAAAGAGTGCATGCAGTTACAGATGGTGGAGGTAATACATAAATTAGTTAAGGGGATTTTAATTATTATGCTAGAAAACTAATTTTGGTTCTTGCCGTGAACATTCTCTCTCTGGTTCTTGAAAAAAATTCTTGGAAATTTGGAAGCTTTGGAAATTGGGGGTTTTTGCAGTGTTGTGGATTTTAGAAATGTAGAAGTCGGGGTTGCAATGGCAGGCTAGGATTGAGCTATACATCAAATTATCACTTGGGCAACAAAGGAAACTAGGTTTCATTGCTATTGACCTTTACCCTTATAAATCTTGAATTGAAATTGTTAGTAAATGAAATATTTGGATAATACTTCGAACCTCTCTGCAAATTAAATTGCACGTATTCTATAAATCTTTTTATTTAATTTCTTCTGAGATGATCAATTTGTCCTTGGTGTTATTATGGGTTATTAACCCAATTTGGGTAAATTTTGCAATCGTAATACTTGAGTGTAAGCTTGTTATTTGTATTAAATATACTTTATTCCCTGTGTGATATTCTTATCTTATGGTATCATTTATTCTCTCCAATCCCTCATTCTACTTCTGCAAAATTGTTTGAGGACTCTTCAAATCTATTTGGGGACGCATAGTTCAATCCTCTATCTATAGCTAACAATAAACCAATTATTTTAAAGTTAATATATATTCCCCTCTTTGCTCACATTTTACTCTGTAAAGTTTAAAGCCATAGGATGTATCAAGTTGCATTCAAATTTTGAATGAAAAGTTCCATTTTGTTTTATATTTTCAGCCGCCCATGTCCATGCATATGGAATTTAATCCTCTTTCCACTGCCTCTTACCTTTCCCTTTTATTGGAGATTCTCCTTCTTGTTCAATAATCAAATTCTTTGGAATAGATTAACTCTTGCATAGTGGCGATATTGTCTAGTTGTTAGTATTTAGCATGTAGGACTGCATTGGCGACGAAGACCACTAAACTTAGTGTCTAAACCTGAGATGAGTCTCTTCAAACATGCACCTATGTTAAGATACATCGATGGCTTCAAGTGTGCTTGTAACTGTCTGTTAGAATTTTTGTTTTACACGCCTTTACTTCTTCTTATTCACTGTATCTTATTCGTCGTTATTGTAATTGATTATACGCCTCTATATATATATATAGAGGTGTGTATTTATATTGTTATGGATTTGTTTCCCTGAAGCTAGATACTATGCATGTTAAGTCTAATTTTGTATTGATAACCTCCAGTCGGGTATAATGCTATAAGAGTTGTCTTTGGTATGTCTCCAGTTGAATGCATCAAAGGCTGATTTCAAGTAACCGATGGCTGGGAAATGATGGCCTTCGGCTGGTAACTCTTAACTACACTAGTTATTCATATATGCATTTTTTTTCATGTCGATTGGCAACAAATTTTTTGTAGGTAGTTATATATGGATATATATGTGTGTGTTTTCAGGTATTTCTGAGATGCATACAATGCTTCTATATGAGTACATTTTACTATATTTTGTATGGAATTCAAATAACAACTGCATAAGAATATATATGTATATATGCACACATATACATACATATATATACATATACATATACATATATATTCATAATATATATATATATATACATATACATTTATAATATATATATGTGTATATGTGTATATATATATGTCCATGTTTGCACATAAACATGTGTGGATTTAAGTTAATTTTTACCTTTGAAAACAGAATCTTACTTTGATGGAATAAGACATTTGTATTGACGAATAAATATGTATGTGTATATGGGCATGTGTGTATACATTTGATAAGATCAATAAGTGAACTTATTGTATTATTTATTAAACGATCATGTAGAAGAAGTAAATAGAATAGAGTGGAATTTGAATATGGATGGATAAGTGCATTTTGTCAATGGAAGATTAGTTTAATTGGAAATAAAAGATTATAAAATTGGGTTAAGATAAATATTTAGTAACATGACATGTAAGCTTTGTAAACCCACTCTAGAATCTACTTCTCTATTATTGTTTTGAATTGTTTGTGTGATGTAAAGTGAGTGATTGTTGATTTGGGAGTGAAGTGTGGGTTTTGTACCAATGTTTATGACATCTTGTGTAGTGAATATTGGGAGTCTTCTAGAAGCTAGGGGGAAAATTCTCTTCTTGATGGAATTTTGTTTAACCTTGGTGATGGTTGGTTTTGCATTGAATGAGTATATGTTGGCCATTAGCCTTGCATAGTATATTCACTAGTGTGGTTGGAACTTGTGTGTGGGAAGGGTTACGCCTCGCCTTGCTGTTTATGTTAATGAGATTTTGTGATTGTGCAAGTGGCCTTACTTTTTGTTTTCATTGGGTCTCCTAGTTGTTAGTAGGGGATTGACTCTCAATGGGGGCTGGCACATAGTGGCACCAGGGTAACCCATGTGTTTGGTAATCAAGTGATGTAGGGGGTTGGGTAGAAATCACACTAATCAAGATAAGTGAAGCCTCACTCATGACTAAGTGCTCATTTAGGCTTGAGATGAGTTAAGAAGGCTTGGAATAGAAAGGTCAACTACCCCGTCCCCATGAGAGGTATGTTGATTCCACATAGCTTTGTATGGGGGTCGAAGATCGGTAGAGGCTACTAGGGTAGCCTAGGATGGGGGTCGGGGCCTAGGAAGATCTGCCTAGGTAACCCATAGCAAACTATGTAATGACACTCCTCCTATGACAACCTATTTTTCCCTTGCTCCTTGTCTCCCTTTGATGTTGTGTGCCTCTGGAAGTGGTTCTACTGTCATGTGATGTATTGTACTTGTTCATTGGTGTCTTATTAGCCTTTGTCTCAATTTTTCTGTCTTTTGACTATTTTGTGGTGGGACCTTAATGCTATCTCCTAGCACGGGGGGTGGACCTTAGGGTTCCACATGGTTAGGTGGAATGTGACTTGTACTCCATTGGGTTCCGTCACTTTGTTCGTGTTCGTGGTGATCACTTCTGGATTTGAAGACTTTTTCACTTTTTCTAGTTCATGTGGATCTTTATTCATGTACTTATATTGTACCACAAATATATTGTATCATGTATATACTTATTATGTGCTCTCCTCTCTCATTAAAGGAGACAATGATGTAATGATGTGTTATTATAATTAATTGTAAACTCTCTATTGTAATGGAAAATGTAAAAGATGTTTTTATATATGTTAGTTGATTGGATTGGTTCTAAATGATATCTATTGATCATGTAATGGTTATTTCATATTAGTTGATCTTGTAAATGTGATGATTAAATTTATTTTCATATTGTAGATGGAAATTAATTAAATGTAATGACTTTTAGTCCTTGCTAGTTTAGTTAATGGGAAATCTAGTAGTGTAGTCACATACCTTAGAGGACTTAGGTTAGAATTGAGTTAATGTTTCATTTGCAATCATGTGAATATTACACTTTCAAAAAATATATATATATATATATATATATTCATTTTTAGGTGTTTAGTGTGTTGTCCTCTAGGGTTTCATGGCAGGGCATTATATAAAGGGAAAAAAAAGATCAAGTCCAAGGAAAAAAACAAAAAATCAAAATAGAAACAAACACAATAGACTAACAGTCGACCAAAACTCCCAACAAACATAGCAACAACAAACTAGCTAGCATTCTCCCACTTCTGGGAGAGGAGGTTGACAACATCCTCCCCAGCCCAGTAGGGACCATCCTCTGCAACCTTCTTTTCCACTTTGTCCTTAAGCACGATAGAGATTGTGTTGGTCACACAATGGATCAACTTGACAGTGAGCCTGGATAAACTGTTGAGTTTCTTCTCAATCTTCTCCACTAATTTCAGAAGCCCATGATGATCCTCCCCTTTCTCCAAAGTCTTTGCAATTTCAACATGCTCCAAACCTTGAGGGTCCGAGGACTGGGAAGTTGAATTCACTTTCAACATTTTGTTTCACATAGGTGTTGTGGATGAAATAGACTTTAAACAATATCAGAGTGGTATATAATGAACCTATTTCTAGCTTTTGTGATAATAAAAGTGTTATCAACATTTCAAAGAATCCAGTAATGCATTCAAGGACAAAACATATTTCAATTCAGTATCACTTTTTGAGAGAGAAGATTGGAGAGAATAAGGTGAAACTAGAGTATGTGCCTACAAAGGATCAAGTTGTAAATATATTTACAAAGGCTCTTCCTAAGAATAATTTTGAGTATTTTCGGGAGAAGTTAGGGTTTATTTCCCCTCCTTTCAACTAGATGCATAAGGATATGCATCAGTCTAGTTGATTTCAAGATTAATTTCTTGTTCTAAATTGATGTTGATGGCCACCTCTTAGGGGGAGTAGGTAGTAGCATTGTTGGTTGTTGTAGTCAGGGGGAGTAAGTGTTGTCATTGTGTAGTATACAGGTGTTTTTCCTTTGTTAGTTGTTTCAAAGGATATGAGAAATGGTTGCTAGTTGGTGAAGTATATTGTGTACTCCTAAGGGGGAGTGTGCATAGAAGGTGTGAAGAAAATAGAGTGCAATAGATGAAAATGAAGTTGCAAAGTAGATACATGTGCGATTGATGTCAAAGGGGATGTTTCAATTTTCCATTGATGTCAAAGGGGGAGATATTTAATTGAAAAACCTTATGAATTAAGGGGGAGAAAAAGAGAAAGTGTTGGAGAGGATAAATACTTCTGTAAGGGGGAGCAATGTGTATTGTTTTGTAGTATGTGTTGGTGATCAGAGTTGTTTCTTTTGTTGTTGGTGGTTTTTAATATCATGTCATATCATGTGTTGTCATCAATGACAAAGGGGGAGATTGTTAGAAGTGTATGTATTTTTTTTGTCATTGATGTCAATAGATCTTTTTTGTTGCATTGATGTCAATCTAAAGATGCTTTGATTTTTTGCATTATGTTGGACACATTAGTAGTCTCACTACTGTCAACCTCTAGTGTTGCCTTGATAAGAATGTGTGTGTGGTTGAATTTTTTTAGTGCAGTTGGTTTGGTGGTGATGAGAAAGTGTTGCAAATGATGAAATGGTGTTTTTGGTGTTTGGTTTCCAAGTTCTTTTAAAAAAATTGAATAAAAGAGGAAACAGTGTGGTAAAGAGTGCTTAGTGTAGCAAAGTAGTGTTTTGGTTTTTTCTCCACATTTCTTATGTATTGAAGACCTACTTATGTGGTTCAGATACATTTATTAGAGGTGTTTAGAGGTGTTATATCTAAAATTTCTTGCCTTGGATCGTTGTGTAGTGAGTTGTGTTCACTAGTGTGTGAACTATGAAAGTAGTGTTGTCTGGGAGAAATGGATTTTGTTTACATTACTCCATAGTTTTGTTTTTCATCTTTCCATATGAGGGTGTGCTTAAATTTCTCATATCTATTTTCAGTCTGAGTTGTTCAAATTTTGGTGCTCCATAAGGTTGGATTCATGTGTTACAGTATGTGGGAAATTAACTAGGTGTACAAGATGAGTATGTTCTTCAGGTGAAAGTTATTGCTAAGGGATTTATTGAATTTTAGAGTATTGATGGAATATTCTAGATTGTGTTTGAGTGTTGTGTGTGGTTAGCAAGTTCGTCTTTGGATAAAAAGAAGCATATACTTAAATGATTAATGGTGTTAACACAAGTTTGGCCAACCTTGGGTTCTTACACTAATTATGGATTTTCTTTAGTGTTTGTGGATGCATGGCATGTAATATATGTATGGATTTAGGTCTGAGTTAAGGTGTGGTGTGGTCCACTTTCATTCCTCTCCATCATGAGAATGTTTTGGTGCCGACCTAATTTGAATTTACACATTTGAGGTGTATAGCTGACCTTGTAAATTATTTTCAAGGTTGAAGATGGTATACACACACACACATATATATATATACATATATACACATATATATACATACACACACACATATATATACATACATCTATATGTGTGTGTGTGTGTGTGTGTGTGTTTGTTGAGTTAATGGAGGATATATAGATGATTTGTGTGATGAAAATTATGATTTGAAGTTTGCAAGTGTGAAGTGCAGTGTGAGCTTTAAAGCCTAAGACTACTGGAAGTAGTGAACAAAACGTGTCTAAATTCTTTGGAAAGAGTGTGAATGTACTAGTGGTGCAGTGGTGGAACTTTTTGTTGCTTTGATATGGATTTCTCATTGTAACAATCTTTTTTTTTTTTGTAATCTAGCAATGAGCCCTTCTTTTCTTCTAGGAAGTGAGCCCTCTGATAGTGAATTTATTGTATTGTGAGCTAATCCTCACCGTGGTTTTTCCCTTCTTGGATTTTCCACGTAAATTTTGTGTTTTGTACTGTATGGTGTTGTGTTTTCAGTTTCTGTTATTTACTTTCATGCTAAATCATTATAACAGATTAAGGTTAAATGTGGATCTAAATGTTAGTGAGGGGTTGATGTTTTAATAGACAATTAATTTTCCCCATCTCAGTTTTCATGTGCATTCAACATAGTGAATGTAAGTATTTTATCAAACGTTAAGGTCTTTATTCCACACAAAAAAATATTTTTGTTTTCAAAATATATAATTGTACTAGGTATTAATATCCTTGTATTAACAAAAATAATAATAAGTTAATTTATATATATATACAAAACAAGTTATGCATTATGGACTAAGCCTACATCTAGATTATAATTTATCTTCAAAAATTAATAAAAAATAAAATATGTAGAAAAAAATATGACTAATACATAGAAAAATTTATAAAAAAATATATAGGCACTGGGGATTTGGTGTTACCAATTTATGTTTAAGAATTTATAATGTTATTCTTTGCTATATAAAAATTATGTGATATGGAATAAATGTCACTTTTAAAAATGTTGTTATCTATAAAAAACAAGTTATTAAAATTTATGTAAGAAATTTCACAAATCATTTTTCAAATAATAATAATAAAAAAATATTTAGAATCTTCAAATGAAATATTAACAATCACTAGTTCACATCATCTTCAAATTCTTACATTTAAGTTTCTATGAGTGATAGAAAGTGAAAATTTAGTTAAAAAAGTTGATTTCAATGTCCCACTATGACCAAAAAGTGGGAAAAGCTATTGTGAGATCATAATTTCAAGTAATTACATACAAAGTCCATAAAGTTCTAGTTCTATTTCCATGTAATTCTCGATACCTGTAAAAGTCCAAATCAACTAAGAAATGTTGAAAGAACTTCATTTTATTTAGAATGAAATATTTGTCCATATTATTTTTAGTATACAAGTTTATCTTCAAATATTTACATTTTTTTAGAAGAAAGTCCAAATTAACTCTTAAAACATTTTAAAGTCAATTTTATTTAAGACAATATTTTAAATCATAACAATATCATTATGATTCCAAATTCTTTATAATGAGTCTAAATAAACTACAATATGAAGTAAAAAATAATTCAAATAATTTGGAATAAAGATTACTCTAGTTTAAAAAATAGATTATAAGTCTAAATCATTTGAAATAGTACCTCTCACATTATCATTTGAGAAAAAACTTATTTTATACAATTAAAAAAAAATTCAAACATAATGCTCTAGATATGAATCCATGGTTGTGTATTTAACTTCTGGATAAAGTTTGGTAGCTTCAGTAGCATTAGACCCAATTTCAAAATTGTAAAGATCCCCTTTAAAGAAAATTTGATAGAGATGACATCGCACAATCTTCTCTTCATATGATTTATCTGACAATAAATGAAAATTGAGTTAATGAACATTCAATTATAAATATACAAATCTCAAAATAAAAACCAAACATTTATAATCTCATAATCCTACTTAATTAGAAAAAATAAATTAATATCCTAAAGATCAAATAAAAATTTATTAAAAGTTTGATATGTAAGCACCCAAAATTGTCCATTCATAACATTACCTAGTTATGCATGACCTTGTAAAACATCATGTAATATTTTACCCTAGGTCATTACATTATCCCACTTAGACCACTTATAAATTCCACTTGATCACCTTCCCGATTAATTAAATAAATCTCACTTATTTAATTAATTCCCCTTCACATGTCTCAAAATAATTCAAATTAAATATTTGGATTAATCCCTCACTTATTACCACATTACAACATGTATCACATGACTACAACTCTTCATATGCACAAATAATTTAAATAATGAGATTCCCACTCACATCCTATTTTTAGCCCCACTTATTTGTGCGTCATAGGCATCTTTCCCTCCAAATTAAATAAAAGAATCCCACTTATTCCCTCACATCCTAATTTTAGCCTCATGTCATAACCCACTTAATGTGTTCCATAGGCACTAAAATCAACTTTTAATCCTAGCCATACACATCACATTTGACTTTTAATCTTGGCCATCGAATCAAATCAACTCTTGCCTATAAATCTAACCTCGCACGGGCCATTTGGGATCCATCTTCTTCTAGTATCCTCATTCCACCAAAATTTCCTCCAATCTTCTCATCTATATATCTATTTTTTCCTCTATCATCTCTATCTTATTGTTATGCTGCAAAAATAAGCAATCAACATCAACATATCAAATCATTCAATCCTCCAAAATCTTACATACATATGTGAGGTGGAGAAGAGCAATGGAGATAAATCAAATCTAGTTTGGAGATCAGTTTGCTTTGGTTTCTTGTTTTCATGTCATGCTAGTTTGTGCTCTATTGTGCTTGTTAGGATTTCATTATAATTTGTTTATGCATTTGCCCTAAATTTTTACCCTAACTACATAATAAATGTTAATTATTATTTTTTTCAAATTGTTGCATGCATGTTGATAATAAATACGATTTTCTTGACCTCAATGATAAATAGGGAAGAGGAATGAATCTTCTTTAAAAAAATGAGATGTGCACTTTCTTAAGAGGATAATACACAGAGATATTTGCTAGTAAATATAGATTGAATCATTTTTTAGATTAATTCCATACTATTTTGAAATATTTACTTTTCATATTCATATTGGCACCTATGTTTTAATCCTTTAGAGGAATTCCTATTAACATTAGTGTCTAGAACAAGACATTTGTGTCTTAAGATTTTAGTTATGTTGTATTTTCAAGTTAATATAATTACAATTAGTATGTCTATTGAGGTATATAAATTAAATTTTAGTAGAATATTCAAAAATTATGCAAGGGTATTTGTGGAATGGGATTTAGAAAATTTAATAGTTCAATGTCATTTTAAAGGAACAATAATTGATTTAGATATACTGATTAGATTATTAGTGTATAATTTTTATTATTTGAGAAAATAATAAGTTTTGATATCATTTTGGATTCTTTTTTTATTTTTAGAAAAGGAATGTGGACTCACATGTCATGTCAGAAATACATTAATTAATCATTTACTTTAAAAATAACGTATGATTATGTCTTATGATAGAAATCACTATAAACAAAAATTAAGTATTATAAATATGTATCAAAAGTTAAGAACCACCATAATAATCTCTTGAATAATCTAGGACTCTCATGGAGATTATCTAATTAAAATTTTCTTCACACATTCATGTGTTCTCACATTCCTATATATATATATATATATAGGGGGAGAAATCCATAGTTTATAGAAATCCAGGATGACCATAAAACTGATTTTATTGATAATATTACATAACCTTTAATTATATTTATTAATTTAGTCATTAATTACTATATTGGGGGAGGGTGATGTGTAAAGGTTTAGGACGCAATGGCAAGCAGGATCCCTACATAGGTGGTGGCCTGAAATACGCTCGCTCTGTGCAGATTTCTAGAGCTAGGGCATGGACAAAGGCCAAGGGCTCTGGTGCAAGGAATTTATGCAGGAGCATCCCTGGTTATAAAGCAATCTTATATCAACCAAAAACATTTCTTTTTTTTATAGTTCATTTTGTAGTTGTCTCAACAATTTCTTCTACATTTTACCGCATTATCATTCTTTAGCTTGTAGAGCAGGATATAGCTTCTACATAATGCCACCTTCAACATATCTTGATTTTAGGTGATTTACATTCGTTCACAAAAAAATATCGCTCTCAGAAGTTCATTGTCAATTCTTTGTTAGAGCATTCATGACCTATCTAGTCCAAGCTGGATGTGCGGACCATTTTTGGAATGTGTGGAGCTTAATGAAACATCATTCAAGGAATTTTAGGTATAGGGGAACTTTCATGGAGATCTGTTAGACACTTCCATCTCTTGATGGTTTTCTTATCATATTATTGGTTGACTTACATGTTTGATCTTGCATTTTGGTTTGTAGGCCCTTGAGATAGATGCAAATCATAATTGGAGCTAGGGATTCATACTTAAGATAATTTGTAATATATTAGAAAGTAGTTAGATAGCTAGTAGTTGAGGAATAGTTAGATCCAACCTTCTAGGTTGTGGAATGTAATAAGGCAATACACCAATTGTAACAACTTGTAGTGCCCTACAATAGGCTTGTGAGCCCTAGTCATTATGAACTTGTGGCATATGACGGATGTAAGTTTGCAAGTTGTTGAATCAATGATAATTCATGTTTACTGAGCATTTCTTGTGTTATTTCTATTGTGTTTTACTCAAGGCTGCATGGTTGGATAGTCCTTGTCAGAACCTCCATTTGTGATTGCATCAAGTGGTATCGATGCAAGTTTGTGAGTCCTTTAGGAGAAAAGAAATTCCTTGTGGTGAGAAAATCACAAAATTGAGGTATCTTGTAAGTGTTTTCAATCGAGCTTCAACTATGAGGTAGTTGAGACCTTGTAGCTATATCTCCAAATTGAGGTAGTTGCATTAGATCCAATGGGAAGATATGCAACCTAGAAGAACACCTATTATGGAAAATTTTGATAGATGAATGGATGAAATGTTGGAGATGATGAGGGCAATGAGATTTTGATTGGATGTTGTAGAAGAGGATAGAAGGAGATGTCTAAACCCTAGACATAAGGCCAAAATCAATGATGAATTGGATCATGTTGCAAATAAAAATGAAGAGAAATTAGAAGAAGAATATTTGGATTAGGTAAATATATTAAAGGCTATTTCCAAGATTGGTAAGAGACCTAGGATTGAAATTCAAAATTACACATGAAATTTAAACCCTGAGGAATTGATTGATTGGATCAATGATATTAAAGAATACTTGAGTATGAAGAAATTGAAGATCCAAAAAGAGTGATATTTGAAAAAAATAAGTTGAAAGGACATGATGCTATTTCATGGAAATAATTTCAATTGGATAGGAATAGGAGAGGAAAAGAGAAAATCACAAAATGGGATAGGATGGTGAAAAAGTTGAAGAATTAATTTGTACCTACTGATTATCAGCTTGAATTGTTGAAAAGATTGTAGAATCTTAGGAAAAATGAGAAGTTCATGAAGAAGTATACTAAAGAATTTTAAAAGATGATCATTAGAGCTAGACACAGTGAGGCAAGCAAGGTGAAGATTGCACAATACATCAATGGACTAAGAATGAACATCCAAGAAGAATTGAGTCTGATGAAGATGATGATAGTTGAGGAAGAATACCAATTTTCACTAAAGCTAGAGGAAAAGTTAAATAATAAGTTTGAAAAAAGATAGAGAAGTGTAAGAAGAAGATTATAGAGAAGCAGATCACAATCCAGAGAGAGAAGACCATATACAAAGCAAAACATGGAAAACTCTACCACAATGAAAAGTACAATAATTCATACTGCAAAGGAAGAGAGGACAAAAATTTCAACTGCAATGATAGATGAGGTCATAATTCCTACCGCAATGATGGATATAAGAGAGATGAAGGAAGATCTAAGAGCCATTTAGAGGAACCTGTTTCAAGTGTGGAGGCGAAGGGAATAAATAATTTGAATGTCATCAAGGAAGTACTGACAAGAGGACTGAGAACACTAGAATAATAGCTTATGTGGATGAAGAACTTGTTGGATCCCCTATTTCAATTCGGAAACCAGAGAAGGGCGAGTCATTAGCAATGAGGAGAGCTTTGATGCATGAAGAAGTGATTGAGGAACCACCACAAAGGAATAATTTGTTCAGGACAAGGTGTAAATCTAGAGGAAAGGTATGTAAAGTTATCATTGATAGTGGTAGTACTAATAATTTAGTTTTAGAAGAGATGGTAACCAAGTTGAATTTGAAGAGATTGAAATATTCAAAGCACTATAAGATAGCGTGGATTCAGGATGAACATAAGATATTGGTAAGTGAGTAGTGTTTGGTGAAATTTCATATAGGATCATATAATGATAAAGTTTTGTGTGATAGTATGCCCATGGATGCATGGAATTTATTGTTAGGAAGACCATGGCAATATGATAGGAAAAAAATTCATGATAGAAGGAAGAATACCTATACTGTGACTTCAAATAGCAAGAGACATATATTGATACCTTTGGGAGAAGAGGACAACAATGAGGTTTGTGGCATTGCTAGAATATGTTTGGTAGATGGAAGGAAGTTTATGGAAATATTGAGAGATGAGAACATGTGTTTTGAATTGATCCCAAAGTAGTGTAGTAATCAGGAGGTAGAGGATACTACTACAAAGGGAGGAGATCCACCACAAACAAAAGTAACAAAACTATTAACAAAATATCAAGATATCATATCAGAGAATGTACTAGATGGATTACCACTAGTCTGAAGGATCAATCATCACATAGATCTAATACCCAAAGCAAGTTTTCCTAACAAAGCAACACATAGGATGAGACTTTCCAAAAATGTGGAGCCAAACTGATAAATACAAGAATTCTTATAGGGATTGATCAAAGAGAGCTTAAGCCCATGTGCGGTACCTATTGTACTAGCACCAAAGAAATATGGAGAATGGAGGATTTGTATAGACTTAAGAGAAATCAATAGGATCATAGTCAAGTATAGATTCCCATGCCAAGGATGGATGACATAATTGACTGTTTGAGTGGAGCAAAGTATTTAACAAAGATTGACCTTTAGAGTGGATATCACCAAATTAGGATTAGACAAGGAGATGGATGGAAGACCACATTTAAGACTAATGGAGGGTTGTATGAATGGTTAGTGATGCCTTTTGGATTGACCAATGTACCTAGCATCTTCATGAGGTTAATGAACAAGGTACTAAAGCAATTCTTGGGTAAGTTTGTTATTGTTTATTTGGATGATATTCTAATTTTCAATAAGACTAGAGAATAACATTTGTGGCACATGAAGGGAGTGTTACAAAGGTTGAGAGAAAGGTTGTTGATAAACATCAAGAAGTGTAGCTTTATGAAGACACAATTGGTGTATCTGGGTTTTGTCATTTCTACTAAAGGATTGAAGATGGACCCTGAGAAGGTTAGAGTAATTGTTGAGTGGCCTACATCAGTAAACATTGGGGAGGTAAGATAATTTCATGGACTAGCAAGTTTCTATCAAAAATTCATCAAGAGATTTAGTAGTATTTGCACACCCATGACATAAACTATGAGAGGAGATAGGAAATACTTTAAGTGGACATATAGAGCACAAATAAGTTTTTAATTGTTGAAGAAAAAGGTGACAATGCAAATAGTGTTAGCATTACTTGATTTTGACAAAGTATTTCAAGTTGATTATGACGCTAGTGGAAATGCAATAGGAGTAGTATTGAGTCAAAAAGGGAGACCAATAGCTTATTTTAGTGATAATTTGAATGATTCCAGAAGGAGATATTCATTTTATGATTAGGAGTTCTATGCCATAATTCAAGCCTTGAAGAAGTGGAGACATTATTTGTTTCCTAAGGAGTTTGTGGTGTACACTGATCATGAAACCTTGCAGTATTTAAATAGTTAGGGTAAGTTAAACCAAAGGAATATGAGATGGGTTGAGTTCTTGTAGAGTTATATGTTTGTGTTGAAGCATATGAGTGGTAAGTCAAATAAAGTTGTTGATGCATTAAGCAAGAGAAGGAATTTTTTGACAAAAATGAAGATAGAAGTATTGGGCTTTGAAGAACTAAAACACTTGTATGATGATGATCCAGATTTTACTGAAGCATGGAAGGAATGTAAGGAACTAGTAGTGACATATAGAAGTCAATGATTGGATTATTTCATTCAAGAATATATATTGTTCAAGGAAAATCATTTGTGTATTCCAAGGATTTCAATGAGGGAGAATTTGATCAAGGAGAAACATAGTGGAGGACTAGCACTTGAGACATTTTGGGATAGATAATATTGTAGCCTTAGTGAGTGAACACTATTTTTTTTCTGTAGATATATAAGGATGTTAGGAAGTATGTCCAAAATTGTAGAATTTGTCAATTAGCAAAGGGGAGTAGTTAGAATACTAGATTGTATAAAACTTTGACAAATACTACAGAGACCTTGGGAAGATATAAGCATGGATTTCATATTGGGACTACCAAGAACACAAAGAGGATATGATTCTATAATGGCAGTAGTAGAAAAATTTTCTAAGATGAAACATTTCATTCCTTGCAAGAAGACTAATGATGTTGTACATATTATTGACTTATTTTTCAAGGAGATTGTGAGATTGCATGGTTACCAAAGAGCATAGTTTTAGATAGAGACACCAAGTTCATGGGATAATTTTGGAGGACATTGTGGAAGAAGATGAAGACAAACCTGAAGTTTAGTTCAACATATCACCCACAAGCAAATGGAGAAACAAAGGTAGTAAATAGAAGTTTTGGTAATTTCTTGAGATGTTTGGTTGGAGATAAGGCAAGAAATTGGGACATAGTTCTACTACAAGCATAGTTTGCATCTAATAACTCAATAAACTAGAGTATAGGGAAGACAAATTTTGAGATTGTGATAGGGATACATCATAGAGGAGTTTTAGAGCTTAGAGACATCAACATGGAGACTAAGAGGAGTGCAAAAGTAGAATAATTTACAGGATTCATGGAAACATTGCATAGTTAGGTCCGTGAACACTTGGAGGACACAAAAAATAAGTACTAGGAGAAGACAAATGTGAAGAGGAGACATAAGGAATTTTCTATTAGAGATGAATTTATGGTACATCTTAGGAAGGAAAGGTTTCTAGTAGGAAGATACAATAAGTTGAAGATGAGGAAGTTGGGACCATGTAAAATTCTCAAGAAGTTTGATTTGGGAAATGCATATGAAGTGTAGTTACCAGAGAAACTTGGTATATCACCTATTTTCAATATCACAGACATCTATGAGTATCATGAAGGATAGTCAAGGGGTGGTAACAAATAGGTTGACTTGAAGGAACAATTACAACATCAACCACCAAAGCAGATTGAATAGATCTTGGACACCAAAATTGGAAGTATCACTAGGAACATGCAATACAAGGAGTACTTGGTAAAGTGGAAAGACATACTAGTGGAGGATTCATCATGGATTTCTCAAGTTGAGGTGGACCACTTTGGTTTTCCTCTAGCCCTTGAAAAGTGAGGGATTCACTTTTCTTTCCAACCCCAGTTTTTTGATGTAGGAGCATCCCTGGTTGTAAAGCAATCTTGTATCAACCAAAAATATTTCTTTTGTTATAGTTCAATTTGTAGCTGTCACAATAGTTTCTTTCGTGTTTTACCATATTATCATTCCTCAACTCATGGAACATAATATAGCTTCTATATGAAACCACCTTCAACATATCCTAATTTCAGGTGATTTGCAATCATTCGCTAGAAGTTATCACTCTCAGAAGTTCATTGTCAATTCTTTGTCAAAGCATTTAGGGCCTATCTGGTCCAGGTAGATGTGTAGACCATTTCCAGAATATGTAGAGCTTAATGGAACATCATTTAAGGCATTTTAGGTATAGGGGAACTTTCTTGGAGATCCACTATACATTTCCATCTCTTGATGGTTGTCTTATCATATTCTTGTTCAACTTACACATTTGACATTGCATTGGGGTTTGTAGGTCCTTGAGGCCGATACAAATCATAATTAGATCTATGGATTCATATTTACGATCATTTGTAATCTATTGGAAAGCAGCTAGATAGCTAGTTGTTGGGGATCAACTTGATAGTTAGATCTAGCCTTCTAGGTTGTGGAATGTAATAAGGCAATACACCAATTGTAATATCTTGTAATGCCCTACAATAGGCTTGTGATCCCTAGTCATTATGTACTTGTGGCATATGATGCATGTAATATTGCAAGTTGTTGAATCAATGCTAATTCATGTTTTTTGATAATTTCTTGTGTTATTTTTGTTGTACTCATGGCTACATGGTTGGATAGTCCTTGCTAGACCCTCCATCTATGATTGCATTAGGAATGGGAAGAGTTGTGCAAACTAGAAGCACCTTTCAAATAGGGATAATATTTTGAGGGTTGGTCAAGAGTGGTATTCCCTACGTTCCTTCAGCAAGTCCTAGACTTTACAACTTGGTGTGACTGGGGCTTCTGTCTGTTTTGACCCCCTTGGGGTGGATGTTTCCCATCTTGTGGATTTCCATCCAATCTCTCCTATTTCTTCACTATTGGTGGCTTCCCCTATTTTTGGATGAGGATGCACTTTTGGCTTGCAAAAATAGGTCAAATCATTTCCATACCTATAGTTCTTTCTATCAGAACAACTCAAAAAGACAAACCCTAATCCGGTCAAGTCTCATCCATATCCTCCTTTGGTGCCTACGGATTTTCCTACCTCAACACCTCTTTCTCCCTCTATTTTGGTTGGGGATGTGGATGTGGTTTTTTTTTTATGAGCTTATGGATTTTCTTATCTTTGATTCTTGTGTTGAAGTAGTAGTTGCAAATGTGGGATTACATTCCCTCATCACCTTATTTTTGAGGAAGTGCCACTCTTTTGATCAAGTTTTGGAGTACGTTAAAACCTCATGGATCAATTTTCCTCTTCTTTGCATTAAACCTATGGGTTTTGGTTTTTTCTTGATTCGCTTTAGCTTTGTTTCTAATTGCAACTTTGTGGTTTAGAATGGACCTTGGTTTCTAGAAATATTGGTATCTTTGTTACTCCTTGGACTCCTTTCTTTGATCGTTCCTCTGCCAAAATTTTAGAGGTCCCCCTTTGGATTAGGCTTTATAGCCCTCCTCCAATTTTGTGTTATCCTAATATTATCAAGAATTTGATCAACCAAGTGGTTTGTTTTGTTAAACAAGATTCAAATGAGGTAGTTTCACCTCGCAAATTCATTAGGGTCTATGCTTTGGTGAAAATTTCTATGCCTCCACCTCACTCTATTAGTATTCACTATTCTTTTGGCACAAGGATTCAATTCCAAAATTTCAAAGGTATGCCCTTTAGGTTCTTTTGTTGTAATCAATTAGGTCATAATATTGATGCATGCACCTCTCCAAGAAAGTTGGGTTCTAGAAAAATTAGTCTCAAGAAATGGGTAATGAAATCTAGGTTTTTGAATGCAAAATTTATCTGGCACAACCATGGAAAATTTTTTGAATCGCAAGAAGGTGCCAAATTTGTCTGTGTTACCTTTGGATCTCACTCCTTCTAAGGATCCTATAATTGAAAACCTAGATGTTGATTCTTCTAAGAAGGATGATGACTTGGGATTTGAGGGAACCTTTTCATTCATGGAGGATTTAGATGATGTTTCCCCAGATCAGTTTGAGCCTAATTTTGTTCTTGACCCTCTAAGGAAATGCTCAATTGTACAGTGTGTAGTAAAACCAAACCTAACTATGATCCCTCAAGGAAGAAGGGGCATAAATCAAATGCTAAGAAACTTTGTATTGAATGCAGGGAAGCAATGGATGGGGGATCCTAGTGGACTACAGATGCTCTCCTTTTGCGAAACAACAAAAAACCTTAGTCTTTATTTGGTTTGATTGACCAAGTTGGTGTCGATTCCTTTTAGCTTTATTCTCTGGTTGGGAGATAGTTTCGTTCTCTTCTCTCTTTAGCCTTTTGTTAGGTCTCTTTACTTCTTGGTGCTTCTCTGTATCTTGGAAGTTCTTTTCTCCCTATGTGTAGCTTGGAGTCCATTATTTTAAGTATGTTTTAATAAGAGGTAGTGGGCCCAATCTCCACATCTTACGTATCAATATATATATATATATATTGTAATTTTACATGCTCAACACTTATTGGTTTCCTTTTATAACAACTTACTTTTTCTAATTTATTGATTATTAAAAATATGAAGATAACTAATATTCACAAAAGAACAAATTAATCACCTAAAAAAATTAATTAGAATGGTGGTAAGATAACCACACCAAAATTTATATGCTGATTTTTTGATGATTATACTTATCTTGTATGCTAATTCCTCTATGCAAAACTCTGAAACCTCACAAGATCAAGAGAGATCTATAAATGGACAATGAGCAATTTGTGAAACCTAAGGGAAAATTATTGATAAGAACAAAGGAAAGGAAATATTATAAAAAAATATTTATTAAATAAGGGATGAAAAATCAAGTAAGCAAGAAATTAGAACTAGAATTAATATGTTCAAGAAACTCAATACAATGAAGGGATCTTCAAATAGATTAAATTATCAATGATGATTGAGTATTGATTTTTAGATGACATAGAAAATGTATTGGAGGCACTTGTAGGGAAAGAGGAAGAAAATAATGTTAATTAGAAGGTCAATTGGGTTTAAACAACGGATAAAAATGAATCTAATCCTTAAGTGAAAAAAGAATAAAAAATAAACCTTCAAACATGAAAGAAGGAAAAAGAGGATGAATAATATGCATGTTAAGTACACAAAATAAATTGGGTGATATAGCAAATAAATCATGATATTTGGTGAAATAAGAATTTGAAAAGAGAAAAACACAAACATATCTAAAATATTTAGAAAAATTACTAAAAGAATGTTTATGGAATGTCTGACATGAGGCTTGGGTTTGAATAAAGATTTGGGAATTTACCAATGCTAACCCAAGTTTGATCCATGCCTATCTCCTAAATAATTTCTCCCCTTTGAGGTATACATACATTAGACATTATGAGGTGTAAAGCATATGCTTTATTGAACATGAGAGAATAATATTGTAAGACAAAAAGTTCTGAATTTTCACTTTCCCCTCTCATTTACCATCATTCTTAGCACCTTATTTAATAATCATGATAATTATAATTTATAAATATTTGGTGAAATACATATCCTTAAACTCACATAGTGTATTTCAATTAACCTCTTTCACACTTGGAGACCTACCCATTTCCAATCCTAACATTTTGTCCAACCCAAATTCTACCAACTCACAATCATGATTTCATGTACTTTCATCATTGACATTCAAAAATTAAATTTTCCTAGTTTAATTCATGCCTTTCCACTTTAGTTTGCATGCCAATCTTATGATGTGTAAAAAAAAAAACATAAACAATCTTAATAAATAAAGGAATAATAGGATGAGCATGAACTGAGCATCTAAAGGACACACGAGGAATAAATATTGTGCACAACTCAATAAAATATTAGAATCCATAAGTATGAGAATCTCTATATTTTTAAACTTCCTAACTACACACATCTAGATACTACAGTTATTCACCTTCAACATTTCTACATATTTTTAAAGATTCTTTCAAATTTATTAAATTTATTTATGAGGATTAACCACAACATAATGTGGAAATAAAAGCTTCCAAATACTAGAATAATGAGTCCCCAAAGGTTCTCATGACATCACCTAGTGTAAATAGTTTTTTTTTTTTTTTGAAAAAAGGTGTAGGGTGCCTAACAAGGATTATATTAATATATTAAAATATTACAAAAAATGCCCTAACCATGGTCAAATCTAGAGTTTGAAAGATAACAAGATATACATATAAAATATTCCATAGACACAAAGTCACAATTTTATAAAAGGAACAACAAAAAATCCCTTATAACTATTTTATAAATCATTCTCCATGCATATGAGCAATATAATAAAAATGATAATCCAAGAAGATAATAGAACTACTAGAAATAATCATCCCTCATTCATACACAAGAGAATCAAGCTACCTATTTTAGAACTACACAAGAGGCTTGTTTACATTTATAGGAGCATGAGAAGCATTTTATTCACTATCCTCTTTAAAATGATCAAAATCAATTTGAACACATGGTGAAGGAGGAGGTGGGTGATGAATTATCAGAAAGATGAGTGTTTAGAAAGTTTCCTATATTTTCTCCAACATGACAATGCCCAATTTGGTTATGTGAGCATGAAGTAAGTTGTGAACTATGATGGTGCAATAATTATGGATACCATGCTTTATTTCATTGTAAATACAATTAATTGGTAGAGAATACTAAATATTTGTGTGAATAGATTGCCAATAAGAGCACCACATACTTTGAACACATCATAGTCATTGAGAGAAAAGAAAAAATATTCTTTTGAGATCAACTCTTCTTGAATTTAGTGAAAGGACAATAAATATAATGGAGGCATCTTGGATGAGGTCCATGGGATTGGATAAGAATGCAAAAGCTACCTAGTAGAAATAAATAACCCTTGAGAAGTCTTTCATTTATTCATGACCATAGATCTCATGCAAGGAATCTTCTACCTCAACACAATCAATCTTAAAGATTTTCCCCGTCACTTCTAAGTTGATTCTAGTGGTAATGCAGAATTCCCATTTATTTATTAAGAAGAAAAACATTCTATTTATTTGAGGTAACATCTTGCACTCCTTGAGAGAGAGAGAACAAAACACCAACATAAACAAACACTTGCAGATCTAAATGTTGAGGAGCCAAGGGAGTGCACAATGTAAAACAATTTACACATAGATATTGATACCCCCATAAAACACATAAAGTTAGCACATATTAGGACTTACATTAGCATATTTGAACCATTAAATTTGAGACCTCTAAGGAATAACTAGCAGGTGGAGAAGCATGGGGAATTGCATTTACAAGTGTTGCAAGATTTTGAAATATTTGCAACAATTAAAAGGTTTAACAAGGTATTATGATACTTGTATGACTAGAAGAATATGAAAAGGAGTGGGAAATAAATATCTTGAAGACACCCAAATAGTATGTTAGGATTGCATTGAATTTAATTACTATGAATTAAACCAAATATTTTAGATCAAGTTCCAACACTTCTCTCATGAGTGGGAACTAGTGAGCATTATCTTTGTCTATATTTGACAACAAAATGGATTGATCACAAGATTAGTTATTCAATGAATCTACAAATTTATTCCCATATCTATAGCTATGGGAAATTAAAAACAATCAAACCAAATGATCACTTCCCAAACTTGGTGAAGGATAGAGTTTAAATGCTAATTGCTAAAAAAT